>JADRCH010000362.1:2363905-2384300 GCA_019843965.1 Rhynchomys soricoides
TTTATATTTATATTTATATTTATATTTATATTTATATTTATATTTATATTTGACATGAAACTAGGAAAAGAAATGAACTGGTGGGCAGTGGATAGAGGATGGAGGAGAAGGGTGTAAAAGATCAAGGTGCATGATTTAGTTGAATTAAAATGTGTCTATGATACCTCTAGAAGATCTTTTATTGTTCAGGACTTTTTTCCAGGTATCTTGGAATTTTTGTTTTTCTATGTTGAGTATTATTTCAAAGTCTGAAATATTATGTTGAAATTTTGATGGGAATTTTGTTAAATTTTTAAATTGCTTTTGGTAAAATGGCCATTTTTACTATATTAATCTCATCAATTCATGAGCACTAGAGATCTTTCCATCTTCTGATATCTTTTTAAATTTACTTCTTCAAAGACTTAAATTTCTTGTCATACAGGTATTTCAGTGGCTTGGTTAGCATTACACCAAGACATTTTATATTGTTTGTTGTTATTGTAAAGGGTGGTATTTCCCTAACTTCTTTCTTATCCCATTTATTATTTGTATATAGGAGGGCTACTGAATTTTTTGAGTTAATTTTATATTCAGCCACTTCACTAAAGGTATTCATCAGCTATAGGTAAGAGTTTCCTCTTAGAACTTTCAAGGTCACTTATCTGTACTGTCATATCATCTCTGAATAAAGATACTTGGACTTCTTCCCTTCCAATTTGTATCTCTTGATCTTCTTTAGCTCTTAATTGTTCTAGCTAAAATTTCAGCTACTATACTGAATAGATATGGAGAGAGCTGACAGCTTTGTCTCATCCCTTATTTTAGTGGGATTGCTTTAAGTTTCACTCCATTTAATCTGATGTTGGCTACTGGCTTGCTGTATTTTGCCTTTATTATATTTAGATATGTGCCTTGTATCCTGCTTCCAGGAACCTAGCATAACTGTCATCAGAGAAGCTTCACCTAGCAACTGATATAAAAAGATGCAGAGACTGACAGCCAAACATTAGGCAGAGATCGGGGAATCCTGCAGTAAAAGGGGAGGAAGGATTGAAGGAGCCAGAAGAGTCAAGGATACCACAAGAAAACCTACAGAATCTACTGACCTGGGCCAGAGGGGCTCACAGAGACTGAACTGCCAACCAGGGAGCTTGCACGGGACTGACCTAGACCCTCTGCACATAGTCATAGTTGTGTAACTTGGTCTTCATGTGGGTAATAGTGGGAGCAAGGGCTGTTTCTGACTCTGTTGCCTGCTTTGGGGACTCTTTCCTCCTGTGCTGCCTCATTTAACCTCAATAGGAGAAAATGGGCCTAGTCTTACTGCAACTTGATATGCCAAGGATGGTTGATATCCCTTGGAGGACTCCCCTTTTCTGAAGAGAAAGGGAGGAGGAGTGAATTGGGGTGGGGTTGAGGCAAGGGCTAGGGAGAGAGGAGGGAGAGGAAACTTTGGTCTGGGATGTAATGCAAATTAATTAATTGAAAAGAATCAAACTTTTAACAACATAAGTGTAATTGTGCCATCTTAATCTGTAAACCTGTAGGTCTGTAAAAAGCTAGACTTTTCTCCTTCAGGTGAAACCAAAATGGGAGTGAAGTTAGCGTCTCAGAAAAGTAGCTTTTCCATGACTTATTCTGTCTAGTGTAGGCTTTGCATCTACCTGATTTCAGTCTATGACTTATTTTCTTTAGAAGTATTCTTTGTCAAGCAGAATTTTTAAATTTATAATCTTCCCTCAAAATTACTGCCTTTTAAATGCCGCTGAAGAAAGCTTCCCGACTTAAAATAATAAATAAGTAAGTTTTGTTTATGAAGCCCATTGTGCACTATGTACAATGCCAATTTTTAAAAAGGGAAAGCCATTCTTAGCAGAGTAACAAGTGGATGTGTGGCACAACAGGAATTCCAGATGGCTTGGCGTTCTGCTTGCTGGAGGATGGGTTGCATCTTCTGGAGTGGGAAGTGAATCTCTTTCTACACTCATCCTTCTTTTTCCATGGCTTCGGTGTTCCCCACGAGCACTGTTCAGGTAGAGAGTCCTAGAAGAGAGTGCAGCTTTGCCTGCAATATCTTGATTATTTATTCTAAGTGGGAGAGGAAGAAATCCCCAAAGGCAAGATACTGAGTGTTATTTTGTGTTTCTGTTTATTGAATGTCCTGATTAGTGCATCCTTATAAAATGCCTCTTGAGCTAATTAAATTAACTTACATTGAAGCTTGCATCTACTTTCACATGCTACTCAAATGGAAATGCCTTATAGTTAAGAATGTAAGTTTCACTATGCAAAACAAAAAAACAAAACAAAACAAAAAAACACCTAAAAAATAGAAAACCACAAACCTGTCGCTTTGAATGGGGATTATGGGGGATGGAGCTTCTCTGGGTGGAAATCATCAAATGATCTCTAAAGGCTTATATTTTTCAAAACCTACTTTTAATAAGTGTATTTAAATGCTTCAACCTCTTTGTGTCTGGGGTCACTTCCAAACCTCCCCAGATACAGAAAAGAAGGGGACATAAGCATTCATGCTACCTCTGGGGACTTACAACTATAAAGCATATGCTGTGGCTGTAATCCTCAGACTCAACCACTTAGGCTTACATCAAGTCTAGCCTAGGATTTGAACGTGCCAAGGTACCTCTCCTTGATGGTCTATAGCTGACAGAATGATGCTATAAAAAGGGTTCTGCATTGTTTGTGGTACTCAGTGGGGGTAGTGTGGAGAATGTCAGGACCATGTACTGTGGAATCTGGATAGAAACTCAGTGTCTGCATTTACCCAGAGCTCCAAGTCTCTATAGAGGTTCTGCAGAGATTCAGTTTTTCCACAGGAAAAGGTCCTACTGTATTGTACATTGGGTATGTATCATAATTTGATATATATACAGTTGTCTTCTATTTGGTATATATATATACCGAGGTATATATATATATGATATATATATCATATATCATATATATATATATCATATATTATATATATATATCGAGGTGCCTTTATTTCATGGTGGGACTACCTCCTGGTAAACTCATTGTAAGTGGGAAGTCATCTGAAGTCAAATTCATTCACTACACTTAAAGGAACCAATTTTGTAGTATAGCCCAATATACCTCCAATGTGCTCAGATCATTCCCTTTAGCCTACAGTTTGGCACAGTTGTGTGACACAATGTCTATTGTAAAATAAAGTGTGAATAATTCATGTGATTTGTGGAATACCTCTGTCCCCCAAAAGGTGGTCACACAGAGCACAATTTATGACATGTTCTTCTCCTGGGTGACCTTGTAATTGTGTGGTCTGTTGGCTCAATGGCTTGTCCAGTTTCACCAGAGAGGATCTCATATTACATATTGCTGTCAAGGAAAGGTCACAGTTCAAAATCTGGAGTATGGTTTCTTTTAAGTATCTAATGTTTTCTCATGATCAGAAAGTTACGAAAGTTGTAAATTGAACCATCAGTTTGTAGACCATCTGTATGTGTTTATGAGAAAACCAAAAAGAGAGAAATCTGAGTACCAACAGATGTTAGGAGCCCCTTTAGCCATTGCGTTAGCCCAGTCTCTTGAGAGGAACAGAAACAATAGAATGAATGTGTGTATAAAACTTTCTTTTCAAATTTCTATGTGGTAAAATTTAATTTTCTATACTCAGATTTGTGAGTTATACAAAATATTCTTTTTGAAGTTTACCAAACAGTTGAACTATGAAATACCACTGAAGCTAAGACAGCACATTTCTTCCCACAAACATCCAATAAAATACCCCATATTAGCCATTTGTAATCGTCTTAGTATATATGCCTGTGTGTGCACATGCAGAGGCCAGGCAGGACGTTACTTCCTTTCTTCAATGCTCACCACTGAATATGAAGCTTTTTTTTTTTTTTTTTTTTTTGGCTAGGCCAGATGTCTAGTGAGCTTTAGGATCCTCCTGTCTCTATTTCCCAACTTCTGTCATTATAGACACACATGGCATGCCCCAGCATTTGTGTGGGTGCTGTGGATTTGAATGCAAGTCCTCTTACTTTTGTAGCAAGCATTTTTAACCACTGAGCCTTCTCCACAGCCTGTTATTCTTTTAACTACAGAGACCACTGAAGCCTGAGTCCTGATGTGCTGACAGACTACGTTAGACTACTGGGGCCCAAATGAAGGCAGAACTAAGAAAAATTTCTTGGCAGTACCAAGAAAAATTTCTGAAGGTTTTTCTTTCTCAACACACACACAGACACATACACACAGAGACACAGACACACACACACACACACACACACACACACACACTATGGAAACCCTGGACTGCAAAGGAATGAACTGAGACACAAAGACTATCTCAGAACAAAGGATACTGGAGTCAAAGAGGAGTGGACATAGGATAGGAATTTTCAGAGGCTGAACTGACAGGAGAACAATGGCTTGTTAGGTGCTTCTATTGGGTTTCTATCAGTTTTGTAGTTTCTTCACCCCATGCCCTTGCTTGTGACTGATCCTGTCTGTTCTCCTATTACGCCCTCTACAGGATATCTTTGAGCAGTGCCCAATCTGCACATCCTTTTGAAAAGACTTTCCAAATCAGAAAGTGTTCCTTTACTTAATCATTTCTCAATTACTCAGCATGGCAATGCTTCAGATGAATAAAAAATCATTTGTGGAAAACACATCTCCCCCTGCCATCCAACTTTTTGGCAGAAATATTAAAAATTCCTTCCATTAGAACACTGGCTATCCATATTTCTTGATGAGATCTTATTATTAAACCTGAGGTAAATGTGTGTACTTCGGTAGCTCACAGCACTTGCATGCCTTTGTATTTCAAATCTCAGTATGAAACATTACAAATATCAAAATGCGTGTCACTCTCTATATAAAATTTTATGCCAGAGAATGGGAGGCATGTTGCTCTTGAGTCAACTGGTGTCACTGCTGACAGGAATACTGATGAGGTGAATGTGTAGGCTGAGGAAGAAAGAGGGAGAGAGGCCAGGATTGCTTCACTAGGCACAGGCCTTGAGATGTATATTTTTCTCATGTGCTTTTACACCAGTAACACCCATTTGATTCCAGTCCCTCTGTGCATATCCACCACCTTTTCTTAGGGCAACCTATCAGAATGCAGATCGGGAGTTACCCAGAGCTTTGAGATTGATTTAACATTTTAAAAGATGATAATTTTCGAATGTGTTTGGGGAAGAAAATCTTCTATGATTACCCTGCTCACTATTAGCAGCAACACTCCTGGGCTGGTGGTCCTGAGTTCTTTAAAGAAACAAACAAAACAAAACCAAAAACAAAACAGGCAGAGCAAACCATGATGACAAGCAGTAAGCAGAATTGCTCCACAGTCTTTGAATCAGTTCTTGCTTCTAGGCTTCTGACTTTCCTGGATAATAAACTTATAAGCTTTAAGATGAAATAAACCATTTCCTCCCTAAGTTGTTTTGGTCATGGTATTTTATTACAGTAATGAAAAACTAAGATAGGTAAGGAAAGAAATGAGCTAGAGTAGTAGGTTTGGGATGGGGGAATTCATACCCATTGGGAAGATTGAGGTTAGTCTCCACTGTGAGTATGTGAACATTGCAGTTTGCTTGGAATTCAGAGACATGTAACCACACTAAGTAGTGGGGTCAGTCTGGAGACCCCCCGAGTTCAGCTTGAAGTTCTGATCTAGAAAGCTTTTTCTCAGCTTACTGAGAAGTTCTTGTTACTTTATTGGCTCATGGGTAAGCCGTTTTGGTGTCCCCATCTGGGGATGTGACTTTCATTGTACAGTCTCTCCACCCATAGTGACACCTCAGGCATCCACAATAGGCTAGCCTTAGGCATCAGGCCCAGTAATCTGTAGTATCCTCACTGGTATTCTGATTCATGCTTGGTTGCCTTCGCTAGGGTTCCAATGTTGTGAAGTGATACCATGACCGAGGCAACTTTTGTAAAGGCAAATATTTAGTTGGGGCTAACTTACACTTTCAGAGGTTCAGTTCATTATCATCATGGTGGGAAGCATGGCACTGTGCAGGCAGACATGGTGCTGGAGGAACAGAGTTTTCTACATCATGATCCAAAGGCAGACAGAAGGAGGCTGTCTTCTGCAGGCAGCCAGGAGGAGGCTCTCTTCCACACACTGGGTGAAACTTAAGCATAGGAGGAGACCTCAAAATCCACCCCCACAGTCAAGTACTTCCTCTAGCAAAGGTAAACCTCCTTCAATAAGAGCACACTTCCTAATAGTGCCATTTCCCATAGGCCAAGCATATTCAAGCCACCATCCTGGGCAAAGGACGGAGGCTGTGTATCTTCAGTACAAGGGAGTCTCAAGAGGTTCATCCGAAGCACACATTCATGTCTGCTTGCACACTCTTTTACCTTGCTTTCTATGAAAGAAGTCTAACATTCAACCTAAAGGGAGGGGAACTATATGAAAGGCTCCTCTTTAGAAAAGTGAAAGAAGCTCAAAGGGGGGTCGGAGTGATGACAGATTCACAGTGAACGAACTAGTTATATATAGCAGGAAAAAGTTAGAGTTGAGTGGAGTTTAAAGTAAGAAATAATGGCCATGAGCAGTAGGAAGGGAGGTATTTGCTGAACTTGTTTCTCTCCTTTTGACTTGATAGGTCATACTCCACTGAATGTTTTCTATCTGTTCCAGACCCCTGTGGCCGGTCTTGGAAATATGCAGTTTCCACATCTGAGGACAGTGGTGCCCTCTGGTGGTCTCAAACAGAGGCCTGATTGCTGTTGTAAGTTAAACTGAGGCAGCGACTCCCTGGTGTGTAAAAAATTCGGTCATGATCCATTTGCTCAATAGTTTAAGCCAGAGTGGAAGCTAAATAATATTTAAGAAACGTATAAAGCAAGTGTGCAACCATTTTTCCCACAATTCATGGTTTTATTTAACGAGCTTCAGCACCATAGGACAAGAGTTGCCCCCAAAGGCCTCAATCAGCTAGACTATTGAACAGAAACACAGAATGTAAATTAGTTTTTAACTAAAATCATACTGCTATTACTTTTTATGGAACCCATAATTTCTGGTGAAGAACAGGCATATAGAAAACTGTGATTATGGAAATGCCTTGCGGGATTTGACCAGCCGCCTTTGAATGGTGAATGAATACTTGGTGGCTGATTTATATGCTGCAAGTGGCTATGTAGGGCTAAATACATGCCACGAGGTGCTTAATAATGCAGCTTTCATGGCCGTGGAAGTTGCATGCTTCATCTTTTAGTTCCATGTTGGTTATGTGTACTTATTTGCAATTATAAAGTAGGGGAATACATACTTTCTTTCAATTACAATCTTTGGGTAGATCTTTTCTTTGAGATTCTTGGTGAACTATTCATGGAGACAGAGAGAAAAGGGAAGCAAAACCACTGCTTTTACTTTTGAAATCTGGTAACTGAAAATAAAAGGTATGCTTTCTTTTTCTTTTGAGCTTCCTCAAGGCTGCTGAGGTCTTTGAGTCAGTGATGTTCAGAACAAGACCAATGCTTACATCACCGATTTTACACATTAACGAACGCAGATAATCCCAAAGTTCCAAGGATTCCGTATCATATATCCACCTGCACCCTGGAACGCTTAGACTGCCGGTCTCAAAGCCCAGAGTGTGTCAGATCAAATGAAGTGGATCACCTTCCACAGTGCAGTAGGGGCTCTGCCTTCTCAGCAGCTCTGAGCATAATGCACATAACAAATTGATGTGGGTGGCTGAAGAGTAACATGGATTAGCATGGAGAGAAAGAGCTGATGAGGATGGCTGTGGACTTGTCACAACAATCTCCCAGCACACCTCTTGTGGTCAGGATGTACTGTTAGCCAACACTTTCTTAGTCACTGTGGGACCTGGTTGTAAAAGTAGAAGACAGTGTGCACATTGCAAAGAAAGTGCGCTTTAACAATATGTTCACGCTTGATGCTGCCAATGAGGATTTACTCAATACCTCTGCCTCAGCTGTCTCAGTTATGTTAGGCTAATAACACTGTCTTGGCCATTATAAATGACAGCTACCATACCTGGATTAGGGGAGTAGATGACGATGATGTGTGCGTGTGTGTTTGTGTGTGTGTGTTTGCCTGCATATCTGTGAATGTAGGTTGTATGTCACAGTGTATACGTAGAGGTTCAGGGTTCAAGATTAGCCTTTCCTTTTCATCTTTTTTGACACAGAGTCGCTTCATTGTTTGTTCACTTTGTATTCCAGGCTTTCTGGCCTGTAAACTTCAAGGTAAAACCCTTTCTCATTTTCCAGTCACCTTTTAGGAGAACTGGGCTTGTAACTCCTGGAGCTACCATATCCACTTTCTACCCTTGTAGAAGTTATGGGGATTCAAAGGCCTCACACTTGTGCAGCAAGCATTTTACTCACTGGGCCATCTCTGTAGCTGCTGGGAACCAGAGATGTGCATTTGCAGCCTGCTTTGCTTATCAGACAGTGGTTTCTCCGTCTTAAGCAAAAGCATCTATAAGGCAGAATAAGGCAGAATGAAGGACTCTTTTCCTCAAGCCCTAAAGTTCCTCAGAGCAGTTTGCATTTGCCCATGGTGTCTGGGCACATAGTAGGTGCTCAGCACAGATTGAAGGTGATGGAGTTGAAAGATTCCCTTAATTAAAGCAGAAGGAAATTGGTAGTTGTTTGGCATATCTTGCCAGAGCCAGCAGGAGGGCTAACTAGACAGGAAGCAGCCATCTGCAAGGACTATGCACAGCTCACCCCACTGAGAATGTTAATTATGTGTTTAAAGGGAGACAGGGAGCCCTGGTGGCTTTTGGCACACAGCAGTGGGAAAAGAGTGGTCCAGGGACAGAATACTAAATACTCTCTTCAGTTTGTGTTGCCAGCTCTTTGCAGCCCTGGAGAGAGAGCTCGCGCATGTGTGTTCCTAATACTGTAGCAGTACATTTAGGAGGACTTCTTCATCCCTTTTCTGATGATGAATATACAGGAACCTTCCTCACCTAAGGGGATGTTGGTGACTGTGGGTACATATGTGTGTACACAGAGAGCAGAGGTCAACCTTGGGCATCTTTCCTCAGCTGCTGCTTATTTTTATGTTGATGTTGAAACAGTGTTTTTCAGTAGCTTGGAACTCGCTATTAGATGATGATCACTGGCCGTCAAGCCCCAGCTAGCTACTTGGCTTTGTCTCCCTGATTCCAAGACGGTACACATGTACCACCAGACTTGGTATTTTTATGTAGGTTTTGGGAACCACACCCAGATCCTCAGCCCTGGATGTTTTTTAGTTCCTTTCTTACAGCCTTGTCCAAATCTTCTATTTGGAAGTTTTCCAGGTCTTCTCGGCTCTGGTCCATTATGGCTCCTGTCTACCCTCATACACTAGGTGTGGAAAAATATAAGCTGATTAAGGCCAACATTAAAATATATCACCAGAATTTTAGTATGTGTCATCCTGGACTTAATAATTCTATGTTCCTAACTTTATCCTATAGAAATGTTCCCCTAAGAAAGTATAAAATATAATGCATGTAAAGCCTTAAAGTTTATAAGCAGTTGCAAGATTTATCAGTAGAGAGTTACTTGAATAAATTTTGCTATAGTCATTTTACATAACTATTAAAATGACTAAGGTAGATTTCTGTGCAGTGATTTAGCGCTGTTATGCTCAGAAGAAACATTCTGGAATACTGTGTATTATAAGACCCTATTTTTATGTATAGAAAAGTGTGTCCACTATTCATTTGTTCAGTATCTATTTATTGAGCAAGTACTACCTGCAAGTACTGACAAAAAGATTCAAAACCAAATGTGTGTTCTTTGTGGGGATTAAATTTTCACATAGGAGAATGAACAAGAAACATAATAAGAAGTAGCACTACTTCATGTGTCAAAAGGTAATTAGGATTAAGGATAAATAGTGGAATGGCCAGCAGTATTCTCTGAGATTCGTGGGTCCTGGAGGAAGACAGGTAGGCTTCAGTTTGAACTAACTCGTTAGTTGTGCCAAAGTTGAAGGGCTTCTCAATTCTCCCCAACTTCCTTTAGCCCAGAAGACCTTTCCTGTCTACATGTAAACATTCAGGATTCTTGCCTTTCATAAAAGCTAAGTGAAGTTGAATTTTCTTTATCTTTGAGTTCCGTGGGACCCAGGTCTGCCTGTCCTTGCTCTTGTGTCCAAGATCTTTAAAGAATCTTGGACTTTCAAGATCTTTGGTTTTATTCTTCTACCCAGGGTCCCTCTCCCAGCCCTTTTGTTGGTGAAACTGCTCTCCTCCCTCACCAGCGGCTTGTAAGGTCACTGTCTCAGATGCTGATCTCTGAGACTCCCCTGGGATGCTTTTTTTTAAAAAACATTTTAGGTCATATCCTGGGAAAATTTGACTTCTCCTTCCACTCATCTTCCTGGATGACTTCATACAATATCCTTTTTAAAATTTGTTTTGATTTCTCTGGAATTTGGATGTCCACTTCTACATTAGTTCACAGCTTTCCATTTCACATGACTATCTCTATTGGACACCATAGTTTAAGATTGAAATTACAATGTTTTTAAAGTTTGTTTGTTGTTTCTTTATTTTGTGTGTGTGTGTGTGTGTGTGTGTGTGTATGTGTATGTGTTATATACTTGTGTAGGTATATTTTCACATTTAAAATTAAGGCCAGAGATGGATATCACTAATCTTTGTCTGTTATTCTTCACTGCATTTTGAACCTGTAACTAAATGATTTGGCTAGACAGGTATCTTCCAGTGTTGGAATTTTGTGTAGGTCCTGGAGGTCTTATGCTTACACAATATCACCCTAACTTATAGTCTTCCTCTTCAACTAAGTCTTCTCCTACTTGTCTGTCTGTTTTCCCCCCTGCAACATTGTGTAATTGAGATAAAAAATGGATTTACCTGTTGTGAAAAATGTGTCCCTTTCATTTCTATTGTCTTGGTCCCAGACAGTGTTTGGCATTTATAGAGTGTGTTTTATAGTAGGGGGAAAAATTAAAGGTGGGTTTGTGGCAGGGATTTCACTGGGACCTTCCCCACTCTGCTCATTTTTTACTGAACAGACAGGGATTTGATATTTATTATCTGATTTAGATCTTGACTGGGTCCTACTACTCAAGCAGAAGCACGTAGACCATCAGGTTTCATTCCAGGCCTAGCTATGAAACAATGCACATATATCCAGCTCTTCTACTTTCCCTATCTCGGTGGCTCAAAATAACAGGCTACAATCTCTTGAAGAACATAGAACAGAAGTAAAAACAAAAGGGGGGGATCCCTTCAATCTCTTTACTGGGAAGAAAACCCTGAAGTAGAACTGCTCATTGAAAACATCCACTGGGCTTTCTATAACACAGAATATGCTAGTATTCAATTCATCCACTGAGGTTATGAAGTTGTTTGTCAGAGCAGGTAACATTAATTACTCTAATTTTGTACTCCTGACAGTACAAAACCATGTTTGCTGAGACTCTGAGCTCATATACAAGTGCAGCAATCATCAGTCATTGATTGTTCTTGACAGTTTGTAGCACAAGTCTGTAGAGAGACCTCCCAACACGATATATTTCCAACAATTCTTCCACTTAACTTCTGTCTTGTCAAGTTCTGACATGTCTTGGGCTTTGGGTACACATACTTGCTATGGATGTAGTGGTGAATCCATTCCGTGTTCTGGAGTTAGGTTCACATCAATCTTCATAGTGTCAGTGGTTTGCTCCTATTCCCTCACAGCCCACGGATCTGTTGAACTTCTGCCTCTGTTTCTCGGCTATTTCCTTAATGGCTCTTTGAGCGGTCTTTTATCATTTTTATGAGATAGATATGAGGTATTAGTAAATCCAGTGCTATGATTGCATATCTCTTGACAGCCATTTTGGTCCACAGCCTTTTGTTAGACACTAGACAGGTAGGTGAGGCCACAGTAGAGAATATAACCTGCAGATCTGCTTAGCTCCAGGCAAGCATGCTGAGAGTTAATGGGGAAGTCTGGCCCATTCACTTGTCATTGGCTGAGGGGTTATAGAGCTGTGTACAGGGCCTTGGGAAAATACATATTCAGAGCATATAATTGTAAAATGTGAAAAGCAGAAGCGATCTTTAGAAATACTATTGCAGAGGCAGACGCCTAAATGTGAAATCGCTACTGGTATAAATTGGAGATGTTGGCTTATCAATTGCTTTGCTCTACTGTTAACAGCCAAGAATGCCATTCTTTAGCATAAATCTGTATTGTATCAGGACACATCTGTTTGTGAATGGATTTTGAATAGGTTCTCAACAGTCTGAAAAAGGGCCCTTTAACTAAAAAAGAATGTACTAGGAATTGCAGGTTATTTTATATGTTGATTCCCATGTCTTTAAAAAAAATATTTGGTGATTCTTTTTGTGTGTTTCTATGTCTGTTCAACTGTCTCTCTGTGTCTCTCTGTCTCCATCCTACCCTCCCCCCATGAGTGTGTGTATGTGTGTGTGTGTGTTTAAATATATTTGTGTGTAGATATGTACACATGAGTGCAGGTACCCACGAAGGCCAAAAGAAGACAATAAATCCCCTTGAGTTGGCATGATAGGTGGATATGAGCTATCTTACATAGAACTGAGAACCAAATTAAGGTCCTCTTCAAGAACAGGGGATGCTTTTAATCGATGAGCTATCTCTCTAACCCCAATTTCTCTGACTGGAAAAATTGTCTGTTTGCATGGCATAAGAATACCTTTATGAGTTTGATATTAAGAAAGAATTTTTATAAAAATGTGTTTGTATAGACATTGTGGCAAAGATATGTTAGGCCAAGTTTATGGCTTCATTGATGGGGTGTTTTATTCTTTCTAAATCCCCTTTTATGGGTGGAGAGAAGGGAATCCTAAAGAGTATATAGTTAGAGCTACTACAGCTAAATATAGGGGTATTATAGTCAACTATCGACATAAACTTAGAGTTTATGGGTAGAGAAAACCTCAACAGAAGAATCACCTCCATCAGATTATCTTGTGACCATGTCTGTGAGACGTTGTGTTGATTGCAAATTAATATAAGAAGGCCCAGGCCACTGTGGGTGGTGCCATAAATAGGCAGGTAGGCCAGGGCCATAAAAGAAAGCTAGCTGAACAAGCCAGGAAGAGAAAGCCAATAAGCAACGTTCTTCCATTGTTTCTACATTAGTCTGCCTCTAGGCTCCTGCCTTGACTTTTTGCCCTGGCTGCTTTCAATGATGGGCTGTGATTCATAGCTATAAGGTAAATAAATCCTTATCTCCCAGGTTAGTTTTGGTCTTGGTCTTTATCACAGTAACAGAGAGAAAACAAATAGGAAGGACCAAGGGTATAGATCAATTTTACTAGAGGGAAATTTCTGAACATCAAACCTGCTGAGCTTATTTGTTCCTTCCTGGTCTGTGGAGGAGCATGTGGAGATGAAGGCCACAGAGATATCTCTGCATTCAATCTGAAGCCATCATAATGACTTCTTTATGTCCTTGATTTGTTGCTTTGATCATACACTGTACTTTTTGATTTTTAGTTCTCTTAGGAAACCTCGGGCAAGTATAGACTTCATATAATGTACCTACAATTCAACAGAATGATTTTATCTGAGAACAAAGGCCATCTGGGTAGTTTTGTTATTGTTTTGTTAAATTGAATGAGCTATGAGCATTGGAACAAGTGGGCATCCACATACACAGAACAGACAACAGCAACCCCAAACGAAGCCAAACAGCTCCCAAAACGAATGTAGAAATCCTAGGACCCAGATGTAGACCTGATGTCTTTCAAACAAACAGATTCAAACGGATCACAAATATATGCAAATCTCAAGCCCCCAGAAAATAGGATAAAGAAAAAAAAACAAACTAGGTGACTTTTGCTTTGGTAATGATTATTGATACAGTACCCAAAAGACAGTATTCATTAAAAAAATGGAGAAATTAGACTTAAAAAAAAAACCATTCTATTCTATAAAAGACATTTTTAGGGGAATGAAAATGTAAGACAGATTGGAAGAACAGACTTGGATACAGATAAGGGACTGGTATCAGAAACAGAATTTGTATAACTCTAAAATTAAAAAAAATCAACTAAAATAGGTAAAAAGAAAAAAAAAACTTTATTATTGCACCAAAGATGAGTTACAGATGGCAGATAAGTACATGAAATGATGCTTAGCACTTTTGTTTAGTAGCTTAAAATGTAAGCAGCAGCCTGATGCTATTTTATACTTATCAGAATAGCTGAAATCCAAATGCCACCAATACCAAACGCTGACCGAGACAGGGAGCCATGGAAGCCCTTGACTTTGCTGGTGCCAATACAAACTTGTATGGAAAGTTAGAAAAGCAATTTGACAGTTGGTTCCAAACTAAAATGTCTTGTTGTGAGGCTTAGAAACTATGTAAGTTTCAATTCACTTGATAACTAAGCTATCCAAATAGGAACCTGTGTGTGGATGGCTACAGCAGCTTTGCCTGTACTTGCCAAACACTGGAAGCAATCAAGATGTTCTTCAGCAGTGAGATGGACAAAAAGCTGCATTCATGCAACTGGATATGTTTTAATGCTGTGTAGACTCTCCAGTGATAAAGTAAACACGGAGATTCAAGTGTACACTGTCACGTGTGTGTGTGTGTGTGTGTGTGTGATTATAATTACATGCCATTGTAATTCTCCATTACATGAAGACTTCAAATCTATGGATCCTACGAGGTGTTTGCCAGGACTGTGGGGTAGGGAGACTAGAATATGTGGAACACAGGAAAAATTTAGAACAGTAAATTTATTCTCTGTATCACCGTACTATAGGATGCATGCCAGTATTCCATAGAACATACAGAATGAGTGCTAATTTAACTATGGGTTGATATTAATGTATTGACATTGATACATCATTTCTAGCAGTTATGCCCACACTGATGCAGGATGGTAATGGGCTGAGGATGTGGTGACAGGAGAGATGTAGAGATGTGAGGATTGCCTGTATTTTTTTATGCAGGTTTTTGGCTTTTATTTGTTTGTTTTTGTAAACCTAAAATTATTCTAAAAATATAAAGGAAATCTCTTTTAAAAGTACAAAATGAGGATAAGAAATGACGTTTGTCAAATGGCGAGGAAGGGACCTCTGAGAACCATCTTTCTTCAGTTCAGAAACACTAAAGAGAATGCAAAAGATGAAAACCAGCCTTACAAGGACCATGAGTTTGGGGATAGAGTAACCTATTTTTGAGGCTGTGGGGCTTGTAAAGCTACCATGTGTTCCAGGAACCCAGAAAGACATGTGTGCTCATGATGAGCCCTGTGCTTACAGAGGAACTGAGAAGGCTAGGTTTTCACCTCTGACTAGTCTTTGGCTTCAGAGCAAGCAGGAAATGAAAGCACAGGCAGATTTCTGAATGATGCACTAAATGCTGAGGGGTCCAATGATACAAAGCTGGCTTGCTGAGCTACAATATATTTCCCCTCTTTGTTTTGTTCCCTTTTCTGTTTATTATGTTGTATTTCATT
Organism: Rhynchomys soricoides; assembly: GCA_019843965.1. Lineage (NCBI taxonomy): Eukaryota > Metazoa > Chordata > Mammalia > Rodentia > Muridae > Rhynchomys > Rhynchomys soricoides. The sequence continues at coordinate 2,379,352 of JADRCH010000362.1, forward strand.
AGTTCTTTTTATTTTGTTCATTTTTTTGTGTGTAGGAACTATCTAATGTCCATTTAAATGAATATCAAATATACAAATAAATTAGAAATTATCAAGAGAATGTCCCTAAGAAACCTTGAACTACATTGAGCACAAAACCTTAGATTATTTCTCTCCAGTCTTCTCAGAAAGCTAAAGAAAACCATGGCAAAACAACTAAGAAAATGAACCAAAAAATGTCTTGATACAGAAAAAAAAATTGTTTATTTTGATATTGTGGTTATGCAATATTCTGAAAAATACTGCTCACATTCTGAGCCTGTATCTTTTGATGAATCTCATAGTCAGAGTTAATAATACACTTTGATGGGCATTAAGACCTAGGACTGCTGTCCTACTGTGCATTCAACCTGTTTGCTTAACCTGCTTTTTTAGAGAACAATGTAACAACCACCCCTACATGCGTTGGATTTTCCATGTAATCAACTTTATGACCTCAGTCAATTCATAGCGGTAGTCTTAAATTATTCACTTTTCCATGCTCCTGACTCAGGTAATTCATGTGAACCACTGGCTGTAAAGAGAAGACAGAAAACAAATGGAAAGCAATCTTATAAAGTGAATACCCGCCATAAATGTTGAAAGTAACATGGATATTACTTGATAAAGAGTGATATTTGTAGTAGCTGGTTTTCTGAAATTGTTGGGTCAATTGGAACCAGTGACTTTGTGCTTGTTAAACCATGTTAAAGATTGCTGATTCTTAGACAAATGGGTGGAACTAGAAAATGTCATCCTGAGTGAGGTAATCCAATCACAAAAGAACACACATGGTATGCACTTACTGATAAGTGAATATTAGCCCAAAAGCTCCAAATACCCAATATACAGTTCACAGACCACATGAAGCTCAAGAAGAAGGAAGACCAAAGTGTGGGTACTTCCATCCTTCTTAGAAGGGGAACAAAATACTCACAGGAGCAAATATGGAGACAAAGTATAGAGCAGAGACTGAAGGAAAGGCCTTCCAGACTGTCCGACCTGGGGATTCATCCCATATACACTCACCAAAACCTGACACTATTGTAGATGCTAAGAAATGCTTGTTGAAAGGAGCCTGATATAGCTGTCTCCTGAAAGGCCCTGCCAGAGTCTTACAAATATAGAGGCAGATGCTCGCAGCCAACCATTGGACTGAGCATAGGTTCCCCAATGGAGGAGTTAGAGAAAGAACTGAAGGAGCTGAAGGGGTTTGCAACCCCATAGGGAGAACAACAATATCAACCAACCAGATCCCCCATAGCTCCTAGGGACTAAGCCACCAACCAAGGAGTATACATGGTTCTAGCTTCATATGTAGCAGAGAATGGCCTTGCCAAGCATCAATGGGAGGAAAGATTCTTGGTCCTATGAAGGATCCATACATGCCCCAGTGTACGGGAATCGACGGCGGGAAGGTGGGAGTGTGTGGGTGGGTGAAGGAACACCCTCATAGAAGCAGGGGGAGGGGTGACAGGATAGGGGGTTACCCGGAGAGGGGAAACCAAGAAAGAGGATAACATTTGAAATGTAAATAAAGAAAATATCCAATAAAAAATAATCTTTCATCTTCCCTATATGATGCTTTCTGTGCTGGTCATTAAATACAGAGCAAAGTAGACATAGACACTCTTAGAGACAGACATATACACAGGGACACACAAGATAGCATTCAATTAGACACAGATTCAGACTCTTAAAACAAACAGAAGGATCAAAGACATGGGGAAAGAGAAGTACAGAATTCAAATTTCGGTATTATCTTGGTTAAATGACCCTAAAAGGAAGTGCTTTGAATTCTTTCTTTAAGGAGGCATCTAACATTATTGGTGACTTTGAGTTTATTATTAATGTGTTCAAACTGACCAAAAGATACAAAATAGAAATATTGTGACCTAAAAGTACAATACCTAATATATAAAAAAAAAACCTAGACAGATTCAATATTAAGTCTTGAATAAAGGTAATAAATACACAACAGAAAAAAATGAACATAGAATAAATGACAACTGCCTCCAAAATAACCAAGACAGCTGCTATGAGTGTTTCCAGTTGTCTAATATGAGCCAGGTAATAGTGATTGAAAGAGTAATGTAAGTGCTATATAACCAGTCACCAACCTGGATCCAACACTATAATCTATCTGTCTGTCGTCATTTTTCTATCCTTCAATCATCTATCTGTTTATCCCTCTCTCAAGAGGTCAGACAGTCTGTCTGTCTATATGAATCCTTCATGTATGGCAAGGTTTAATGAAAACAGAATTGATCCTGAAGTATGATTCTCTTAACTGTCATCAAGATGTGGAAAGGGCTTTGAGGCAAGGAGCAGAGGTGATGTTTCCCAGCTTTTCTGTAGTCAATAGGAGTCATCATAGCTGATCCCAGACTATACCTGACTATGGTAAATTTCACACAGTTGCATTTTTCACGTAGGCAGCTTGGGTTTGAATATTGGGTGAGATAATGCTCCAGGGTCTCTTTCCCCTTCTCCAAGGGGTTTGTGTATATTCAAGGTTGAGCCTCAAAAGTCATCATGTTTTGAACAGATTGCCCCCTTATCCCATGGATACTGCCTTAATATCTAAACAGGGATCATTGTAGAAAAATAACTATCTTTACAACAAAAGTGGAGTGTGTTTGAGCCCAGAGAGTCAGTCCCTAGGTGTCCCTAAGCTCCTTGTTGCCCCAGAAGGTAACAAATTTTTATTAGTTTTCTGGACATAAAAATTTGTCAATGGGTTAATTCTTATTTGTTATTTTGAAGTTGACAAATTAGTTTGCATAACTTCCCAGTATGTTGAAGGAATACTAATTCCATTTCTTAAAAAAAAAAAGGTCAGACATAAAACCAAAAGATACATTTTGAGTAGTATTAGAAAATACCAAATAATTCGATGTATCGCTGAATCTGTCTTGGCAAGAATGACGTTTTTAAAATGTGCTTTATTGAATTCTAAGGCAGACTGAAATTAGTTATTCAAGGCACAAGAACTTTAAATGATCAAAAGGTTATTGATTTTCTCACAAAACAGGAAAAGCTTACTCTTTCACATGCTTTCTAATGATTGCTTTTGCTCAAAAGCTTAGAGCGTTCTCAGCTCAAGATGCAAACCTTAGATTTATCATTATTCACTTCATTGATATGAATGCCCAAAGTTAAGACCCAGTGGTGGATCTTGTTTTGGGGGAAATGAGTATCAGAGTTAGGCCAGTGATTACTTAGCTAGCTAAACTTCTCAGAAATTTAGGTTGTAGTTTGTGGTTGATATTAATTCATAGTTTGAATGTTAAGGTTTAATTGCAGTGCTTAAGGTACAACATTGGATCCCTCCTTTGAAATCAAAACAAAAGTGGAACAATACAAGGAAGTGCTGTCCTTTAAGGATCTGCCTTTTTCTTTGTGTGTGACTAGGCAGTTTGATGTAACTTTTCATGTTCTTTCATTAGGAGGTTAGAATGTTCTCGAATGTGGCTTTTTCATCAACCTAGTATGAGAAGACTCATGTAGATGATTTGAGTCCTTTTTTGCTCTGAGGGACTGATCAATGTTTTTGCTTGGAAATCTCTACCTTAATGGGCTATTTGTTCCTCAGCAGAAGCTAATACTAGAGAATGGCAGAGAACTAAAACTTATCCCTCTTGTAGTTTCTCCTCAGTAAGCACTGTTGATTAAAACAAACAAACAAACAAAACCAAACAAAAATCCAGAAACAAAAAAACAGAATAACAAACAAACAAACAAACCCCCCAAAACCAGTAAATGAAGTAAAGACTTAGCCAAGATTGTGACTTGACAACAAAGTTTGGAACTCTCTATCCCTTTGGTATCACTAACATTTAGCACAAAGTAAGATACAATGGGTAGTTTCTGTGAATGAAGGCACTGGTGTGATTTTGCTCTCTATTTATCAAAAGACCTCAGGCTGAGGTCTCACCTAATAGTCGATAAAACTTTACACTTTATAAAACAGGTAGAGGGAAAATATGCTACAAGAAATAATGATGTTATTACAACTATTAATAGACTCAGTCCTTGCTATCTCATGGGTCAAATAATAGAATCTTCTTTTTTAAAAATTTAAATCTCAAATAAACAAAGTCAAGCACTTGTTTTTTCTTTTTTTCAATAGAAGATAATTTCCAGGTTGGCTCTTATCATGTATTTGAATTTAGAATTGGGGCACCAGCATTTTGATTAGAGAATTGGATTCTTAGCTCCACTGTGTCACTTCATGTATTTCATTTTAATGATAAATTGAGTGGAGTATTCGCATAGCTTGATGTGTTGCCCTCAGAATGACTTTCTACAGGTTGACTAAGGAGCAAGGTTCATCCATGTCAGACTCACACAGGCTGCCAGCATCTGGGATCCTTAACAGATAACGCCAGAAAGATTTTGCTTTGTTCTTTCTTTTGGCTTCACTCTAAATAGTAGATGATCTTTAGAGAATGATTTTATTCTTTCCACTTTTTCCCCTCAAGTAAAGTGTATAAAGATGAATAAGAAAACTGCCTGTAAAGCGATCCGAGGTTCAGAGAGTTGTTACATAGGACTCTCCTCTGAGCCAAACAGCCACCATCTGCATGAGTTCAGCTGAGTCCACTTGGCAAAGCTCATCCTTGATGTCCCTCATAGACAGAGGGACTGAGAGGGTGACGATTTATTTTATAAAGCTTTTAATTGGGTATATGTCTTTGTGTATCTTTGTATAGGTATGCCAATATCAGGTCAGGTATTCATGGAGGCCAGTGGGTATCAGATATTTTGGAGCTAGAGTTCACAAGCGATTGTGAGCTGCCTGATGTGAATGCTGGAAAGCAAACTCAGTTTCTTTGCAAGAATAGCAAGTGTTCTTAACTGCTAGGCCATCTTTGTATCCTCTACTCCCCTTTTCTATTATTTATCATCTATCTATCTATCTATCTATC
>JADRCH010000362.1:2385122-2417587 GCA_019843965.1 Rhynchomys soricoides
CGGAGAAATTCTAAACAAGAATGTGGCTTCATGTAAAGACCAGCTTCAGTGCGGTTCAACCTCAGTGAGATAAGGTGTCTAGTTCACTTATGCACCCCTTGTGCTGGGCAGCATTGGGATAGCAGACAGGCAGATCTGCTGGGATGAGGACATTTATGGAGAATGGGACATCTGTATGAATTATGTAAACTAATACAGTAGTCCTGGATGGCTGTATGGACCCACAAGGGCTATGGCTAGCTTATCCAAGAGGTATCCTCTAACACACAATGATCAGAAACAAATGTTCTTCATTTTACAGGTGTCTTCTGTACTTCTAAGCAGAGAAAAGAGAATTGTATGCTCATTAATTAAATATATTCAAATAGAAATGCTAACATACATGCATATTAATGTGTTTTAAACTGAATAATGGCCAGCAGGAGTATCCTGGATAGTCTTCTTCCTGCCTGGTGTGTGAATGAAAGTTTTTAATACCACTGAAGGCATCACTGCTAACCTGACCTCACCTCTTTGCTTTTAGGCAACCCATCTGAGTCATATCCTGCTGATGATGCAGGCACAAACCCAGAAGTGGCTCAACCAGAGAAAAATAGGATGAGGGAATGGCTTTATTCTTTGGAAATTCCATCAGGAGAGGTGTTATGGCATTAGAGCTTCTGTGCTCTGAGAAACTTCTCTGGTGGGGTAAGCTGAAGTTAGGGTGAGGAAAGAAATGATACCTCCTGACAGCATGTGCCAGGCCAGGGAGTCTGCATCAATGCTCTTCTGTCAGCCAGGAGGGGGGTGGGGTGTCACCTTTTCATTATCTGTAATTGAATGCCTACAGAGACAGTAATTACAAATACCAGACAGGCCTCACAGGCTCATCTGTCTTTGTTTATCACTGTTTGAGGAGTATTGATCATGATGAGTGCCTCCCTTTTTCTTGGATAGGGATGGGGAAATTGGATTAACAAGTTTTGATGTGGTCAATGTAACATATGCCTGTAGAGGAAGTAGTTTAAAAAATGATGCACACTTGCCTTCCTGGTTTTGTTTTTCAGGCTGCTGAAGCTCTTGGGTACTTTCTTTTCTGGAGTACTTTTTTGACTTTTATTTGTTTTATAGAACCAATGGAATCTTAGGGATACATGGAACACCAAGTATTTCTCTCCTACCCACCTTTCCTCATACTCTCAACATAATGGTCCTTCTGAGACCCAACCCCTGATTCTGGACAACGCTAACTAAAAAACAAGAGCCAAACATTGAACTGGGCTTTTGCTGCCTGGACTGTGTAGTAATAACCACAGGGATAGTGAAGAAAGACTCTTCTCTGTAAAAGTCCAGCTAATTAGTGAGAAAGAAAGTTGTTCTCAGACACAGTTGTGTAACAACATCGTTGATTAGGGGTGGGAGCCTTGCTGGCAACTCATATGGGACCCATTCTGGAGGTTTCAATTCAGTAGAATGATTACAAAAGAACTGGAGAATCACTTCCGTCCTTGCTTGAGGACATTTTCTCCATTGCACCTTCACAAAGAATTAGGTAAAGGACATGGGGAAGATGGGAAGCTTTTTAACAAAGTAGAAGCAGCATGGAGGGTCAAGGTGAGCACAGCAAAAGAGGACAATGAATCAGTCATCTGCAGAGTTGATCTACTGAGCCTTGTATTGACATAATTTGAATAGTATGCCTTGCCTTAAATGACAGGAGCCTTGGTTTGAACACTGCTTTTTCCACCTTCTTGGACCATCCAAGGAAAAAATAACCACATCTAATTACTGCTATTTTTTTAAAAAAAGTTATAAAAATTAAAAATTCTCTATTATTTATTTTATTCTATTTGTATAGGTGTTTTGCTTGACTCTATGTATATGGACAATGTGTGTGCAATTCCCATGGAGGCCAGAGATGGCGCTGTATCTTCTGGAACTAGAGGTATGGATGGTTGTGAACCATGTGTGGGTCCTGGGAATTGCTCCCAGGGTCTCTATGAGAACAATGAACACTTTAAACTGCTGAACATCTCTGTAGCCCCAAGATTGTTTTTAAATACAATTATTTTGTCTTAATTAATAGTTTCTACATGCAAATAATGTAACTGATCATATTCCCTCAATCCTTCCCTTAACTCCTTCCAGACACAAATCCGTTCTTACTTTTCCTCCCATCTTCATCTCTTTTCCTCTCCTCCTTTTAATAACACATGGAGTCTAATTTATGCTAGTCATAAATAAACTCACAGGTGTGAGGCCATTCACTGGAGCATGGTGGTCAACCAACTAGGGCCTATACCCTTAGCAAAAACTGATTCTCCCCCAGAACCTATCCGTTGTTGATGGATCCTTAGCTAGGGATCAGGGTTTACATCAGTAAAGGGATGTTATATGTTGGCCTCAAACTCAAGATAGGTGTTGGGAATATAGGAGAGAACTAATCAATTCATTTTACTGTTTTTTTTTTCTGTAGCCAGTTTCTTCTTAGCTTGTGTCCTGTGTCAGGCCCCAAAACTGCTCTTCTGGTTCATTTGTCACTAAACAATGAGAAACAATTTGAGGATGGCTTGATGAAATGATACTGTTTGAAAGTTTTAAATAAGTCCTTCAGAATCCCCCCATTCCCCATTGACTAACTCCTCCATACCACAGCAGCCCTGGGTACCAGCTAGAAAGCATGCACGGTAAAACCAAGTCCCTGGGTGACATAACATAGCTGGTTAAGGGACCATCACACATGGAGAATAATTGGCTTACAGCTTTACTGATTGGGAAACGTTAATGAACTAGATCTAAGTGGCAATCACTGGTGATTGCTTATGTCTAAGAAAAGAGGTAGCTACATAGCATGTGACACCCAATGGTATTTTGGTACAAAGATTGATCCCAGTATAGGAGATTGCCAAGGAAGGAAGACAAGAGTGGGTGGGTGGGTGGGTGGGGGAATACCCCCATAGAGGCAGGAGGAGGAGGAGGGAATAGGGAAGTTCCAAAGCAGAGATCTGGAAAGGGGGAAACATTTGAAATGTAAATAAAGTATCAATATAAAAAATAAAAAGATTGATCAGGACTCAGTTAAACCATATGGGGTTACCCATTTATGGAAAACACAAAGGGCAAAGAAGGCAGTCAGACAGCATCCTTGTGGGAACCACACAGCAGAAGACTCACTGTGGTATAATCCTCACAGCAGAGGATATATTTTTAGAAAGAAGAAGGGGACATGGATTCCCTAAGCATTCATTGTTAGAAAGAAAGGGACATGGATTCCCTAAGCATCCATTGTTAGAAAGAATGGGACATGGATTCTTTAAGCATCCATTGTTAAAAAGAATGGGACATGGATTTGCTTAGCATCCTGTTTGTTGACAACATGGAACTGGTCAATAGCTGCTGTTATTTATGTGTTTGCCTTGTTTGTCTCTGTCCTATTAGACTGTTAATTCCATGGAGCCCTTGTCTTTCTTCAGAACTGTTACCTCTCTGGGGCCTAGAAAATTTCTGTGTGCACAACAGAAAACTTTACACAAAGAGTATCTCCTGAGATAATGACAAATAATACCCTAGTGCAATGGCTCTCTGCCTTCCTAATGCTGTGGCCCTTAAATCCAGCTCCTTATGTTGTGGTGACCCCAACCATAGATCATATTTGTTGCTACTTCATAACTATAATTTTGCTTCATTTATGAATCACAATGGAAATACGTGTATTTTCAGATGGCATGCAGGTTGAGAACTGTGGCTTTAGAATAGTCTAATAATTACGAATATTTCCCTATGCTTATATTTTATTGTGTCATAGGGCCCTGGAAGATCATTGCTTTTCATTTTACTTAAAAATTTAAGTTAGGCTTCTAGTTTCCATCTGTGGAGGGAGTCCTCTGCCTGGACCACCAGGGCTCCATAACCAAATAGCACAGGGAGAAAGCTAGCCTCCCAGGAGTGTGGAAAAGCCCGTGAGTGGGGGTAAGACGAGTGCCACTGCTCAGCAAGACCCGCCCAGAATCCTCAGGACACAAGGACTGAGGAATAGTCGGAAACAGGAGCTTTCTGGTTTCCATCTGTGCCTGGAGACCTCTGCCTGGGCCACCAGGGCTCCAGAGCCAAATAGCATTTGGAGAAAGATAGCTTCCCAGGAGTGTGGGCAAGCCTGTCTGCTTAGAGGGACCCACGTGGAATTGCCAGGACACAGGGACTGGGGAGTGGTCTTCTGGTTTTTTCCAGTGGCCTGGGAGCTGATCCTGTGACACATGGCTCCATACTCAAATAGTTCCAGGAGAGAGCTGGTAACCCAGGAGTGCCGACACACCTGCAAGCACAGGCAAGACCACCACTTCTGTTCAAATTCACTGGATCAAGAGGGATCCTTGCAGAGCCATCAGGACACAGGAAACAAGGGACAGTTGGGGACAAGATCCTTCTGGTTTCTGCACCCCAGAACTGACCCTGTATCACAACTCTCCAAACTCAAATTCCTTTGAGAGAGAACTGGTCTTCTAGGAGTATTGACACAGAGGCTTGCAGGAGGGACAATCCACACTCAGAGACAGTAAGACCAGCTAACACCAGAGATAACCAGATGGTGAAAGGCAAGGGCACGAACATAAGGAACAGAACCAAGGCTACTTGGCATAATGAGAACCCAGCTTTCCCACCACAGCAAGCCGTAGATACCCCAGCATACCAGAAAAGCAAGTCTTAGTTTTAAAATCACTTCTCATGATGATTATAGAAGACTTTAAGAAGGAAATAAACAACTCCCTTAAAGAAATACAAGAGAACACAGGTAAACAATTAAAAGACTTTAAAGAGGAAACACAAAAATCCCTTAAAGAATTACAAGAAAACACAATCAAACAGGCAGAATTACAGGAAAACTCAATCAAACAGATGAAGGAAATGAACAAAACCATCCAGGACCTAAAAGTAGAAATAGAAACAATAAATAAATCACAAAGGGGGACAACTCTGTCATTAGAAAACCTAGGAAAGAGATCAGGAGTCATAGATGCCAGCATAGCCAACAGAATACAAGAGATAGAAGAGAGAATCTCAGGTGCAGAAGATACCGCAGAAAACATGGACACAACAGTCAAAGGAAACACAAAATGCAAAAAGCTCCTAACCCAAAACATCCAGGATATCCAGGATACAATGAGAAGACAGAACCTGAGGATAATAGGTATGGAAAAGAGTAAAGATTTCCAATTTAATATCTTCCCAGTAAATATCTTCAACAAAATTATAGAAGAAAACTTCCCTAACCTAAAGAAAGAGATGAACATAAATATACAAGAAGCCTACAGAACTCCAAATAGATTGGAACAGAAAAGAAATTTTTCCTGTCACATTTTAGTCAAAACACCAAATACACAAAATAAGGAAAGAATATTAAAAGCAGTAAGAGAAAAAGGGCAAGTAACATATAAAGGCAGACCTATCAGAATTACACCAGACTTCTCAGCAGAGACTATGGAAGCTAGAAGATCATGGGCAGATCTCATACAGCCTCTAAGAGAACACAAATGCCAGCCCAGGATGCTATACCCAGCAAAACTCTCAATAATCATAGAGGGTAAAATCAAAATATTCTATGACAAATACAAATTTGCACAGTATGTTTCCACAAACGCACCCTACAAAGAATAATAGATGGAAAACACCAACTCAAGGAGGGAAACTACACCCTAGAAAAAGCAAGAAAGTAATCTTTCAACAAACTCAAAAGAAGATAGTCACACAAACATAAAAATAACACTGAAAATAACAGGGAGCAACAATCACTATTCTTTAATCTCTTAACATCAATGGACTCAATTCCCCAATAAAAAGACTTAGACTGACAGACTGGATCCATACACAGGACCCAGCATTTTGCTGCATCCAGGAAACGCACCTACATGTTAAAGACAAACACTACCTCAGAGTAAAGGGCTGGAAAACAATTTTCCAGGCAAATTGTCCTAAGAAACAGGCAGAAGTAGCCATTCTAATATCAGAAAAAATCGACTTTCACCCAAAAGTCATCAAAAAGGATAAGGAAGGACAGACACTTCATACTCATCAACAGAAAAATCTACCAAGAAGAACTCTCAATTCTGAACATCTATGCCCCGAATGCAAGAGCATCAACATTCATAAAAGAAACTTTACTAAAGCTCAAAGCACACATTGCACCTCACACAATAATAGTGGGAGACTTCAACACCCCACTCTCATCAATGAACAGATCTTGGAAACAAACTAAACAGAGACACAGTGAAACTAACAGATGTTCTGAACCAAATGGATTTAACAGATATCTATAGAACATTTCATCCTAAATCAAAAGAATATACCTTCTTCTCAGCACCTCATGGTACCTTCTCCAAAGCTGATCATATAATTGGTCACAAAACAAACTTCAACAGATATAAGAAGATTGAGATAATCCCATGCCTCCTATCAGATCACTATGGAATAAGGCTGGTCTTCAATGGCAACAACAACAACAGAAAGCCCACGTACACATGGAAGCTGAACAGTGCTCTATTCAATGATAACTTGGTCAAGGAAGAAATAAAGAAAGAAATTAAAGACTTCCTAGACTTTAATGGAAAGGAAAATATAACATACCCAAACTTATGGGACACAATGAAAACAGTGTTAAGAGGAAAACTCATAGCTCAGAATGCCTCCAAAAGAAACTAGAGAGAGCATATAATAGCAGCTTAATAGCACATCTGAATGTTCTAGAACAAAAAGAAGCCAATACACCCAAGAGGAGTAGAAGGCAGGGAATAATCAAATTAAGGGCTGAAATCAACCAAGTAGAAACTAAAAGAACTATACAAAGAATCAACAAAAACCAGGAGCTGGTTCTTTGAGAAAATCAACAAGATAGATAAACCCTTTGCTAGATTAACCAAAGGGCATGGAGATAGTATCCAAATTAACAAAATTAGAAATAAAAGGGAGATATAACCACAGCTTCTTAGGAAATTAAAAAAATCATCAGATCCTACTACAAAGGCCTATGCTCAACAAAATTGGAAAATTTGGATGAAATGGACAAGTTTCAAGACAGATACCAAATACCAATGTTAAGTCAGGATCAGATAAACCATCTAAACAGTCCCATAACCCCTGAAGAAATACAAATAGTAGTGCTACACAAAGTAGCGTAGTAGATGCTCCACCTGGCCTTCAAGATTTAAAGACTCAACACGTAGCTACTGTGAGCCCTTCTGTCCTACAACCTTTAATTTTTAGCCCTCTCCAGGACCTGACTCTGTTTGAAGCTGGCTCTCTTTCTGTCACATCTGCTTCTCATAGTACATCTTTCATACTCATTGGTCTGAGGCTTCAACTCTGAAGAACCACTTGGTTCAGTGCAGTCCTGGAGGCATTGTTTGAGACTTTGGATGACACTGAAGTAGCATGGCTCTTTCCTGTGCCCAGTTGTTTCCTTCACTTTCATTTCTTAGGCAGTGGTTGCAAAGAACGTAGTACTCTCCTAACAGGTTAAGCTTCATCTCAGGGCCTGCTTCTGGGAGAACCTATACCCTGATACTACTGACTATGGGGAGACCCTCTAATAGTTACAGAAAGGGATGTGTGGGTAGCTGTGAGTTACAGATGCTAGTGGATGTACAAGTTGCTGAGGTTGTTATGGACTTAACTGCCACATTGCAATGGGAATAGCAACTCTAGCTATGAAACAAGCAAAGCAGAAGTCACAGGCAACAACTATTCTGTTCTTGTCATCTAGAGGAGGAAACCTGAGCTCTGTCCAAAATCAGAGTAGAGATAAGAAATAAGGAACACTTTACCTCAACTGCATGCGAAAGATGCTCCAAGGTCCTCTTATTCACATCTCCTTTCTTTTTTACATATTTCTCTTTTCTATTTTTAATCAACATCCTCTTATCTCTCTGTCCTTTACACTTGCATAATGACTGGATTCTCATATCAAATAATGGATAGACCCACAACAACTCCCGGGGAGACATTACCTATTCTATCACGGAGTTAAAGGGCAAATCTCAAGTTGTGGGTTTTAGAAAATCAATAGCCAAGTTGCTTCCAGACTTGCTGAAGCAGGTTTTACATTTATAATGTGAAAAACAGCAGGTTCAAAGAAAGAAGAGAGTCCATCTAAGTGTAGCTGGATTCCACCGTTAAACCTTTAATTAACCTGATGGCTTTGAGCAAAGAAAATCAATGGAGGCTTCTCACTTGTAGGAGAGAATAAATTAATATTTTATACATAAATGTTTGTCCTTTAAAAAATTAGTGTGGACTTTCTTTTGTGAGTTCTCATGGCTAGCTTTCTTCCAAAAGTGTAAAATTGCATACTTTTTAAGGCAAAAAGTTGAAAATGTGCTAACTGTATGTGGAAAATTACAAAAGAACTCAGAACAAATATGTATGTATGAGTGTGTATTTCTGGCCATACACACACACACACACACACACACACACATATGCAGACATATACATCAATCTAGTCATCCATTCATAAAATATCTGTCTGTCTATCTATCTATCTATCTATTTTCAAAATCATCATCATCATCATCATCATCATCATCATCATCATCACCATCTATTTTATTACTTCACAAGAAAATACTCAATGATTTATTTAAAAGCTTTTGTGTGTGTGGACTGAAGTGAGGAATGTGACAGCCTTTTTTAGCTGGACATAATTAGGTTCAAATTTATTCTTTTGAGAGGTAAGAATTTTTTCTGAATAGTTTATTTCATAGGGTGTTTAATACACAATGAAATAGTATATGAGGTATTCTAGAAGAAGACAGAGGAAATGTCTCCTTCTGTTTCTAGCTTACTTAATTCATACTTATCTGATGCTCAGTTAGTTGTGAATGCCGTAGCATATTTAGCATCCATGGGGACAAACAAGTCTTTTATATTGTACAGGTTGTAAGTAAGCATCATAGAGGTGAGCCTATAGATGTCATAGATACCTTATGAGCCTTCCCTCTATACTTACTAGTAGAGACTGGATAAGGGCTGTCTGTCTTAATGGCAGACATTATATGCAGTTTTCTTTTGTACTTTTCTTAGGTCTAGCTTTATGACTGTAGCAGTTAGTGTGAAGAAAGAATTTCTGACTAGCTTTAAATAGTATGGGGTTGTGTTTTAGGAACTAAGAATCATTCTGTCTTGACTGTGAATGCATTTGGAGAATTTGATATTTGCAGCAACATTGAAAGCTTGGTGATTCAGTGCCAAGGCTGGTTCAGGTGTGAGTCCCAAGGTTCTGAAGACAATATAAACAAAGTATTTTGAAGAGCCAGTCATTCAGCAGAGTTTTAACTCTGATATGAATCTTTTGGAGATGCTGTAGCGAAAGCCAATAACCTATGAACTTATAAACATGAAAAATTATTCTTATTGGTTTCAGAGGTTTGAGGTTCAGAATCAAGGTGTTGAGGGATCTAGGGTCTGGTGAGGGCTTATTCCTTGCTCATAGCTGACTTCTTGTGTCTTCACATTGTGGAAGGGATGCAAAAACTCTTTCCAAGCTATGTTGTCATAACCTAATTACTTTTCAAAGGCTTTATATAACAATACCATCAGCATTTCTAGATCAATATCATCAATGAGATGAGGTGGGATTTTGACACATAAATTTTGGGTTGGTGTAAGCATTAACAATACAACATTCTTCAATAGTTAAAGGAAAAGAGAAATAAGTGAGGATATTTCAATGTTAATGATTTTTGTTCCAAAAGAAAATGAAGCAGAAAAATACATGGTCCAATTGACTGTAATTCTACCATTGTGTTTTTGAGACAGGGTCTCTTAGTCTCATGATAACTTTGAACATCTGGTTCTTGTGCTTTTACCTCTCACATCTGGGTTTACATGCATATCTTACCATGCTTGGTTTACGTAGTGTTGGGAATCAGATCCAAAGCTTTATGAATAATAGTCAAGCTCTCTACCAACTCAATAACATCCCTGACCTTTAGTTGCACAATTGTATGTGATTCAAATGTGAGAGTATGAAAAGGATTTCCCTTTAGTCCAAGAGCATGATGCATGATGGCATGGCTCTGTCAACATCATCACCATAAATGGAGAAATGGAATACAAAATGTTAGTCTTCCAAACTGGGGAACAGGGATGTTTCAGGTACTTGAAGAGCTCAGGATTGGGGTGGTGAATGAGGTAGAAACAGCAAGAAGCAGCTCTAAAAAGTGTCTCATTGAGAAAATAGTTACTTTGGTTATTTAGTATTTCCTTTAGCTTCATGATACTCTGAGCTAATTCTCATAAGTTGTGCCTCTAGAAAAGTTGTAGAGACTAAGCATGTTTACTTTGAAGGATTTTCCAACTGCTTCCTAAAATCTCACTGGTTTCCCCATAATTTTGGTCCATACAGCAGACTGGGTAACCAGAAGTTATACCTACCAAGCAAAGAGAATTAACAGACATAATCCTTAAAAAACTATAGATTTGGATAACTTTGTTTTTCTGGGTTGTCTTTGATGAATCATTGATTTGAATCATATATATATATATATATATATATATATATATATATATATATATACACACACACACACACACACACACACACACACACAAAATAATAAGTAGATACAATAGGTAATACTAATACTGGATGTCTCATAACTACCTGTAAGTCCATTTCCAGGGGGAATTGCCACTCTCTTTTGGGACTCTTTAGGTATCTGCATATACACATACACATAAACTCTCACTCCAAAAAAATTTACATTGGAGACAAGTAGCAACATTTATGTCAAAAAAGATCTCCCTCCCCCAGAGGCTAATTACTCGTTTACATATTTGTTCAAGTAGCACTAACTTGGTGACCATATACCAGGTCTTGTAGTTAGCCATGGCTTCTGCCTCCAATTAAATGCTTGCAATAGGCAACTGCCTGAGTGATAGCACTGATAGGTTATGTGTAACCTAAATGTAACTCTTACAATGACAGCATAAGGAAGGTATCCCTGACCTGCTCTAAAGTTACTGAAGAATTTTACCTCCAAAGTCATATATGGCGACACCTAATCTTAGTATAATGTTGTCCTTTAGGAGAGAAGTCAAGGTAGAATCCTCATGAATGGACAACTGCGTTTCTCGAAGGGACTTTATGGAGCTCTTTCATCTTCTAGTCCTCAGAATTGAGAAATCAATTTTCAATGTTTAGGTATATGGGACTGTTTTTATACAAGTTAGTTACAACTAAGACAGCTTCTAAGAAAGTCCTAAAGTTGGTGTAGTGTTGCATAACTGAAATCCCACCTCTTAGTGAACTAAGGCAGGAGAGTTTTGAAGGTAAGGCCAGCCTGGGATACATAATGTGGCACAGTGTCAGCAAATATATAGAGTAGAATATATATGTTGAGGTAAAAATAATGAATAGAATTAATCCAGGGAAAGGAGAATGGAGGAGAGACATAGACCGAGTGTATAGAGTAGAGGGAGCAATATTTAGAATGCTTCCTGCCAGTGTGTCCTGACAGAAGTGAGCATCTTTGCAGACCTTCTGGGGAACTTTTCTAAAATAAATGTTGTTACTTTTCTCCAATGTAATTTTTTGAAAAAGAGAGAGAGAGAGAGAGAGAGAGAGAGAGAGAGAGAGAGAGAGAGAGAATTGTGCACATGTGTTTATACACATGCAGATACCTAGAGATTACCAAAAGAGGGCACCAATTCCCCGTGGAATTGGCCTTACAAGTGGTTATGAAACATCTAGCATGGACACTGTGAACCAAATTCAGGTCCTCTGTGATATTAAGCAAGTGTTTTTCACCACTGAGACACCTCTCCAGGACCTACAATGTAACTTTCCCTTCATGTCCTAACTTGCATTTCTATTGATTTCATAAAACACTTGCTCCAACTGACTTGGGGAGGAAATGATATATTTGACTGAAGGTTAAAGTCCACTATCTATTGAAACCTTGGAAGGAGCTCAAGGTAGGAATATGGAGGCTGAGACTAAAGCAGGGATCATGGAGGAGTGCTACTTATTGGCTTAATTCTCCTGGATTACTCAACCTACTTTCATATACATCCCAGATCACCTACCAAGGAGTAACACTATGTACAGTGGACTAGGATCTCCCACATCGTTAATCAAGAAGATGCCCCACTGATACCCCCACAGGCCAATCTGGTAAAGGCTATTTCTCAACTGAAGTTCTATCTTCCTGGGTAACTTTGGCTTATGTCAAGTTGACAAAAATTAATCTGCTCTTCTACTTTATTAATAGAATCCTGGATTAAATACTTCTTATTAAAATAAGTTTTCTTCAACCCTATAGTTTTAGGTGAACACATGGTCATCCATAATTTATCATACACTCGACCAGAAGTTATGTAGTTGGGCTTTAGCTAACTAACTTAGTGGATATATTGAGTTCTAGAACAATCCATATACAAAATCATCTCCATATTTTTCTTCTGCTGATTGGAGCTGGAGAAACTGTCTTGGCCTACAAAGTATGTGTCATGCATTAAGGGTTACTGAGCAATAAAGTGAAGGGAGTCTGGACTCAAGATAGTAAGAATAGAACAGCTAAACCAGTCTTAGACCTCTGACCTCTTCAGGTGAGATCAACACATCCATACATTTGTAAATATTGAGTAGAGAGGGTGATATTAAGTAAGCTCTTTTCCCCGTCCCTCTTAAAAAATGCTGCTGCTCTGTTATTTATTTTCTCTTTGGTTTATAACCCGCTATTACTTTATTTTGTTCCTCTATTTGTGCCTTGTTTTATTCTTGGGTCCCTTTGATTTTTCCAACTTCAGTGCAAATTTTAAAGTATGTTTGTCCTAAAAGATGTTGCCCCTGCTTGATTTATTTTATGCCCTAGATCTGGAAGTATTTATTTCTCTAGTGAGTCCTGTTTTGCTTTTATTGGACAATGCATGAAAAAGCAAGGGACTGAGTGTGGAGTGTACCCCTTAATGTTAGGTATTTCTGTATCTATTCTTCAGATGTGATAGTTCAAGAACGTGATACATGCTAAAGTATATATTTACATATATCTAGAAATATTTTGTATGTAAACACACACATGTCCATACTTAAAGTTAAAGATGAATTATTACTGGTCAAACCATAATCCATTTCCACTTGGATCATGGATTATTCTAGCTTCTTTTAGCTATCTGGAAGCTTCTATTTTATTAATGAGAAAGACAACCCTTGTCTAGTGCTCATGTTCTTAATTGTTTAATAACAGCATATATATGCTCTCCTGTACTCATGAGAAATAATTTTATCAACTGGAAAAACCAGGACTTTGGAACAGTTTATTTTGTATGTATTCTACTTATTCCACTCATTTCCAAAACTCCCCAGCCTCTCTCACTGCCCACTTCTAGTGAATTTGTTGCATTTGTATGTAATAAAATGAGGCTGCGGGCTTCTACACTCATCTTTATTTTATCTCAGAATCTCCAACCTTGTAGGCAATCTCCCATATATAGTATGAGAACTAGAGTGAAAAAAATGTATTGGGTTAGAAATTTTGTAAGTAATTTTGTTTTAGCTTCCCATATGAAAAAATAAGTATGAAATGACAGATGTTAATGCACTTCTCCGTAGTGGACATTTTACTGTCTCTATGTATGTCATAGTACTGTGTTGAGAAGCTCAAATAATGAGCAATGGCATTTCAAATGTGCAAATGTTAAGAATGACTTGATTTTGACCCCCCAGGACACACATGGCAGAAGGATAAAACTGACTCCTACAGATTGTCCTCTGGCTTCCACATGTGTGTGCCTGCCTGTATACATTCACACCAAATAAATAGATTTCAGTTGGTAATTAGAGGGGTATACATTGTGTGCCCCTCATTGTTCAGTTTATTTTTCCCTAAAATATTACAGATTAATTTGCCACCTGAATACCATATTTGGAGAGTTGTATATTAATAACTTTCAAATTTACCAGCATTTTCAATTCCATCACTTTGCATGTTGTTGTGATCTTTGTATGACTATACCATTGCTATGTCATAGATATCTTTGACACCTTCAAGAAAGCTGAGCTTAATTGGAATTGGTGCTATGAAGAGGCATTTTGGAATTTAATGGTCTGAAAAAGCATGTGGCTGAGTTAGTTTGGGGATCCATAGGTAAAGCACACAGAGTGGGAATTTGGAAGACATTTAGAAAGATCTCTTGTTGGCCTCTTCTCTTACCCTCCACTTGTTTCACCTCATGGCATTTGTGTTCCTATCTGGGAAATCACCATCTTCAGATTCTAATGTCCAGGAATTCCATTCTAGGAGTGTATCCTCTCAAGTGAAGGCCTAAGCATCCCTAAAATTTGAGTCCTCATTAAAGAGCTCTCCAGAACTCAGATAATTAGTTTGAATAGCCCAAGGACTAACTGTCCTTTCATATTTCTATACTTGAGTATTTTTTCTCTTACTCAGTTCTCACTTGATAGATTGACTTGCTTCAACTCTGGCAGAACTACTGAGACTCCTTGGCAAGGATGAATCTGTGGCTCTGTCTAGCACATAGTTTGTTAGCAAAGCAGACTTGGCATGCCATTCCACTGAGACTTGTAAACAATAATTAAATGGACTGATGCCTTCTAATTCTGCTGTTTCATTTCTTTCAAAAAAAAATACATGAGTTTTGTCTCTGGATAATGAACGGCAAGAATCCCAGCTCTCTGCATTTAACCTAATGAGCTCAATGAGGGTGTACAGTTCTTGCAGTTACCATTTTACTGTTTTGCATATATTCACAACAGAAGAAGAAAACAAGAAGGTTTGGGATTCTTGTGTCTGCTGAAAACAGGGTGCTCAAAAAGAGATGTTTGGGGACCTCTGGATGTCAGGCTCTTTAAAGCCCAGTACAAGTTTACAAGGCCTTTGACTGGTTCTAAGACTGCCCCCTTGCCCCAACAGTGAAGTGCTCATGTGTCTAAGCATTAATTTCTTTATCATAAGAGGCAGGTGATATTTGGTTTACTTGTAGATCCAAGGTGTGCAGCCAGTGAGCTGTTCAAAGGCACAGTAGGGAGCTGGTAGTGAGGCACTTCTGAGACTAGTACTGACTCTATTGAGCCACTAGGGGATACCTGTGTGCAAATTGAACAAAGTCAGGCAGCTTAGTTTGAAAATCTGATTTTTGTACATTGAAACTTCCTTTCCAATTGGAATGATTTTAAGGATATGCTCCCTCAAGAAAATAGTGGCTTTTAGAACAAAAAATAATGACACGCAAGGATATAAACAGTTTTAGTGGCAGTATTTCAGGGCTGCACACTGAATATCTATCTTTGTTATTATCACACCTCATATTCAATTGGATTTGTGGTAATTCAGAAATGTTATAAATCTGGAGAGAAAATTCAGTTCTGTTCTGTTATGGATGTTTCTATATTTGCTTTGATTGTCATAGAAATATGGGAGTCTCTTTTAATAATTCATGGCCAGGATAGCACATTTACCTGCCCCATGTGCTGTTGTTTCTTGCCAAAGGTGCAGGAAGCAGAAATGATGTATAATCAGAGAATGACTGGGCTGGAAAAGCCTTGGAGAGTAATGACTTCTTTGGTTCTCATGACAAAACAAAAGGGAGGCAGATAGAGTGATTTATACTATCATTTAATACTCATGGTAACTTGGGCTTGCCACACATGGCCATTTTAAAGCCAGTACTGAGAAGCTGTCTGCTATTGTCTGGTTAATAGTAATAATACATGCTGGGTGGAATTATCCATCAGGGGAGGCTGACTCAGGCATGGTTTAAGAGACCAGGAAGGCTAGGAAAGATTCTTTGTGATGTTCCATGTTTCTCAGGACATAAACAGAACAACTGTGTAGTGGTTAATGTTTTGTTGACCCGACACAATCTATGGCCATCTTGGAAAAAGAAACCTCAACTGAGAAAGCACTTGTAGGAAAGCCATTGGGGGCATTGTCTTGGTTAATGGTTGATGCTTGTTGGACAGCCTACTATGGACCAACCATACTATGGATGGTGCTGTACCTGGGTATGTGTGTCTGAGCTGTATGAAAAATCAGGCTGATCAGGCCATAGACTGAAAGCCAGTAAGCACCATTCCTCCATGACTTCTGCTTCCATTCCTGGCTCCAGGTTCTGGAATCTACCTAGAGTTCCTGCCCTGATTTACCTCAGAGATAGAGTGTGACCTGAGAGTTATCAGATGAAATAAACCCATTTGTCCCCAAGCTGGTTTTGGTTGATGTTTTGTCATAGCAACAGAGAAAGTAACAAAAAACCAATTGTATGAAATAAGATGAACCAGCTATATATCAGTTTTAGAAGATGAAAAGAGGGAAATGATTATGCTTAAAGTGGGATATAAGACCAAGCAAGAAATATGCAATGTGTGGATAACACTTTTTAGTGATGGCTTTAATGACAATCTTTAAACAGATTCCTCCCTTTGCTCTGGTATAAACTTCTCCAGTGTTTCAGTCTGTGCCTCTACTACTAAGGGATCTGGGCCTATGACCTCTTTTCTAGACTATATGGAGTCTCTTTTTTACTTATGGCATTGTCAACAGCAAAGGCAACTATCCAACCACCCATCTCTCTGTGGTTTTCCAGGTGGGACAATGGCCTGCTGTTGATTTTGTTTGGGAATCCATACAGTTCTGCTATCTGGTTCCTTGTACAGTCTTCAGAATGCATCAAGAAGGGGAGGGGACCCTAATTCTCAAAAGAAAAGGATTTGTCATCCTTGGACCTGTTGAAGCCAGCACATTCATTGGCCCAGAGTTATTGTTGAAAGCGATGATGCCAACAACACCTGATACTTACATGAGCAAAGGTGGAATGGTGATAAAACAAGATACTAATGAATTTTAGGGTAGCATAAAAACTGATATCTTTTGTGAACTAGTTTCTCTAATGCTTTGGGATGAGTGAAGAAAAAGAAAAGTCTCTCTGTGTTAGGGAGAAACATCTGTAGTTTCTTGTTTTCACTGAACCATCTCTCCATAATTTCCTTGCACTAGGGCCAGGATGATTTTCATGATTGCTGGGCCACACTATGTTGCCATCCCTGGCTTTTAGGATTGCCATTACTGAATTCAACAGGCTCTTTGCTTTGAGATGCAGCTTTCAGACTGATGTACCTCTTTGGAATCTTAGACTTAACTAGACAGAGACTAATCGTTGTAGTGGCTGTGGTGATAGAACACTGGGCACTAATGGTGGGAGATGATGACCTTGAGTGTCCTCTGTTTGGTCTTCATGAGTGATCCCTCTGACATTTGAAGGCTTTGAGAATTTGGTCAAGCTGAGGTTCAGACCACCAATTGTGTTCTGTCTACTTGAAAAAAGTCTCTTAAAGCATTTTAGAAATCCCCTCTGCTCTCCCTTTTGTGTCCCAGAGAGCTACCATCTAGCTGGTCACCTGACTTCCTCAGGTCTTCCTGTTCACCCATGTTCTCAACCCACTTAGAAACACATTTTTTTTGTATGATTTTTTTAAATGGCACTCATTATAGTTATTTTTCTGAGATCTCCCCGTGTACCTACTGGCTCCCATGTGTATTGTGTCTTTGTGTCTTGTTCAGCTTCAGTAATAGTCAATTGAAGAAAATCAATGTAAAGAAGGCAAGCAGAAAAATCAAAAAAGAGACAAATTAAATGGCTGGTGATTGGGCAGCAATTACATAAACTACAAATCTAACTTCCAGAGATGTTTCAAAAGGAAGAGGTGAGGAGGAACTGTTGATTTTGATGTCAAAGAAGAATTTCTTTTGATTGATTGGTTGACTTTGAGTCTTGATGAACTTTTCCTGGTGTTTATTTTCCTAGGTGTTTATTGATCTTGTTTCTCTGGTTAGTGGCTAACTTGGGAAAAACCTTGACCAAGATTGCTCCAGTAATTTCTTCTTTCCATTTTAAATTATAGTTCTATGAGACTATTTAAAATGCCACCACTGTTCCTGGATATTTGGCCATGTTTTCCTTTTTAATTATGTTTTCTCTTCACATTTGAATTTGGGAAATACCTACTGATCACTTGAAAATTGCAGGTCCTTCCCTGAAGCATGCCCAGTATGTAGATGAATACAATAAAGGCACAGAGTTCTCTCTCTCTCTCTCTCTCTCTCTCTCTCTCTCTCTCTCCTGCTTTTTTTAACTTCTTAGATATTCTTTTGACCCTTAAAGTTTACATCTCTATGCTTGTATTACCTGCCTCTTATTTCTCATAGAAACCCACTCAATCTGAATTAATGCTCAGAACATGAACAGGTATGATAGAATGTGATGCAAGTTAGATTCAGTGTCTTAGATCTTAGTCCCTGCTCTATCCCTGAAGATCATGATTTGACATACATTCCTTAACTTTCCCATTACCATAAATTTAAGTCATCTTCCAATAAAGTGAACACACGAACATCTAGCCCTACCAAATTGAACCCCACTATGGATAAAAACATTTTGTGAAAAGTTTGCATTCTTGTTGTAATATCACATTCTTCATGTATGGAGGAGGTGGAGCAGAGATATAGACTCATTAAATTTAAGGAATAATTTTTCTCTCTGTGTTCTAGTATGGTCTTTCCTGTAGTGATTTCATAGACTTGATTCTTTGTGACTTTTGATTGCAATCTGTACATTTGAGAAATGGCCATAAATCTAAACAATACTTAAAGTTCCATGGATGTAACAAAAAACAAACAGACAAACAAATGAACAAACAAACAAAACCAACCAACATCCCCTCCACCCCCCCCCCAAAAGCCCTCTCACAAAGCTTCAGATGGCTGGCCCATTGGGTCATAATGTTTACGGCAATATTTTAAATTTCTGTTTTGGTCTTCCCCTTAGATAAGGGGATATTAGAATTGAAGTGAGTGTGTATGTGTGTGTGTGTGGTGGGTGTGCTGATCCATATATATGAGAATTTGTATTCTGAACAACATAATAACATTATTTACCCATTATTTACTCCACTTTTTAACTTCTAATTTGGCCTCAAAGAACTTTGTTGATGTCTCAAGACAATATACCTTAAGTTTGACTGCCTGGCACCCCAGAAAGATGCATGTAACATTAAAGATGACCTCACCTTTCCTGAATATTACCAGAAGACCTAGAAATAATAGTCTTTACTTTAGCAAGTGCTAATTATATTATGGAGTCATGCAATTAATCACTTAAATGGGGATATGTTTACCCAATAATCATTTCAGAACAAAGGGATTAAACAAACTTTCTCCACCATAACATTTCCCCTACTTTGGTACTTAATGAAATACTCAACCTGTCCCTCCAGCTGTCCTTGATTAGAACAGGGATGTGTATCCAATTTAGCTGAGCCTTTTTTGTGCCACACTTATCTCATTTAATCCTTACTCATCTCTATTTTATACATGAGTTAACCAAGGTAGATAAATTTAGTAACTTTCTCAAAATTATATACTTAGATTAAGAGTTTTGGCCCTAGATTTGGAGTACTGGGGTCTGAATTTCAAATATAAAGTGAACATGAAAACGTTTGAAAAGTATCACAAACATCAATAAGGCATTATATTTGTATTATTTGGCAAATCATAAGTGAGTTAGATAAGAGGTGCATAACAATATGTGGTTCTTTGCAGGAATGAACAATAGAACATAGGTATTAGCTAGGAAACATGACTTGTCCCTAGGGAAATTTAGCAAAGTCTAGACATAGTTCAGTGATCACAAGTGAACAAGCAGCAAGGTGTAAGTGCATTTATGCTTGCTTTTAAGAAAATTATTTTTATTTTCACCAATGACTCATTATTCGGTTTGGCAAATGGAAACCCTTTATCAAGAAACTATTATCAGCCATATACAAAGAAACAATTGTGGAGTTAATGCATATTTCCTAGGGAAAAGTCAGCTGGGTGTATATTCCCTTAAAGAAAATTTTATGATCTATACTTTTTAGTAAGAACAGGTAGAAATGGGATCATATTTCACACCCCAGACTTGGCTGCTTTACACTGCATCTAGTACAGCTTTGTGATATCTATTGGTACATGGAACCTTGTCTCAAAACTAAAGCAAAACTCATAACCTTGCTTACTTACTCAGCATCCCCAAAGCCCTACTTTTTCATTTCTTGGTATGTTTGATTTTACTTTGAATGAACAGAGTTTGGTCATCATATACTGTTGTGTTGACTTATAGATAGTTGTGAGCTACCATGTGGGTTTTGGGAATTGAACTTCAGTCCTCTGCAAGAGACCTAGTTTTTGACCTTTGAGTAATCTCTCCAGCCTATATAATATGCTGAAAGGCAACATTTTCAAAGCAAAGGGTAGATAGGTAGTCGTTGAGAGTAAAGGCCGTAAGGGCCAGGGCTTTGGAATGGGGGAGTTGTAGATAGACAGATTAAGTAAGATTCCTCACAGTAGTGTGCACCTTGGATCTCAGCATTCAGAAGCAAGAGTCAGGCAGATCTCTGGAAGGATTTTGGCCCACTTTGTGAGTTTCAGGCCAACTGAGTCTATATAGCGAGGATATATCACAGAGATACAGTCATGTATGAAAGGAGAAGAGGAGGGAGGGTTGGAGAAGGAAAGAGAAAGAGGAAGAGAGAAGGGGGAAGTAAGTAGAAGGGAGGGAGCAAAGAATCCCCATGAGAGTGAAGTTGTTCAAGTGATTCATTTCCTGTGGTAGTCACACAAACCCATGTCAGTTTCGAAAGTATAAAACTGTAGATACCTTAATAGGTACATATGCAAACAAGAACAAGTGAATTTGAAGAACTCTACATAAGATCAAGGGCTTCTTAAGTAGTCAATGTCTACATTCTGTTTCATGGTATTATACTAGAGTTCTACTGAGTATTGCCATTGGAAGAAATTGGGTACACTGCAGCCCAGAATGTCTTTGTCTTGTTGTTTCTATCTTTTATGAGAATATAGTTAACACTGTAGAAACTATAATTAAAATTGCATTTTAAAAATTATTTAGAAGCCTAGATAGTTAGCATCTGTCTTCATGTGGATGACTAAATGTCCTTTATCTGAAATGTTTGGGGCCAGAGGCTTTCAGAGTATACATTTTCTCCCTCAGATTTTATATTATTTGAAAAATCTTAGTTATCTTAGAGATGGGGCTAAAATCTAAGTCTGAAAGTCATGTTTATTTTACATATATTTTATGCAATTAGTACAAAGGCAGTTGAGTACCAAGTTGTTAGTGTGCCCATATTTTCACAGCAGTGAGCTGTGAACACAGCAATGACCACACATAGTCAGGCATGGGGATTTTTATTTATGATGTCAACATGACTTTCACAATGCTTCAGAATTAGGAGCACTTCATAGTTCCAAATTTTGGCTTTGAGATGTTCTCCCTGTTTCACACATGATTGTGCAATTCTCCTGTCAGGATACCTGGAAACATGGTAGGAATACAAGTGTGATTTAGAAGATGAGGGTAGAGACTAAAGTGAGAACAGTTCATAAAGATCTACTTACATGTGTGTGCTCTGTGAAGAATGTTGTGTATTTATCTCATAGACAATAAATAGACATTAGAGGCCTTGAATCAAAATCAGGAGTGGGATGGGTTTTTAATCATCCATTCGTTAATTTATGAGAGATTGGGAGAGAGTGAGAATGTTCATGTGCACACAGCACACAGTCAGGAGGCAGAAAGAGATACCTTCTGATGTGTTACTCTCTTCTTCTTATTCAATCCAGGACTTTGGTCCATGGGATGCTGCTGCTGTCTACATTCGAGATGGGTCTTTCCTGCTCAGTTAAACATCTCTGAACCCTTCCTCACAGTCAAGCACTGATATTCTAAACTATCAATTTGACAATGAAGATTAACCATCTCGGAAATTTTCTTGATGTAATAGAGATACCTTGGACATGGATTTATAATAAAAGGTCATCTGGCCAGCTGGATGCCCTGGGCAAGTCACTTACTCTATTTGTACACTTTAGTTTCTCAGATGTCTATTGCATAAGTCAGTTTTATGGAGATTGTGTGAGGATAGTAACCACGGTGAGTACAGAATGCCCTTGTAAACCTTGGGGCATCTTCCTCAACAAATAAATGTCTTCCTATGGATACACATTCTCATGCCTCAGTAAAGACTCTATTATATACATCATTCCTGAAATACACACTCACATATAATACACTCATTAATAAATGATTTGATTACTTATCTGGTACAATAAGTAGCTGCATTTAGGTTTTTCAAAAGAGCATAAGGCCAATACCCATCTGCTTTTGTTTCCCTCTTGTGACACTGGCATATGCAAGGGAACATTTGAGCTTGAAGAAAATTAAAAGAATCCATCACATTTCTCCCTTGGCTGGAAAAGTTTCTCTGCTCCAATTTTTCATGGTGCTGCAATGAAGCTTCCTAAGAGACCCCCATCACAGCAAACGTATGGTGCTCATTTCCACACATAACAGATTATTCGTTCACATACATCCCAGCTGCTGTACATCTCTTGGAGCTTTTAAATGTCCAAGCATTTGTATTGTTACACACTCTTGCTTTGTAGAATAACTCTCACCAAGCAATAGAAGCACCATAAGTTTTTAAAATTCTAAAGTCGTTCTGATGTGGATGAAGCCATATTGAAGATCATCATGCAGAGAAGATGGCTTCCCTTGTCTTATTGCCTATAGTCTTTTTCTCCACATGGTAGCATCAGCATCCCATTCTCACACTTCGCTCATCTCTCCTTTACCTGTATCCACCTTCTGCAAATATGTCATTGCTATCTGTGCTTCCATCTTCTTTGGGTCTCACCTACTCCTTCCTGAGAATGACCCTCAGCCTTACATATTAAGAACTCCTCTTTTCTTTAGATATTTAGCATGTATCCCTGATTCTCCTAGACATTGTTGCTTCTTTATCCTGTCCTTACAAGAAGTGCAACACCGAGGACCTTATGTTATATACCACACAGTGATTTCCCCATCTTCCAAATTAGCTCTCATCTTTAAGATTTATTTTCATTTGTGTGTGTGTGTGTGTGTGTGTGTGTGTGTGTGTGTGTGTGTGTACCCGTTGTGGAGCTATATCATCACTTCTTCCCTTCCCTTTAACTATTCCCAGGTTTGTTTGCTATTTATGTATTGAGTGTTGTGCTTATAGGTATGTATGTGCACCATGTACATGCCTGGTTCTCACAGAGGTCAGAAGTGGTTATTGGATCACCTAGAGCTGGTGTTATGGGTGGCTGTTAGCTACTATGTGGGTACTAGGAACTGAACTTGGGTCCTCTGGAAGAGTAACAAGTGCTCTTTCCTAGTTACTGGATAATTTCTCCAGTCCCCATCAACTTATCATTCTGATCTGTATTTGATTTCATGTGAGTTTCCAATGGATAATGACAGTAGAAAGCAGTTTGATAAGCACTGGTTCTCAGCTCTCACCAAGCCTCTAGTCTCCTGCATAGGAGGAACCATCTCTTACCTTTTATGCTCACTGTCTTCAAGAGAATAGACCACAGTACAGCTTTGTACAGTGCATTTTATGGTTATTTAATGTAACTTTCCAATACTTGGTCATCCATGGTGACCCACCTGCACATATATTTTTCTTTAGGATTTGTATGAATACTCTCTTGCCATTCTCCATTGTGCATTTGGAAGGCCTTTAACAAGCACTGAAAGTAACAGGAGAAATGGTTTTCCTGAATCACTTTTCCAATGCTTTCCTTACCTTTTTCCTGGTGAGGATCCCCGACTGTTCCTTTCCTTCTATATTGGTTCTAGAGACAGTTCTGTAAGAATCAGCAAAGTCTCTAGAAATATAATTTACTCTTCACTCCTCAAAGATGCCCTTCTCATGTCTGAACATGAAGGCATCCTAGGTCACACTCAGATCTATCCTTTTAGGTAAGCATGTATTTCCCAACTTGTATGATGTTGGGCTGTGGCATGTGGAGAAGCTGCTTCAGTAGGTTCTGCCCATGGTCTTATGTGTTCACAATCTGAGGTAGAACCTGTCTGAAGAGAGTAGATCCATCTCCCATCCTGGCTTGTGTGCTATGTGGCTACTGTCAGGATGGGAGCTTGTGGCTTCCTGCCACATAGGTCTCTCCTTGGGATGCTTATAGCATGTCTGGTACTCCACAGAGCAGCTAGCTCAAGAGTGAGAGGCATGGAAGAGAAACCATGGAACTTTTGAAAACTTGGTTTCTGAAGTAACACCATGACCTGAGATATTTTCTTGGTTAAAGATGAATCCCTAGGAGTGGGAAAATCACTACACAAACATGAGAACCTGAGTTCAGATTCCAAGGACCCACATCAAGAGTGGGTGAGGTAGACACCCTGGCAATCCAGAACTGGAAGGCAGAGAGGCAGGTTACTCCATGTGTTTGTTGGCCAGTCAGCCTAGCTGAATTAGTGACTCCAGATTCTATGTGTCAGAAAGTTGGATGGAAAACTAAGGAAGACACCCAACAGATACTTGTAAGGCATCATTTGTCTCTTGGACAGACTGGAGAGGTGAATGTCATCTTTGTATCCAGACTTCCTCACCTCATCTTACTGAGAGAACTAGTGCCTCCCTGTGACTTTGGTGTACTTCTTTCCTGTCATTGAAATACTGAAGTTAAAGTAACAGCATAGGTTTGGCATACACAAGATGTGAACAAAAGACAAACCAACTAATGAGAACAACAACAAAAACCACAGGACAAATTACATGAGGCCAGCTCTGCCAGTGTTTTTGAACAAAGACAAGTTATTTAATCTCTTCGAGTCTCAGGTTCACTGTCATTCAAACTAAAATAAAACAGAGATTGGAGAAAACAATATTCAGAGACTGGTAAACAGTATCTAGCTAGTGGCAGGAATCAATGAGCCATTAGTTAATATGAATGGCTATGGTCGGGCACTCTCTGTGATTCCTGTAGAAGAAGCAGGTGGAGGTCTGGGGTTCCAAATAGCACCCTCTTGTTTATAGAAACTAGCAAAAACTGTATTAGAGACTGCTGGGGCAGCATTCATTTTCTACCTATACTGCATGAATTGCTAAGTTCTCTCGCAGGAATATTATCGATGATTAAAAATTGGAATTTAATTTTGCATTTGATCACAGAATGAGGATAGCTCAGAGAAGTACTTTGTTGTTGTTATTGATGTTGGTGTTTTTGTGTATTTTGATACACACACACACACACACACACACACACATAATGTTTTACATTTCATTTTAGACAGGATTGTACTCAGCATAGGATTGCCTAGAACTCTAGAACTCTCTATGTAGCCAAGGATGATCTTGGATTCCTCAACCTCATGCCTTCTTATTTAGAGTGCTAGGATTGCAGACAGGTTTTCTTGTGTCTGGCTTTGGGTGGTCACTGTTTTGATTTAGATTTTTGTTAACATTCTCTCATATTTTACACCAGCTACTAATAAATCAGACACAGTTTCTTGTGAAGGAACAGGAATTTCTAGTGATGTCTTCTCTCTTATTTATTTTGTATAGTTTTTTTTCCATAAGGCAGAGGTCAGTGAAATATTAAGAAGAGTGGGGAGTGGGGCCATGAGATCAATCAAAGAACAAAAGTTTACCTTTGTGGTTAGAAACCTGGCCCTATGTGTCGAATCTCTCTTTCTGTATTTAGTCTGTCTGAAGAGAGCTGATCCAGCCTGAGAGATGACACATTGCAAGATCCCTGAGAAGATGAATGACATCATCCCTTTGCATTGAAAGTAAGCCTCTTTCCCATCTGGATTTACAATTGCAATTAAACACTGTAAAAATATAATATAGAAACAACATTCAACTTTTTGTTCCAGATTGCAAAGAGAGGCATTATATATCTGTGTGTAGAGATTCTTTGGCAGGTGAACTGCATACACCTCTCTTCACTCTAAGACTCACGTCCTACTGCTTTTCATAAAAGAATGTGCCTTGCTTTTACCAAGTACCCTGTAGAACCTCTGCAGTGTTCACAGACATTTCTCCTGGGCTGTGGTGAACAATTTGGCATTCCAAACAGTGTTACGCTGAGCTCGAATAGGCTGTAATGAATAATGTACAGACCTTGCCTTCCGAAATCCAAGCATTGTAAATGTGCATTGCAGAGATTTAGACAGTGACCAGAGCAACTCACAGACAGTTCCTCACAGAGGAGCTTCACAGAAGCCCATAGGCTGCATAGACAGAACATTGTACAGTCATAAATATTCATAATGTTGCTTATTATCTTCTTAAGAACAGCTCATCTACAAAAAAATGGAATTACTTCCAAATGGACAAAGATGAATAGAAATTATCCAATGGTTGCTTTCTACGGTAAGTGAGAGATTTTGTTGTTGTTTAGTTTTGAACAGTACATAGATAACATTTCCATGGATCAAAACAAAGTAGAAAGTGTGGACATGTTAGTAAGAGGAAACTTAAGACAAAAGGTAGGATTTTCAGAATTAGGGTTGTTATGCTAGAGAAGGCCTATTTTCTTTAAAAATTTTTAATGCAGTACCTTTATTCACCCTCCCCAGCACCTCACAGATTCTCCCTACCTCTTTACATACCTAATTTCTTATTATTTCTCCCTCCCCCCTCAAAACAATGGCCCTCCAAAAAGAAAATCAAAACAAAAAGTCATTTTCTGCTTTGGAGCATGAGCACAATCGTTTATATTTTAGTGAGGAACCACTTCTCACCGTTTTTAACTCATGCACTTCAATATTCATTGGGTTCAAGTTGGGTCATGCCAATCATCATATCCCGTTCCCTGGATTATAGTAATTATCATTCAGTATACAGATGACCCATGTTTATCTTGTAAGCATCAATCTAAGGCTTTGATCACTATAGAAAGCTTGGAAGTAAGGTCTGAACCTGTGGCACCTACTTCAAGAGCAGAAGGATTGACGGTATGTGTCGATGAAATCATATAAAGAGGAAAACAGAGCTGAGCCCAGAGACAAAGGCAATAGCAGGGTTTGTTTGGAGGTCACTGTGCCACTTTCTGATCTAGAATTTAAATACTCCATTAGCTCTAGAACCTCCTGGTTAAGACTGCAAGACATTTATGATTTCCTCACAAACCATTCTGTTTTCAATAGTTGCCAAATCAAGACTTCTAACTGACCAAGACACTCAAAGGAGTGTTAGTGGCACCCACATTTGGAGGGGAGAACTCCATTGGAATGACTTTTTGATTCGAATGAACTTGCATTCCAAAGTCCTTTTTGTTTTGTTTTTCTCTTTGACTGATCTTGTTTGTTTTGCTTCAGAGTTCAGTATTGAACTTAACACATCATAACAACAGATGTAGAAAGCAAGTCTCTCATGTCAAAGAGGATTTATTCTGGAGGCAAATATAAGTGACCATGGCTAGGGGATACAGATTTAACTTACCTTAAATTCCCTGCTTCAATGTGGAGACAGTCCCATGAAGTGTTTATATTAATAGGATAATAAAATTCACAAAACAATGCACTTTTCAAATATATTGTAGAAACATTAGATGGGACGGTTAAAGCAAACCTGAGAACCGTTCGGGGCCTCAGATGCTCGCTGACAGCATTCTTTGATGGGAAACCAGTGCTCTCTGCCTATACTTTCCAATGCTTTTCAAGTGATTTCTGCAACAGTCACAAAGTTGTCAGGTTAGATACAGAGCAATAAAAGGCTATTACAGGAGCTAAAGAAGCCACAACACACTTTAGCTCTGGAGTTCCAGCATTTCAACCTCTCCATAAACATTGAGGTTAAAATCCACAGATTAACCTTGCAGAAGGGTCAATGAAAGATACAAGGCTCTTTCGGAGCTCTCATCTCCAGAACATTCTAGGTAAGTGCTCCTCTCTCCTCAAGTTCTACTTCCGCTTCTACACTTCTACTTCCCAAACTTCCTTTTCATGCAACAACTTTGATTGACTTTTAGTCTTCTGTCTTACTGAATCCTTAGTTAGAGTTTGAGGCATTCTTAATTCTTTTGATATGTTTTTCTCTTTTAGCGTATGTGTATATGTGTGTATGCACTTGCATATGTGTGTATATGAGCACTCATGTGTATACAGTATAAGTATACATACTTAATTGTGTGTGTGTGTATGGATCTGTGTGTGGGGGTGTATATGCACTTGTGCATGTGTGCACATGAGCACTCATGTGTAATATACGTATTTATTTGTGTGTGTGCGTGCATATGTGTGACTAGGTCAGAGGCCAACTTCAGGGGTCTCCCTCAACTACTCCCCACCTTATTTTTTCAGATGGGGATCTCTCAGTGCACCAATACAGCCATCTGGCTTGCCAACCAGCTTCAGATTCTCCCCTTTCCATCTGTCCCCACCCGGTACTAGTAGCTACAGATATGCCCTGTTCTTTGCTTTTACGTGAATGCTGGGATTTGAACTCAGTTTCCCATGCTTGCACAACAGTCATTTTATCCACTGAACACTCTCCCGGACTCTATTTTAACAACTTGTTTTCTTTAAAAAGTAAATTCTGATTATTGATTACTGAGGATAATATATGTACATGTGCACCTGGGTGGATGTATGTGTGTGCGCGTGCGCGCGTGCGTGCATGTGTGTATGTGTGTGTGCGTACATTTTCAGAGTGGAAATATTGTTCTCTAAGCCTCAAGTACACAGGGTAATTTCCCTATAACAGTGAGTACTGTGTTGTTTCTTTATCTTCCACTTTCCATAGCCAAGTTGCTCTGCCAAATTTAATAATCGGCTTTGGGATTCTGTTATAAATCTTCTTTAATGTTCTTCTTTATTGTAATAAATTTTTATCTCTTAGTTTCACATTTCTTTCCCTCGAGGGCTAATGAGGCTTCGTAGGTATTTAAAATGATTCATCTGCTTGATTAGTTTATTATCTACCACTCTTGTTTTCTGACCCTCCCCATCCCATGAGCTGTAGCTATTTGTAAATTTTAAGTTCTTTGTATTAGGTTCACACAGCATTGTGGCACTTGAATGTAAATATTTGTGTGATTCAAGGCCATATAAAGTTTTATTTAATAAGCCTCTCTCACCATGAATATGTGTGTGTGTGTGTGTGTACTAATCATTATCATCATCTTCATTGTTATCATCACTCCACTATCACTGTCATCACTATTATCATAACCCCTATCTTCAACTCATCACCATCACTTTGATCCCTACCACCATCATCATCATCATCATTATCATAATCCCCATCATCATCATCGTCGTCGTTGTCATCATCATCATCATCTCATCCCTTCCACCATCACCACCTCATCACTATCATTCTCATGCCCATCATTATCACCAGCACCGCTGTCCTCACCATCACACCATCTTCATTCTCACCATTATTCTCACCAGTGACCATCACTATCACCACTATAATTCCTATCACCATCAGCACCATGTCATCACCATTACCCTCATGCCATTTTATAATTAAAACTCAGATTCCTTGGCTAGCTGTCACCTCTGAGTTGTTTTCTCACAGTGTATACATATAGTCTGTGAAGGGGCTTGCCTTGCTCTAGATGTGCTGTGTTTTCCTCCTCTTTTTATCCTCATGTAAATCAGGACTTTAATAAAGACTATAAAGGACTATTCAGCTAGTTTAGCATTTAAAAACGATTGCTACCAAGCCCAATGACCTGAATTTAATCCTCAGGAGCCACATGGTAGAAAAAAGGAACAAGTTCCTGTAAGCTGTTTTTTGTCTTCCACATGCTTGCCATGGACACACATACACATGCACATATATACACACGTGCACACACACAAACATAATTATCTTTATGCGATTTTATCCTAATAAACATAAAAAACACAAAACCAGCCAGTATAGTCACTCAGTTCAGGGTAGATCTTTTTTTTTTTTTTTTTAAGTTGTGTATGTTTGGGAGGGTGTGTTTTTTATTGGATATTTTCTTTATTTACATTTCAAATGTAATCCCCTTTCCTGGTTCCCCCTGGAAGCCCCCTGTCTCATCCCTCTCCACCTGCTTCTATGAGTGTGTTCCCCACCTACCCACTCCCACTTCCCCACCCTGGCATTCCCCTACACTGGGGCATCAGGCTTTCACAGGAACAAGGACTTAGTATTACCTGAGGACCCAGCTATACCACTCCTTGGCATATACCCAAAGATACTCCAACATATAACAAGGACACATGCTCACTATGTTCATAGCAGCCTTATTTATAACAGCCAGAAGCTGGAAACAACCCAGATGTCCTTCAACAGAAGAATGGATACAGAAAATATGGTACATTTACACAATGGAGTACTACTCAGCTGTT
The DNA here is from genome assembly GCA_019843965.1 of Rhynchomys soricoides. Classification (NCBI taxonomy): domain Eukaryota; kingdom Metazoa; phylum Chordata; class Mammalia; order Rodentia; family Muridae; genus Rhynchomys; species Rhynchomys soricoides. The sequence continues at coordinate 2,415,336 of JADRCH010000362.1, forward strand.
AAAATTAATGAATTCATGAAATTCTTAAGCAAATGTATAGAACTAGAAAATATCATCCTGAGTGAGGTAACCCAATTACAAAAGAACACACATGGTATGCACTCACTGATAAGTGGATATTAGCCCAAAAGCTCAAAATACCAAAGATACAATTCACATACTACATGAAGCTCAAGAAAAAAGAAGACCAAAACGTGGATGCTTTGGTCAAAAATACTCACAGTAACAAATATGGAGACAAAATATGGAGCAGAGACTGAAGGATAGGCCATCCAGAGACTGCCCCACCTGAGGATCTATCCCATATACAGTCACCAAACCCAGACACTATTGTGGATGCCAAGAAGTTCATGCTGTTAGGAGCCTGCTATAGCTGTCTCCTGACAAATACAGAGGTGGATACTTGCAGCCAACCATTAGACTGAGTATGGGCCCCCCAATGGAGGAGTTAGAGAAAGGACTGAAGGAGCTGAAGGGGTTTGCAACCCCTTAGGAAGAACAATATCAACTAACCAGATCCCTCAGAGCTTCCAGGGACTAAACCACCAACCAAGGAGTACACATGGAAGGACCCATGGCTCCAGCCGCATATGTAGCAGAAGATGGCCTTGTCAGGCATCAATGGGAGGAGAGGCCTTTGGTCCTGTGAAGGCTCGGTGTAGATCTTTTTAGCTCTGTTCTCTGTCCCCCTTGATCACCTTGTTTGTCCTCTGCATCTCATGCCTTGCTATTGCCCCAAGTTCAACCCAATCACTCTGTCCTGGACCCTGCCACTTTGATACTTTTACATGTCAATACATTGTCATTTGCCACCTGTCATTTCCTAGAATGTCTACCCTACTTGTTTCTCCTTTCTCTTGCCTTCACTAAGAACAAATGATCTGATGGTTGCTCACTCGGTCCCATTGCTTCCAACTCCTATAATTCAACCCTATAGTGCCACAAGGCTCAGTGTCAGAGATCACTATGTATTGTTGGCTCCCTACTCAGAGATTCTCATTGCCACAGACTTATCTAAAACTAAAGACTGAGTTTCAAGGTCCATGGATTCAAAATGAAGCTCTTTGTAACATTATACTTATGTTTATGCTATTTATGTGAATGTGTATGTGGTGTGTATAGATGCACATATACATGCTTACATGCATACAAACACGTGTGTGCATTTGTGCACATGATTGTGCAGATCCAAAATTAACTTGTGTATTTCTCAGTGGCTCTCTCCTTTGTTTAGAAGTGGAGGTCTCTTAATAGTCTAGCTAGCCCAAGGAATCGCTTGTCTCTGTCTCCTAGAATTATACAAGACTACCAAGTACATCCTACTGCTATGTGGATTCTGGGGAATCCAAGTACTGACTCTTCTGCTTGTGCATTAAATTTTTTACCCACTGAATCATCTTACAGCTCCAGATCCTACATAGATTTTAAGGTTTACCTCATATATAGCGTGTCAAAAAGTTCATTCTACTACAGGCCAGTTGAAGCCAACTCACTTCTTTGTCCTGATGACCATATCCTGTTTGGCCTTTTAAGGTCCCCTGTATGCGGTTTCTGCTGGTATTTCCTATCAAGTACCAAGTGTATCTGAGTCTTTCACACAGAGTTTTGAGCTACACTCACATCTTCTCTTCACACTTGCCACAACTGCTTGTGGTAAAGGAGGGACTGATTGGTTGGAGTTGTGAAGATGTAGGGTGCATCCATCACTTATCTGTATTTCCCTGACTGACCATTGTAGTGTGTAGCAAGGTATTTCTGAGAATGTAGCTCATTTCATTTTAGAGCTGTTGATTATTCCAGTTCTGCCAACAGGGCTGACATATCAACCTCCAAGAGGCAGGTTATAATCTCATCTATAGTCCTAGATCAGTGGCAGTTGATAAGGCAAGTTCTCCGAGTTTAGGCAAATACCTCTGATCTTTTAGCTCAGTGATTCTGACAGTGAAAAAAAAAATCTGCTTTATGGTGCATATGTGACAGGAGAAAAGTAGCCCCCTTAGCTTCTGCCAGTGTGGAAGCATAAATTCCCAAGGTGCACTTGAAACAAAATATGTGACTAAATTCTCTTCAAAGATCTTTGCTCGGCCCTGCAAGCTGCTTTCACAGAGCTTTGAGAGGAAGAGGGAGAAGAGAAGGGGACAGAGGAAAGAACAAAAGAAAGGTAGGATGCACTAAGGGGAGGGAACGTGAGCTTTGCTTCCCGCCTGAGAGAGAGAGAGAGAGAGAGAGAGAGAGAGAGAGAGAGAGAGAGA
>JADRCH010000362.1:2417597-2517417 GCA_019843965.1 Rhynchomys soricoides
GAGAGAGAGAGAGAGAGAGAGAGAGAGAGAGAGAGAGAGAGAGAGATTTCCTGTATGAATGTTGGGGTCTGAGCTTGTCATCGAGTGATATCAGGCATCTTCCTTGACCACTCAACACCTAATGCAGTAGTGTCAGGAACTCTCCTTGAACTCTGAGCTCACCCTTTTGGCCTGTCTGTCTGGCCAGCTTACTCTGGGCATTCCTTGTCTCTGTTGTGAACCTTTGAGATTATAGGTGGATCACCATGTCAACTGGATTTAACTTGGGTTCTAGGATCTGAACTCCAGGCTTCATGTCCTGCACAGCAACTGCTTCAGCTTCTGAGTCATCTCTAATCCCATATATTATGATTTTAAGATATAAGATTTACTATATATTAAGATATATAATATTTATATACATAAATATTTACTTTGAAAAGGAAATAGAATTTGGTCTCTTACCCTGAGAGGTAGCTCCAGCAACTCTCTGACATTTATTAGAGTGAGAATAGTCAGACTCAATAGTACTCTCTTCTGGGATGGGCAATTATTTTTTGGATGGAACTGTCTTATATACAGTAAGCCATTTAACATCATCCTTATGTTATACATAGTTCATATCCATACTGTTACTGCAAATTAAAAAAAAAACCAAAACCTGATAATATGCCCAAGCTTTGTCAATCATTCTCCAGATTTATCCTATGGTCTAGAGGTTCTTGGGTCCATAAAGTTTATATGCTGAAATCTAACTTCCAAAGTGATCATATGAGGAGTCAGGACTTTGGTGGAGTTGCTTTGGTTATGAGGATGAGCCCCTTTTGATAGCATTAGAACCTATATCAAAAAGGCTTCACAGAACTGCTTTGCTCTTTTGAGCCATATGGGGACAGTGGCATGTATAAACAAATATGACATTCTTAGATATCAAGTCTGCCAGTACCTTGGTCTTAGATTTCATCTCAGAAGTATCTATAATTGAATATTTTGTATTTATTAATTGGCATATATCAGAGGAGGGAACAGAGCTCAGTTGGTAGACAGCTTCCCTAGCAGACAGGATATCCCAGGTTTCATCTCTAGCACTGTCTAACTGGATATGGTGGCCAATGCCTTTAGTCCCAGTACTTAGGAGTCTTAAGCATTTGAGTCTATCCTGTACTACATAGTAATTTGAGGCAAATTTGAGTTATATGAGGCCCTGAGAAAAACAGCAGCAGCAGCAGCAGCAGCAGCAGCAGCAGCAGCAATACAACAAAAAATCAAAATTAATATTCATACAGTATCATCAAGTCTTGAGAAGGGAGTAATAGAGTGCCTGAGTAGAAAAATACTATAAAATGATTGTCCCTCCCCCATTCAGGCATTGAAACCCTTAAGCCCATGATGATGATATTAGGATAAGGATCCTCCAGGAGGCAATTGTGTTGATGGAATTGGGAGCATCATAAATGAGTCCCCAGAATCCTCCTTTGTCTCTTCTGGACAGGACATGAGGAGAAGGGTGTTTATGAACGACCAAATGAGTGCTTACTAGTTACAAAGTCTTCTAGAACAAGGAGACCTTCTAGCCCCCAAACCACAAGAAATAGAGCCCATTCTTTTATTTTTTGTCTTATTTTGAGAATAAATCTCTGTTATTGATAAACCTGTGTTATTCTGTTACAGAGCTCTGTGGACTGACAGGAAGCTAATCCAAAGAGATAGGAAACAGTGGCAAGGAGACAGGGGCTCCTCAGAGTAAATGAGGTATCAGGGCAGGCACCAAAGTCCACGGCACTTGTATAATCACACCCTCTTCTTCCTGAACAGCAAGTATGACCTATTAATTATTGCAGTCTGTCCTGAAGAGCCAAATCAACTCTCCAGGAGGCTATTGCCAAAGATTTAAATTGGGAGTGATTTTAAATCTATTTATCAATCTAAGCTAGCTGAAGTCAGATACAGAAATCTGTTTTCATGTGTCTATAGACTTTCCATTTTTTAAAGATTTATTTTTATTTTATATGAATGCGTGCATATCTGTGTGCCAGCTATATAAGTAAACGATATTGCTATGCATAAAATATGTTTTTTATTAAAATATAATAAGATCTTAGGTCATGAGAAGGTACAGTGTTTGGGATGCGTGTAGGTGAGGAGGCTTTGCTACCAGCCTGTCTTCCTGCTGATCATGTGTCAAGTGTCACCAGGCTGCAGTCTGTGCTCACTGACTGGCTGCTCCAGCACTGTAGAAACAGAAGAACAGTTGTTCCAGAGATTGTGCAGGATGCAAAGCCAGATATGTTTATTCTCTGGGCCTTTGCACAAATGTTTTCTGATCCTTAATCTATTCCTGCCATACTTCATGAGCAGCCTTAAGGATCTGGCGCTCCCTCTAACAGCATGGAAAAAGCATGAAGATATTTCACTGCAGAAAGATCACTCTGGTTGCAAAGAGATAAAAGGCAAACAGGCTGTACATGCCCCAGAGGAGTGCAGGGCATGGGGGAACTAACTTTTATCTCCCAAATTGGCTGTTTGCTCCTCTCAGAAGGGAGATGACTGTTGCATTCTTTATTTTTTGTAAGTGTTGTTAACTCTCTCAGTGACTGGCAGAGCATCGTGCCAATAATAAGGACTACTTACTGATGCAGTGCATAGCTCAAGCTGACAATGGATACAGTCTGCCACCCTTAGGAACTTGATTTGCATGCACATAAAAACTCAGAATTCTTATGCTGTGATGATAGCTCAGTCAGTGAAGTGCTTGTCCTGCCAAAATGAGGACCTGATTTCAATCTTTAGTGCTCAAGGAAAAGCAAGCCATGACAGTGCATGCCTGATCCCTGCACCAAGTAGAGGGAGGTTGGAGGATCTTAGGAGGGTCACTGAGCAATAAGCCTGATTGAATCAGCAAGCTTCAGACTCAGTGAGGAAACTCTCTCATAAAATAAAGGGACAAGCCATTGAGGAAGACACTTGACATCAACCATTAGTTTCTACACTCCTGCGCACGCGCACACGCACGCACACACACACACACACACACACACACACACACACAACCATGAACCTGTACTCACAGAAGCAATATTTATCAAACAGATGTTGTGTTTTCAACAATTTCCTTAACAGCCATGCTTTTAATGCAGAATATAGATCTGCAAAGTAAAGGTTGGTCCTTGGCCATCATGAATACAGGAGAGAATTTCTGGTTCTTGTCCCCTGTCTGAACTAACCTGTAGGAGGCAGCAGCTCTGAACTTTATACCTCCCTCTCTCCTGCTTGCAGCAGGAGGAAGATAGGACTGTAAAGCTCTCTGTAACATGTGTGTACATACTCTTGTCCAGGGATGGCACAGTAGGCAGTCTTTAATTCTGGCTTAGTATCCTGCTAAGTAGCCTTGTCACACTGTACCCATATTATGTTTGATAGGAACGTTATATGAACAAAGAATTCCACAGTCCCCAAAGTGGTTATTGAAGTTTACACTGTTTGGGATTTTATATACTCCTTTTTATTTGTATAGATAATTGGACGCCACTGGCTGGGCTGTAATGAGATCAGTGTTCCCTACCAATTAGGAGTGATTATGTAGACAATGGCCTTAGCAGCTGGTGAGCTTGCTTGTTGTGACACGAGTTGGCAAGACTTGAATGAACTGCATCTGTCCATTGATGAGAACTGCGACCTCATCATGACAAATGGGCATACTATCCAATCCCTGAGAAATGATGCATGAGGTGTTGAGAAAGGGCTGGCTCATATTATTGTGGAGGATGTCACTAAATAGTATACAGAAACAAGACTAATATGTGACTTTGAGAACAGATTAGCTATTCACAGTGGTGGAATAAGCTAGTGATATATCTGCTTGGAAGTGTATATTCAACCCACCACAAAACACTTTGCAGGGTGGGGATATTACACAGTGGGTTGAATTCTTGCTTTAGTAGCAGGATGGCTTGAACTTGGCTCACTAGCATAAACCTAAAACTTGAAAATGGCACTATGTGTTTAAAATATTGTGTCAAACAAGAAACAGACAATGGTCATGAATGCTAATGAGAGAAGTTGAGTCAGAGCTTTCTGAGTCTCAGTAGGTTCTGGATAGTGACTTGTTCTTCCTAATATCCAACCTCCTCACCAAGGCAGCCTGGGAACACAGACATTCTTCTTCCAGGGAAAGTTTGAGGGTTCCCAGCCATGAGAAGCTCTCATCAGCAGACTTGGTGGCTCTTTGAGCCTGTGATCTCTCAGATCATATGTTTCACTAAGGGAAATAACATGTGCAGTACTGCTTGTCCCTATGTCTGTCATTTCTCCTCTGTCTCCTTTGTATTCTAGAGACACATGGGCTAACCCATTACTTCTGAGATGGGTTTCCAAGACTCTGAGTGCTCAAGACCTTTGGCAGCACCCTCTGGTCTTTAACATAAAGGAACCCAAGGAAGTAATCTGACAAATACATATTTAGTATGGATTTTATTTTATTATGTTTGATACGTGTCTGTGTGTGTGGTGTCCATGCACGCGTGCATGAGTTTGTGTCTTTGTATGTCTATGTGCCTGTGTCTTTGCTTGTGGAGGCTCAAAGTTGATGTTGAGAGTCTTCCTTGAATGTCTTCAGCCATATTTATTATATCAGGTTCTTTTTTACTTTTTAAAACTGGAACTGAAATTCATCTAGCTACCTTGCTTGTTAAGGGATTCCCTGCCTATATAATGAAAGTTTCATAATGATAGGCAGCTGCTAACTCATTCAGCATTTAACAGCTGAGGATCCAGGTGTGGTCCTTAGGCTTGCATGACATTAGTTGCTTACCAACTAATCTATCTCCAAAGCCCTGGACTGATATTATATGTCATATATGTGTATATATATACTCATGTGCCCTGTCTGTGACCTGGGGACTGTTATGTTAGGAAAGCCACTCTTTGCTAGGAAAGCTTCATTTTTCTCACCTACACAAAGATGAGAGACTGAATGTTATTCATGACACCTAATACTGTACATGTCTGTGTCTCACTGTCTGTACAAACTTATGAGAATGTGGGCTGTGTCTGGTTTGTTCAGATGTATTTATCCATCTCTAGCATAATGCCTTGTGAACTACAGCTACTCAGTGAATATTTGTTGAGTGAATGAGTGTTCACAAATATTTACCTTCTGAAGAATTAGATTCTGAGCTCATCCTTGCAAATAAGCTATACACCTGAAGTCTTATGCAAATACCTCTAGGAGAAACCAGCCATGCTGTAATCAACATTGAAAGAGGTTGAGGGATGGTCTTTACCCCAGTATAACGATGATACTCACCATCAAAGATAATTTCAGTCCCAATAAATAAAAATTTGGCATTCTGAATATTCATGAATATTCATGTCAAATGTTAACAGATTGTACTCTTGTTTACTCACTTTCCATTTGAGATGACAGAGCCTCATGGTTTTGTAACATAGTCAGACTTACATTAAATAAATGCAAAGTCACTATTATCTTCAACTCTCACTTCAGTGTAACAGCCTCAGACCCACTTTTAATGGTTTTATTGGATAAACTTCCTCCAGCATCTCTCACCCATTTAGAAAAGGCTAACCACGCTGATCAGTTGACTGAGCAGGCAGCTTCTTCCTCCTTCCATGGTGGTGATAACATTGCAGATGTTATAGACAGAAATAGTAAAATTACCTGAACAACCTTGAAGTTGTTACCACAAGACTCTTGACATTTCTCTGATGTTCCTTCCATTCAGTCTGTTTACAAAGCACTTACAGATAGAAGGCCAAGACAAATTTGTGGCATGTCCTCATTTGACATCCATGGTCAGTAGACTCCAATGACTGTTAAACAGTTGAAATGGCTGGTTGTATAATGTGTGGGAAGGTTATTTATCTCTGAGAAGCAGATCACCAAAACTCATCAATAAAACTCCAGGGTTAATATTATTTCCCCCACTGGGGAAATATTGACATCATCATCCTAGGCCCCAGGGAAGCTTGATTATACCAAGAACAAAAAAGGCAGATACTGTGAAACAGGTCACAAAAGTAGCAATATCCTCCCACAGAGATCAGGCAGGACGCAGATGTCCCTGTTTGTTCTCCAGACAAGAGATTGGGAAGGTAATGATCTGGAAACAGACTCATCTGACATCCCTTCTGCATTCTGCCCCCACCTGTCCGTGTCTGATTCTCTAGCAAGAACAAATTCTCACTTGACTTTCAGCTACTTAATTGGCATTTTAAGACAGGAATCTGATCATGCTCCAGTTTCAAACCCTCACTGGTTTCTCATTCCCTCCCTTTCAAGTCTAAAATCCTTCTTACACTCTTCAAGGTTTAACTAACCTTAATTCTACTTACCTTATGGACAGCATCTTAGACTTTCTTTCTGAACATCCCATGCTTTCTTTTCCAGTATCTTAGGCTTCTTTTCTCCTCTCTCCCCACATTCCAATTTCTTTACCACTTCTTCACACATTTTGTCTTATCCTTCATTTATATTTCTCATTCATTTTGTTAGCCTAGACTTTTCCTCCCAATGTCTGCCCATGTCTCAGCCCTCATGCCCCTTCTCCAGTGAGGACATCATTGAACACAGACACAAGGAAGATCCATTTTCCACATTCTATGTATCCCTCCTATAAATACTTAACTATTATTGGACTATAGCTTAGTTATTTGGGTTTGACTTTGCAACTACTTCCATTATTGGACTGTAACCTGTAAGAAGCCAGGGCTCATCAGTAGAATGATACTTGTAATACTTGGCATATTTCACACACTTGACTAAAAAAAAAAAATCTATCAAAGGAATTTCCATTTTTCTATACATGGTATATGCCAACTCATCTGAGTAGAAATCAATCCTTTTTTAGCTGAGTAATTATAAATATAAGTTGGTAGGAAAAAAGTGAAAGATGAACATTTTGATGACCTACAACATCCAGAGCAGACTTATTTAATGCCAGAGAGCTGGCATGTTGAGTTCTGGCCATGCCACGATTTACCAGCTACATAATGACCAGAGTTCAAAAGAATGCTAACTACATGCTTCATGATGGGGATCTGATGAGGATAGACAAGTGGGAAGGGAGTTCACTGAGGTAGAATGGAGAAGTAGTACCTAATAGCATCACTATGAAGTAGGGATGAAGCTTCCACTTGATTTCTTGAGTACCCAGTTGATTTCTTCATGTTCTATAATGTCTATCAATAGAGTCCTACCATTAAGTCTAGACCCTAGAGGGGTAGACAAGAGCAATAGCATTCCCATTGCTGTAATATTTTTGGGTCTATGGGACATCACTGACCAACAACTACAAAGACAGTAACACATTCTTGACTCTGAGTTTTTTATTTGATAGTCGGTAATATCTAGTATCAACAATATTATCACATTATAGGGTGATTCTATCTGAGAGGAGTAGGGAATGGAGTTAATGTTATTAAAAGATATTGCAAAAAATATCAAGAATTAATAAAACGAGGAAAAACCCCAATCCGTGTGAAATAGCTTTCACAAGTATAATTCTTCTTACTGTGACTATCCTCAATCTTCAGTTACAACAGTAGTAATCAGAGAAGAGTTCTGAACCTACTCTGATTCAAAGACTGTGATATCCACAGCATCCTAAACTGTCTTAAGTACTCAGATGGTGAGAATTTTTACAGCTCAAACATTTTGTAAATATAAATCACCATTCTCATCCTACCAGATTATTTGAGGTAAGAAACAAATTTTCTTTTGTTTCCTTAACTTATTTGAGATTTTGTTAGGAAGTTCTAATAAGAGAGCTCAGCTACTCATCCTGACCAAATCACAGTCTCCTTTAATCTGGGAAGGTTTTCCTTTTTGATCCAGTATGAATCATTAACAGCGACATCCAGGGGACAGTGAGGGAGGAAGAGAACACTAGCTTAGCCAGCCAGATGAGCTGAATCAATCCTGGAAATCAATGGGCTGTGATGACAGACTTCACAGCAAGATTGGACTTATGTCCACCTTACACTATTGGACACCATTAAACATTTACAGCAATCTTATCAAAATCGCAGTAAGTTTTTCAACATTGTTCCATCTTTCTAGCCTAATATTTAGTAATTTTTAAAAAGCTAGTCCAAACAACAATTTTATGACTCTATTGTAATAAATATGATCAGAACATATTGCTGAATATTTATAAAAAATAAGAGAAAGAAAATGAGTATCTGAATACCAATTAAGTAATCATTGAAGTTTATTTTCCTTCAACTGATATGATATGGTGCTTCCTTCCAGCAATAGAAAACAATTGTTTGATTACGATTAGGCAGAATAAAATGCAATTGTTGATATTTAATAATTTTTGTTTATTATTATTATTATTATTATTATTACTGTAACATGTTTGTGAATGATTATGTGTGCATATGTTATATATACATCTGTGCCTGTGTGTATGCAGGTGCACGTGCTTCTGCAGACACATTTGGAGGCTACATACTGATGCCAGGATGTATTAATTGCTCCTCCACCTTTAGTTATTGAGACTGAGTCTCACTGCACCTGTATCTTAAAATTTCAACTAGACTAGCTGGCAATTGAACACCTGGGATTTAGCTGTACCTGCTTCCAGTTCTGGGGTTACAGACTCATGCTGTTACTCCTGGCTTTTATGTCAGTGCTGAAGATCAAAACTCAGGGACTCATATTTGTTCAGCAAGTCCTTTACCCACTGTACTGGCTAGTTTTGTGTGTCAACTTGACCCAAGCTGGAGTTATCACAGAGAAAGGAGTTTCAGTTGAGAAAATGCCTCCATGAGATCCAGCTCTAAGGCATTTTCTCAATTAGTGATCAAGGGCTGAGGGGCCCTTGTGGGTGGTACCATCTGTGGGCTGGTAGTCTTGGGTTCTATAAGCAGGCTGAGCAAGCCAGGAGAAGCAAGAAAGCCAGTAAGCAGCATTCCTCCATGGCCTCTGCATCAGCTCCTGCTCCTTGACCTTCTTGAGTTCCAGTCCTGCCTTCCTTTCGTGATGAACAGCAGCATGGAAGTGTAAGCTCAATAAGCCCTTTCCTTCCCAACTTGCATCTTGGTCATGATGTTTGTGCAGGAATAGAAACCCTGACTAAGACATCCACTGATCCATCTTGCTAGACCAATATTCATCCTAGTATTTTCAGAATATTGTAGGATAGTCACAGAATATAAGGAGAAAGATAATGAGTATCTGAACATCAATTAAGTAATCAATAACAGTTCATTATAGATTTTTTTGATAGATAAATTATAGAACGGAAAATCCATAGCATTAAACTATACAACCTAAACAGTGTGTTCTGAGTTAGGACTCTGTTTACAAGATCAAAATCATACGGCAGATGGGGAAGAGAAAGGGTCATAGCTCTAGAGATGTTTAACTGGTTTTTTTTTAATCTATCCTTTCCATTAATGTGTGACTCCAAACTTATCGTCAATTTATTCAATGGTAGAGGGAAGGATGAAGGTTAAAAAGGAAAAAATTTATGACAAATGTTATTTAAATATGATCAACAGTTCCTTGGTGTTCCAAAAATCCCCCCCTCTCCCCCTTTTCTCCCCCCTCATAGTATTTGTGAGTGAAACTAAGGCCCCACCCGTGGTATGTCAGAGGTATATCACTGTGCAATATCCTCTAGGCCTCTTAATTTAGAGACAAAATTTCTCTAAGTTACCCAAGACTGGCTTTGAACTCATGTTGTTGTTCAGATAGGCTTTGAATTCTTTCTGCTTCAGACTCCAGAGTAGACAGCATTATAGGTTGGGGCCACAAGTTCTGACCTGCTTAATTTTATTGACATTTTGTTAATAATAACAAAGGTAATGACATAAAGCTGTCATCTCTGTAGTACCAGTTTGTGTGAGGCACCAAGCTCTTAATACTTACTCTCGTTTCCATACCCAGCACACATACCAAAAATGTCACTTTCTCATAAGAATATCTTTGATGAAGTAGTAGGATAACTAATCTTATTAAGTTATCTTACTGCCTATTATGCTAACAAATTCTACAGTCTACAATTATAACATTATGCATTGTATAATATTATACCTCAGGCAATACCTTATGCCATACAGACAAAAGGAGACAGAGCAAGTGTAGGGCTATTCTTTCTTTCTTTCTTTCTTTTTCATACTTTATTTACATTTCAAATGTTTCCCCCTTTCCAGATCTCCCCTTTGGAACCTCCCCATTCCCTCCCCTCTCCCTCTGCCACTATGGGAGTATTCCCCCACCCACCCACCCACTCTCATCTTCCCTCCTTGGCATTCTCCTATACTGGGGCATCTAACACCCTCAGGCCCAAGGGCCTCTCCTCCCCCTGATGGCTAACAAGACCCTCCTTTGTCGCATATGTGGCCAGTACCACTGGTCCCTCTATGTGTATTCTTTGGTTGGTGGATCAGTCTCTGGGAGTATCAAGGGGTCAGGCCAGTTGCCACTGTTGCTCCCTCCCTGGGGCTGCAAACTCCCTCAGCTCCTTCAGTCCCTTCTCCAAGTCCTTCATCTGGGACCTCACACCCAGCTCTATGGTTGCTGCAAAGTGACTCTTGGGTATTTCAAACTTTTGGGCTAATAACCACTTATCAGTGAGTGAGTTACCACGCTTAGGATGATATTTTCAAGTTCCATCCATTTGCCTGCAAATTTCATGAAGTCATTGTTTTTAATAGCTGAATAGTATTGCTGGTGGGAATGCATGCTGATACAACCTCTCTGGAAATCAGTTTGGCGGACCCTCAGAAAAATGAATATAATATTACCTGAGGACCCAGCTATACCACTCCTGGGCATATACCCAGAAGATGCTCCAACATGTAATAAAGACACATGTTCCACTATGTTCATAGCAGCCATATTTATAATAGCCAGAAACTGGAAACAACCCAGATGTCCCTCAACAGAAGAATGTATACAGAAAATGTGGTACATTTACACAATGGAGTACTACTCAGCAATTAAAAACAATGACTTCATGAAATATGCAGGGGCACTTCTTAAAGGACAACACATCAACACTTGTTTGAGCTGCCAGCAGTGTAGATCTTTTGTTCACTGAGCAGTGTTTACTAGAATGAACAATGGGCAGACACAGCACAGTTGTTTAGACTGTAGAACTTGGCAGGTGCTTTCTTTAAAATGAATGAGGTACGTTTGTCACTCCAAGAGAAACAACAGACAGATAACAAATGGGAGCATCTATTCAGACAGGCTCAGAAATCTGGAAGAACTTGAATCTTCTACCCTCAGCATGGCAGCTTGCTAATGTTTAAGGATGTCTTATCTTCTTTCCCATTTTCATATAAATTTGTTGTATATATTAACATGTGATAAGCTGTTATTTTTAAATAATACGAGCTTTATACTTTTTGGTTTTAATTTACAATATGAAAAATGGAAAACCTCTACAGCCATGTGTTAAGTGCTCCTAGGGGTTTTTGGTAGATTTTCAGAAGATACATTGAAACCCAAAGATGTAAAAAAAGAATAGTGTATGTGGGAGACATTGTAAAAAGCATTTTATTTATGATTTTCCCATTATTTCCAGATTCCTCTTGACTTAAAATAACACCTTATAATTGTATAAATATCTAGGGTGCCATGCCATGTTGTGACTTATACACAAGGTGGGGAAATCATAGTCAGCTGCTTACCATGTCCAGCACTCCCCAACATGGTCACTATTGTGAAAGTACCACATTTCTGGGAACCCCTGGATAGGGAATCTGAACAGCTGATCATCCTAAATTAAAGCCACTGGAAAAGTCAATATTGTTAACTTGGCAGGGTCTAGGCTCACTGGATAGGCCAGCTTCTGAGTATGTCTGTAAGGGAGTGCGTAAGTGCACATAACAAACAATGTGGTATGAAAGCTGCAAAAGTAAACCATAACTTGCACGTAGAGGAAAACTAATCAGAGTAACAGTTGATGTCTCAGCAGAGATTTTGCAACCCAGAAAAGCCTAGAGCAATGCACTGTCAGTCATAGGCACGCCTCTGAGTCACTTTGTAAGGAAGAGTTTGATGAGGTTAACTGAGTTGGGAAGACCCATCCTACATGCAGGCAGCACTATACCCTGAGGGCCCACCCCAGAGTAGTAAAAAGGAAATCATGAGTTGGGTACCAGTACTCATTTTCTCTGCTTCTTGACTGGACATGATGTCAACACCACCTCAGATTTCTACCCCCAGTCCTTCCCTGCAATGATAGGCTGGGTCCTTCAACTGTCAACCCAAATAAACCTTTCTTCTGTAAATTGCTTTAACCAGGTGTTTTGTCATAGCACCAGGAAAATTAAATAATCCAGCCATTTAGGAGACCTTTGAGAGTGCATGTGTGGACCTCATGATGTGCTAATCCCATGTAAAGTAAGCACGAAATCAGTTGTTGATGTGAAAGTGAAAAGAACTAACTCCCACATATGCTGCTCCTGGGTAGTGGCTTAAATAAGCTCAGGAGTATCTGCAGGAGGCTGAGCAGATGAAGTGTGTATGGCTTCCAATGTTTCCCACACTAGTGTGTCTCTCTGTGTGTCATAGAACATGCTCAGGTTCTCCTTGGCTGCTTTGTTAAGGGAGATTACTGTTAGCCTCACCATTGATAATTATAGGTTACTAGCAGTTTACTGAAAATATTTATAGTTTAAAAATGATTAAGAATTCACTCAATGAATACCAGCATATTTTATTTAAAAATAAAATATTTAGCTTTACCACTTTTTAAAAATTGTTTTAAAATCATGTATTTATTCAGTGTGCATGTCCATGTGCACATGTGCATGTGTGTGTTTTTGTGTATGGACAACTTGGGGGAGCCAGTTTTCTCCTTCGCTCAAGATCCTAGGGCTCAAACTCAGGTTGTAAGGCTTAGTGACAGACACTTTTACTCACTGAGCTGTCTCACTGTCCCACTAATGTTTCTTTCCAGAACTTTGATTGTATTTTATTAAAGTTACTTGTATTGGTTACATATTTACTATAACCAAACACCCGAGTATACTACACCCAGCAAAACCATACCACCTCTCCAAACAATGCCACTAACTGGGGCCCAATCATTCAAATACCTGAGCTAATGGTGGAATATTTGATATTTAAAATACAAAAAAGTACTCATATTAGAAATTGAAAAACGTCAAATAAATCAAAAGGAAAGAAGTCATTTTTATCCATGTAACCTGCTCATATGGAAGAGTAACCTATCCCATCCAAAGTATATTTCTTGGCACATTTCAGTTGGTAATTTAGAAAAATTATAGGCCTCTGCAGACACAGATCAATTCTGAAAGAAAACAAAAAAGGCATTACTGATTCTGTATCAGTAAACATGAGTTGAAGGCAGGAACCTTTCAGATAGATTCATCTACCTGCCTGGGAAAGACAGTCAGATACTAAGGAGGAATTGGGATTCAATACCTAGGTGCCATGGTCAGCTGTGGTCTCCTGGTGACAGGAGCCTGGGAATGTAATCTGTGAGATAAGACAACTCTTCTTTCCTAGTTTTCCTCCCTTACCCCTTCCCAGTTTATATTACAGCTTCCCTACTTCAAGACCAGACTTTCTATAGTTTAAAATATTTGCACTTGTAAACTGGCGGGCCTTGTGCTTTGTGTCTGACTCCCTATTTTCTATATATTGTACACTTGAATTTTTCTTGTTGGTCTATTGCTAGATTGTTGTGTATATTAAAACTTCTGAAACTTTTTATATTGAATATAGGAAATATAAAGCTTTTCTCCACCCCTCCATGCAGAATATCAAGGTCCAACTTCTGTTCTTTATTTTTTATCAACCAAGTTATTTATTCACTTTTCATCCTAATCACAGCTTCTCTCTCTTCTCTTCCAGGCTAGTCCCTCCCTCTCACCTTCCTTTCCCCCATCTATCCCACCTCCCCTTTTCCCCAGAAAAAGGGAGGCCTCCCCTAGGACATCAACCAGCCCCAACATATCAAGCCACAGCAAAGTCAGGCATATCCTCTTTCACTGAGGAAAAGATAAGGCAGTCCAGTTAGGGGAAAGGAATCCAAAGGCAGGCAGTGCAGTCAGAGATAGCCCCTTTTCCTGATTTAGGAGTCCCGTAGGAATACCCAGCTGCACAACTGTTACATATGTGCAGAAGGTCTAGGTCCATCCTTTCATGATCGCTGGTTGACAGTTCTGTCTCCATGTGCCTCCTTGGGCCCAGATTAGTTGACTCTTTAGGTTTTCAAATTCTGCTTCATCCCTTATCCCTGCACGTTCTATAGGCAGGACAAATTGTGGGTCTAAGGTTTTATGGCTGGGTTGGTTTCCGAATCCCTCCACTGGAAATCTTGTCTGGTTACAGGAGATGGCTGGTTCAGACTCCATATCACTGATCACTAGGAGTCTTAGCTAGGTTCACCCTCATAGATTCCTGAGAGTTTCCATTATCCTAGATTTTTAGCTTGCCCCAGAGATGCCCCTCACAATCCAGTTGTTTCTCTAGTACTCTTTTCCACTGTATTCCCCCAACCTCATCATGAAACTTTTTATAGAGAAAATAGGAAATTTAAAGCTTCCCTTTACCCACAGTATCAAGGTCCAACTTCTATTCTTTATTTTAATCTGTGTAAATTATACATTGAATTTTTTTTGTTAAACTCTGTTATAAAGCATTAACAAAAATGAGTCCAACTCCAGCTTTGTTGGTAAAATCACAGATTCAAGAGTTAAGGGATATTGTTCTAGAATAGTTTGACTCTAGGACTTCTAGTAATGTGATCTTAAGGAAGGCACTTGGTACCTCAGGATGTCCCGTGTCTTCCTGACTTACAACAATTTGGAAAAGGGTGAATAAGATACTCAGTGGGTCAGTAATCAGGGTAAGTGGGCACCATTACCCATGGTCAGCACCTGAAGGCAAGGATAATCAGAGACAGACACAGGGGCTGCCTGTTGTAAGCAGCAGACTGGATGCTCCATAGAAATCAGCAGTTATGGCCCTCACTGTGGAAGGAGTAGGAGAATAGCCTTTCTCTTCTCCACTCTCCTCTTAGACACTGGCTTTCTTCAGTCATACCTGGTCAGAATTCCTAGGACAGGTAACCTGTAGATGTAACTCTAGTGTATTAGTTTCCTAAAACCAAGCATCAAATCAGGAAGAACAAGTAGAAAACATGAGCCTTAAAAAATGAATTAACTGTTGTTCTGGGGGAAATAGTTTGACATTTTCTTTTGGAATTAAATGTTTACTTAGCGTATGTCCTACTAAACCTTTTCTGGATATTTATGAGGAATGAAAGCGTATGGTTATACAAAAATCCCTGTGGAACACCTCCAGTTGCTCTGTTCATCATCATGACATATGGAAACTACCAAAATGCCCTTCAACAGATGGATAGATAAATACACTCAAGAGCACTGGTACAATGGGATATATCAGCAGTACAAAGAATGGCTAAGACCACCACCAAATAAATACATCTTGAAAAAAATTGGCTTGAGTAAACGATTACAGAGTCAGAGATTGAATGTGATGGTGCCATTCATAGGAATGTGTAGAAAACATGAAGCTGTAATAGTAAGGAGCAGTTCCCTGGTTATCAGGTGTTAGAGGTAGGGAAGTGTGTCTATACAGAGATGGGAATAAAATGCTTATTGATTACAATAGTGGTTAAACAATTCTATACATGCACTAAAACTCATATACCATACACAAAAGTGAAGACCACCTTACTACACATTAATTTGAAATTATATATGTAATGAAAATTATAAACAGGGGTTGCAACAATAGCTATTTTGTAAATATTGAAATAGATTTTTATAGATATTGAAAAACCTATCTTAAAAATTGAGTTTGAGAAAGCATCAATCTAGATTGAACTTGGTTGTTACTTTCATAAATACCTTCTAAAAGGACACTATAGAACAATACTGATAGAGACAGATGAGAAGACCTGGTAATAGGATCACACATAATAGACTGTGGTGCTTGAGAGTCTGTAAAAGACTGTCTCCAGATGGACCTGAACATCAGAATGGAAGACATGGGTCTGAGATCTGCCAGAAGCAGAAATATAGGCATGGATACGAGCACAGAACCAGAAGATGACAAACCAGACTACAGTTTGGCTGGATCATAGATGAAGACAAATTTTTTTCTGTCCTTTGGGCTCTAATATTAAGGAGATAGATCTGTGTTGGACCCTTCTAGATGCAAAGGGACCAGAAGGACTCATTCCCTCTAAAGTGCTGTGAATGTTCAGTGAATCCACATCTGTTCATGCACATTGCCTGCCTTGTGCAGTGCTAATTAAGAATAACTCAGTTACATAGCACAATGGTATCATGTAAGGATCACTGGCTCATGAGCTGTATATTTGTCAGGTCACTTTATCTTGCCATGCCTCAAATTGTAAATCTGTAAAATGGTTGTGATTCTTTGTATGCAGCAGTATTTGGGAGAGAAGTTTTCATGGTGAGTATGAACTATGAAAACATGTTATAAACTAAGACTATTTATTTAAACATATTTTTTAAAGGCAGAACAGGGCCACAAATAAGTCTTTTTTCCCATTTATCTGCTGTCCTGAAGGTTCAGAAAACATTGTATAAAGATCAAGGTTAGTGTCTGAGCTTTGTAGGGCCAAATACACAGAAAGGATGATCAAGAGTTTCTGGGCAGCTGGTTATCATGGTTACACCTGTAATATTAGCATCTGGAAAGGTGAGACCAAGGAACTATAAGTTCAAGGGTCTCTTACTGAACCTGGAGCTTGCCGTTTTGTTTAGATGGCCAAGGTAGTAAGCCCCATAGATTCCCCATCTCTGTCTTGTCAATACTAGGTGCACCATCATGCCTGGCTCATTTTGGAGGAGCATGGATTCTGGGGATCTGATCTCAGGCCTTCCTTCATGTTTGTGTGTCAAGAACTTTACCAGCTAAGCATTCTCTCTAGCACCTGAATCCTTTTAAAATTCACCCCCATCTCAAGACATCTTGTGACTTAGTGCACTTCTCTGTATCCATGATGGCTACTTGCTGGCTCACTCTCAAAAACCTGGCAACACATTTTGAATACATCATGATTTGATTGCAAGAGAAAACTGTTCACATCTTGCAAAAGGTGCAGAGTTTGGCCAAGATGAAAGAGGTGATGGAGAACCTCTCTAATCTCATGAAAGTAATTGAGAAGTGAGGCTCTGACAGTGTCAGATTGATGAATAATTGAAGAAGAGAAAAATCAGCAATGATGACGACATCATAAGTTTCAAAAGAGAATAATTTGATGATATGAATATCAAAGGGTATGGGGGGAAACCTATGGGAAAATTGAAATCTCAAGGATTTTCACAGAAATAATCGTCTTTATTGTTGAACATTAAAGGGCCCTGTATAATGTTATTATTTAAGTTTTGGAAAATTATCTTAAAAAGTTTAATCCTTTGTTACTTTTAACTAATTTCCAAATGATACTATGACCTATGTTTTAATAGATAAAACATAAACAATTTTCGTGAATTTAATTTTTCAAGAAAAAGTTTCAACTATCCCCTTAATTGTAGCTTTATGGACCATAAAAGAGTATCACAAGAAATGTATTGAGTTTTAGATCTTTGAGAGCTTGTTTGGAGGATTCTAGCAGGGGAGTACAGTTACTCCTTTACCTTTGACTGAAGGTAGGTCCTTCCTGTATTTGGGAAGGCCATCCTTTTTGACCTATTGTGAAGCTTCGGGAGAAACACACAAGGAACAATGCAGGAGAAAGATGACTGCTCAGGGAGATGCATTAGCCCAGTCATCGCTGGGACTCTGGGCTGATAGATGTCACAGCCAGATTGTCTCCATACATTCAAGTTTTAATCCTTGACAGACTATATATGACACAACTCATCAAACTATTTTATATTTCTGTAGCTACTTTCATTATTTTCTTTTACCAAATTATTTTAACTGATACACGAAAATGGTATGTTTTGTGGTACAATGTAATATTTGGTACATATGTATATATTTTATAACATTCAAACCCATCTCTTGGAATGGTCACCTATTTTCACATTTTGCCTGGGTTCTGAGATAGGTTAGGCAGAGTGCTACAGTGCCAGTGAGCCAAAGAGACTTACCCAAGATTACTCATCATGGCAGCTGACCTGGGGCTCTGTTGGAG
Source organism: Rhynchomys soricoides (assembly GCA_019843965.1). Classification (NCBI taxonomy): domain Eukaryota; kingdom Metazoa; phylum Chordata; class Mammalia; order Rodentia; family Muridae; genus Rhynchomys; species Rhynchomys soricoides. The sequence continues at coordinate 2,435,723 of JADRCH010000362.1, forward strand.
CCAATTCCTTTCTCTGTGCTTTGGTATTTTTCATTCCATTCCTGTTCTCTTTCTCTCAGCACTTTTGTGTCTTGGAGTCTTTGGGTTATGTATCCATAGCTGCTAGCTGCTCAGTGACACATCTTCAGAGAGGATGGATAGAAAGATAATGTAATGTCTCATGGAGATGCATCACTTTTCTACCTGCACAGTGACCGTTCATCACTCTGTCTTTGCTGAACTCCTGTTGATGCATGTCCAGACAGGGTAAGAGCACATAAATATAATGAAACCAGCCAGTAGCAAATTTCCCTTAGCAGAAAGTTAGTTACATTTCTCAGGCATATGGGCAAAAGAAGGTTGATTAAATGCAAAATGTTTCCACAAAAGAGGTGGCATAGGGGAATGAGACCTATGAGACCACTCATAGGTCTGTGGGAAAGGAATTCTCCTGCATGCACACAGCTCAGAGCATCTGTGTTTCTGTTCAATTCTCCCAACTGCCTATCTTGTTACAGGTCTACCGGTGTGAAGCTTGGAGACACTGGCTAAACCTATGCCTCATTATTTAGCTCATCTTGAGATTCTTTCAAAGTTTCCAGAAAGGAACATGAAATCAGATCAGCAGTAACTAGGTGGCCCATGCTGCATTTTCACATCACTGGGTATTGATAGAGATCAATAGGCTTTAAAAAAAGGTATTATCCTTGAGAACTATATGCTGCCATGTCTAAAAGCTGACCTGATTTGATAACTAGGAAATTTATTTTTAATAAATTTTATTTAAATTTATTTATTTTGTGTGTCTGTGTCTGTGTGGGGAATGTGCACATAATTGCAGTGCCCAGAGAAGACAGAGGAGGCCAACAGATCCCCTAAAGCTATAGTTATACATAAGAGTGAGCTACCTGACTTGGGTTCTTGGAACCAAACTCCCATATTTTGTAAGAAAAGTAAGTGTTTTTTAACTGTCAACCCATCTCTCTAACCCAAATTTTTGTAATTATTTTCTTACAACTTAAAAAATCCTTTATAGTAATTATTTCCTTTATCTCAGTATTTTGGAGTTGATTTTTTTGTCTTAATTTGAAATGATATCTGGGGTACTTTCTCTTTAAACTCCCATTACCTAGGAAAACTAGATGACTATGTCCCTAAAAATATATTTATTTTAGGATTTTGCTCATAACTGGAAGTGTAGCATATCCCTAGCCTATAGGGCAGTTTGGCAGGCTAAAGACCCAAAGGTGAGTTGCAAGCTGAGATATAAATCAATCTGTGGGCAGAATTATTTCTTGATGATGGAAGGTCAGTCTTGACTTCACCTTACTATTATAAGACCTACCCATACAATGAAGTATGACCAGCTTGACTCAAAATTGTACTCTTAACATATTGATCTCTTTTGATAGGCACTTTCAAACTTCTAGAATAGCATTTGACTATTATATATAACCACTACGATCTAGCCAAGATGGACTGTGGGGGACTTACTTTAGCCATGTCTTTGAATATATGAATTGAAATTACTAGAATGAAAGACATGTGTCTTAGCTACTATTCTATTGCTGTAAACAGACACTGTGACCAAGGCAACTCCTGTAAAAGAAAACATTTTATTAGAGATTTGCTTGCAGTTTCAAAGGTTTAGTTTACTATCATCATGGCTGGGAGTACGGCGGCATGCATGGCACTGGAGCAGTAGCTGAGAGCTATATCCTGATCTTCAAACCAAGAATGAGAGCCATTCTGGGGCTGGTATGAGCTTTTGAAACTTCTAAGACACACTTCCTCTAACAAGGCCACGCTTCTTAATCCTTCTCAAATAGAGCCACTGTCTGATGACTAAGCAGTCAAACATACGAGCCTGTGAGGACCACTTTTATTCAAACCTCAGCAGTGTGATTTTATCCTTTCATTCCTTCCATGAGCTCTGTCCCAGAAGGAAGGAGAAAACAGCATTTTCTGGCTGTGACAAAATACTCTGACCAAAAGTAACTTGGTGAGGGAAGAATGGATTTGGCTTAAACTTCCAAGTGACAATCTGTCATTGAGGGAAGTCAAGAAAGGATCTTAAGGTAGAAACTTGAAGCAGACTCAACAGAGGATTGATACTTTCTAGCTCATTCTCTGGCTTGCTTTTTTGGCTCACACTTAGCTAAGCCCATCTGTTTAGGGCTGCAGCCACCGTTGGTGGATCAAACTATACCACACCAATCATCAACCAAAACAATTCCTCACAACCATGACCATAGTCCAATCTAATCTGGGCATGCCTTCAATTGATACTCTGTCAGACACTATAGGCTGTGTCAAGTGGACACCTGACAGTATCTAAATCAGTATAGTGAATAGGAGGATATAAACTATGAATTAGTTGTTAAATGCTTGATGTGCTTTAGTTGGTTCAATTGAATGAATGGGGGGTCTTCTCTTCACTCAGGCTTGACATTTTAAGGCTGAAAGTGTGAACTGAGAAGTGAGCATACAGCTTGTAGAGATAATCTGTGTATATTCATACACTTCTTTCTTCTTAATCTGTGCTAGTGTACTAGAGATTGAGCTAGAGTCTGGAGCATGCTAGACAAGTTCTTTACCACTGAGCTCCATCCTTAGTCTTCAGTTTGTCTTTTATTTTGAAACTGTCACTCACTGAATTGCCCAGACTGATGTAGAACTCAGCTTGTTGACTGGGCAAGTCTTGAATTTAACATTCAGGTATCTTATACCCCTAGGTTTCTTGGCTATCAAGTCTGTTCTACAAGGCTCAGCTTGATATACATATTTTAAACATACAAAGATTAATGTTTATGGCTAATGTATGTATGTCAAAAGATGCCTCTTCAGGAGAAATGATGACCCTGGGAAGGAGGAGAAAGTGAGTGAACAGCATAGTAGTGGCCTCAGAAGAGCAAGTCACATCTTTCTTCTTGTTTTCAAAGGATCTTATATAACTAGGAAAAATGCTAAAGTTTAATAAAGTTAAATTGAAAATATGGCTATGACTATTTAATGTATTTTAATAGCTGCTCTATTAGTTGGTATGTGCAAGGATAGTCATTTTTATTATTTTATGTACTTATTATATGCTTGAAATATTTGGCAATAATATCACTAGAGCATCTACTTCCTTTTTTCTCCAGTTCCTGGTGAACACACATGCTCATCTCTTCCTCTTTCATGCAGCTATACTAGATATCAAGGTCCCAGATATATAACAAGAGTTATAGTGTCTATTGAGAAGAAAGGTGGGAAGGAGAGGTGGAGCTGTGCATCAGAAAAATCCCATTAGGGCCTTGTGTATTCATCTATTGCTGAAGCTGAGCCCAGACTATTTAGTGCTCAGCAGTCAATCTTGAGCATCCTACCGGGGACACATTATATGAATGTTTGAATGAAAGATCAAAGAACACATAAGTAGTTAGCTCAAGCCTCTTCCTTCCTAACTCTTCCAAAGAACAAATAAAAAATGGCCATTGAATAAAGAAGGCAGCCATCTTTAAATTTATAGAAATCATTTTTTGGGTTGAATTACTGATGCAACCAAATGAATCAGAACATATGAAGTTTTTGTTCTAATTCTGTTAGCACAGCACAATATATGTGTGATGGTAGGAGATATACACCATTGCCTTTGTGATGGGTTAGTTCATATTGTTTTCTTTAATAATGCTGATGTGTTCCTTGAATTGATCTCTCATGAAATAGATTTGAGAAAGAAACACTTAAAATGGGTTTTCTTTAGGGCTGGGCATTCAAATTTTTGTTTGTCACATGAAAGTATGATGTTTGCATGTTTCCTTGATGGGAACAGAAGGGCTTGTTTCAAATAAAAGTGAATCATACTAAAGTAGAATTCTAGTAAAAAGTGAGAATTCTATTGTATACACTCCTTCAACCATGACAGTATTGTGAATGAGAACTGTCTGTCACAGGCTCAACCATTTGAATACTTGGTTCAAGTTTAATGACAATCTTCAGGGAGGTTTAGATATGCAGCCTTGCTAGAGTAAGTAAATCCTTGGGGCCAGATTTTGAGAAATTAAGGCCTCACACCATTTCTAGTTCACTTTCTACTTTGACCTTGCAGTAAATGATGTGATCTTTCAGCTTCCTGCTCTGGCCTCCACACCTGCCTCTTGGCATGCCTCCTGCAGTAGTTTAGGCTTATCCCTCAGGACTGTAAGCCTTAATAAATACCCTTCTATACATTGTCTTGGTTATGAAGTTTTGTTGCAGCAATAGAAAAGCAATAAAGCAGTGAAGATTAGAAGACAGAACATGTACTCAACGTCCTGCAGATAACTTGGATGTATTCAAGCCAAGAAGAAATTTTTCCAAATAGCAAATGAAGAAGGCTGCTTTTCATCATATTTATCACCTTTGTGCTTGGAAGTCACTAACAAGTAGAGGGATATTTACAATAGAGTGAATGTCATCTCATATTTATACATTCAACAAATATTGAGTACTTTCAATGTGCCAGATATTACCTAGATAATAATGAATTGATGATCAGAATGAAGGCTCTATTGCTTTGTGTTTATACCTGCTCTGGTAGAGTTATGTGATCACAAAGCAGACATGAGCTTGAACCACTTAAAAGACAGAGAAGAGAGGATTAGACCTAGCATGGCTGCTGGAAAAGCTGATGAGTTTTCTCTGAGGAAATGATGTACAAGGTGTCACAGAGGCAGGCTATAGAAAACCAGCATAACAAGACACACAGCTACTCCCTGAGCTTGAGACAGGCACTTTTCTGTTTGGCAAAGATACTTCAGGCAAACAAACGTACCTGTCTCTAAAGAGTCTGTACTTGGGAAGAGAACATAAATAAAAAGTAAATATAACAATAAATTATTTCACACTTATGGTGAAGCAGGATAATCCGTGGTATGGGGAGGCATTGAGTATCCATGGTGGTTTGAATAAGAATGACTCCCATAAGCTCACATGTCTGAATACAGTTGATAGAACTGTAAGGGGAGGATTAGGAGATGTAGCCTTGTTAAAAGAGGTATGTCACTGAGGACAGGCACTGAGGTTTCAAAAACTGATGTCATTCCTAGTATTCCCAATTAGTGTTGTCTCCCCTCCTCCTTCCCCATCTCTCCATCTTTTATTTGTGGATCAAGATGTAAGCTCTCAGCTATTAACCCGGTGCCATCCTATCTACCTACTATCATGCACTTTTGCCATGATGGTCATGGACTCACCCTCTAAAACTGTAAGCACCCAATAAACATTTCCTTCTATAATTTGCCTTGATCATGGTGACAAATCACAGCAAAAGAAAAGTAACTAAAATAACAAAGCTAGACTTTCCTCTGGCTTCAGTTTTCAAAGGACCCTTATTCCTGTTGAACTAGAGACGAGTGTTTTGTGATGAGTGTGGAAGGAAAGACTACAAGGAGGTCACACTGATTCACATGGGAGTACACTTCAGGGAATGAGAGGCTGTCATAGCTCAGATGTTGAGTATTCTCTCCAAAGGTCTACATGTTTAGGGCTTGGTTTTCTGGTGGTGATGTTGGGAGAAGGTGGGACCTTTAGGTTATGGAGCCTAGTAGAAGACCTCTGGATCATTTGTATCATATTCTTAAAGAGTATTATAGATTCTAGTGTCCTAACTCTTCCTTTCTCTCTTCTTGCTCCCTAGGTTTTGAACTAAATTATTGCTCTGTACTAAGTTCCCCCCAATATGGTATGCTGCCTCCCTGAGGCCTCAAAGCAATGGGGATGACTAGTCCTGTACTAGAATCTCCAAAACAAACCCTTCCTCTTAGGAAGCTGAGTGCCTCGGACATCTTGTCATAGTAACAGAAATGTGGCTGCCACAGACAGCCATCTTTCATTCGCACTCTACGGATGGGGTGGCAGGCTTGGGTTGGTGGATGAGATGATGGCTCAGAACCAGTCACATATTTTCCAAAGTTCCAGCCTCAGTGACTGGAAACTTGAGGTCAGCATAAAATGACAGTGAGATTTATCCAGCAAGAGCAAGCAAGAAGAAGACACACACTAAGGGTTCACTTTTGAAGATGGACACAAGGAGATGCCACACAGGCAGTTGTGAAGAGGGGCACTGATGACCGAGGGCAGGGACAAAGCTTCCAGAGAGTCTCACTGCCAACAGGAGCAGAAAAATGAGGCTGAGGCTCACAGGGAAAATTACTTTTGTTTTGTTTTGCTTCAGTTGGGACCAACATTTTCAGACTTGTGTGCAAGCCAAGAATGAGCCTAGTGACTAATGAGATTGGCAGCCAGGGTGGCACCAGGCAGGGAGGCCTCAGTAAGACATTCAAGGCAATTGAGTTTTGATTAGAGCAGCGGGGGACTGTTGAGAGTTTAAGCAGAGCAGTTTGGCAAGAGAAAAATCATATTTTGTAGACAACCTCCTGCCTGTAAAGAACACAATGGATTGAAAAAGAGCCCAAACAGTTGCAGGTGAAATACTGAACATGTGCCTAGGGATGTGATAGGCATTTTATACATTAGTTCCTCTATCTTTACTATGAGCTTTCAAGGTGGGTGATCTCCTGAGACTCAGTATAGAAGTCATGGTCTGGAGACTCCAGGTGCTTTAACTTACTCAAAGTTACCATAATGCTGGGATCTCAGAGACAGTCAGGCTAACATCCAGGCTGTTAGAGCCAGGGCTCTGAACCCATGTGCTCCTGGCCACATGTTTATGTGCTTGTTATATATATTGAAAGGGCTTGTAGACACTGCTTAGTTCAGACCCAGAGAGAAACAGAATTTGAGGTATCAAGGAGAAATAGCTTGTAAATGGAGTCATAGTTTAGTGCACTGGGGGAGGTTGCTATTTAAAGTCCAGTTCTGGAAATCCTTTGTAAAGTCAAAAATCCTTCTGTAAAGCAAATAGTTCACTCTCCTATTTATCAGGGGAAAATGCTGTTCTCCAAACATTGAGCAAATCCATATGAAAGACATCCAATGATTTTCTTATTGTTCAATGAGAGAAGATGTGGTGAAGTGGTCTGGAAAGAAATGGGAACAAGACACCTGATGGAGGGTCTACCAGCTTTGGGATAGATTAGATGCTATACGTTACATTTTCCCAGTCTGTTAGTTTAAAAAAGAGTGTTAGCCTTCATTTTATGAATCTGTGGAGAACAGAATATTAATTTCTTCATTGTTTATTTTCCCATCTAAGAATGTGTAGCGGGAAATATTAAAAATGGAAGAGCCTGTATGTTTCTGTGCTTGGACCAGCAACCGGTGGGCTGCGGCAGACCTCTGGCCAGGCTATCTCACTCTCTCAGTCTGCCAACTCTCTGGAGCTGAGTCCCAGCTGATCTCTGCCACCAGACTTACACAACAATTGCCTGGCCCACGGTCCGCCATCTCAACACCTAATTACCTGGTAGAATTAAAACTCTTAAGCATATAGATAACCAGTCACATTTATGTATCAATAAAAACACAATTTACAAGATGCCAATATTATAATTTCATAGCCAATTGATAATGATAAAAGCTGCCCACCTAGATTAGACAACTTATTCCAAACTTCTAACCTTTCTGATAACATAACCATCTGTGATGCTATGCCAGTTAACGTCTGCAGCCATCTTTTTTCTCCTCTTCCTCCCTCCCAAGATCCTCTCCTGTGCCACTCTTAGCTCCACCTCCCTGTTCCCTGCCCAATCACAGGGCTCCTGTTGCCCTAATGTAATTGGGCAGGGAAAATCCTGCAGCAAGAATACTCTACTTTTATCCAATCACTATCAAGGCTTCTAGGGGGACTATAAATTTCAAGACTTCACCTGTACAAGTTTCCTACAATCAGAGTCTATATAACCTTTAACTTCAATGCCTCCCTTTATGGTTTGTGTGTTACCGAATAAAGTAAGGCTGAGATTCAGTCAACATGAATTCATAAGGCAAAAGCCTATACATAACTCAAACCAGAGAAGCACCAAATAAAATAAAGGTAAACAAAGAGAAGTAAACTAGTGTCCAAGTGTGATGATTTGTATATGCTTGGCCAAGGGAGTAGCACTAATAGGAGGTGTGGCCTCATTAAAGTAGTTGTGTCACTGTGGGCATAGGCTTTCAGACCCTTGTCATAGCTGCCTTCAGATAAAGAGGTAGAACTTTCAGCTCCTCCTGCACCATGCCTGCCTGGATGCTGCCATGCTCCCACCTTGATGATAACAGACTGAACATCTGAACATGTAAGTCAGCCCCAATTAAATGTTGCCCTTGTAAGAGTTGTCTTGGTCATGGTATCTGTTCACAACAGGAAAACCCTAAGACACAAACTTATATTTCTGTTGCTGCAGTAAAATATCCTGACAGAAGCAAATTATAGAAGGTGTTTATTTCTTCTTACAGTTCCAGGTTATATTCCATCATTGTAGGGAAATCAAGATAGGAATTTAAAATAGGTAGTCATATCATAGCCATAGATAAGGGCAAAGTGAAATTGATATGTATATGCTTGCTTGCTTGGGCTCAGCTCATTTCTTTACTCATATATAGTCTAGGACTCACTGCCTCAGAGCTGGTGCTGCCCACAGTGGACTGACTTTTTCCACATCAATTTAATTAAGTCAGTCTCCCACAGACATACCCATAGGCCAAGCCCATGTAGACAATCTCTTATTGATATTTCTTCCCAGGTCATTGTAGGTTGTATCACATTGATGATTAAATCTAAACACAACAGCTAACTATTTCCAACTTCTGCAAGATTATCCCCTTTGAACTAGCTAGATTCATTAAGCAACACAATTTTTTCTCTTCTGTATACTTCAGGTCTCACCTCTAAAAGGTGAATAATACTACCTACTACTCTCCAGTGTAGCAGGGAATATAGTTGCTCTTCAGTTAGTTAGATATTGTGGTTTCACAAATGACACAAAACCACTGTTTATTAAAATCATGGTTTTGTGGCTAGACAACTTAGATTGAGTTCTGATAGGGACAGGTGTTCTTGTAGTCTCAGCTCTATTTCTACTCCGTATCTGCTCTCAGTTTCTGGGATAGCTATTCTCACCTGTATGTGTGTCATACACTGACAACTATTCACCTCCTTTCCCCCCCAAACCCACTGCCCATGTTATTGATCTAATCTTAAACATTTTAAAGTATATTAGCTAAAGGTCCTCTTTATTTCACTTTGGACCTATTATTGAGACCTAGATATATTTTGTTTCTGAAAAAATACAGTTTGCATCCAAAATATTCCACAGTATACCATGTATGTCATTAGCAAAGAATTCCAAAAGCAAATGCCTGTAATTCCTCCTGTTGGAAGCAGTATTTTACATCCCCAGCAAGACCCTGAAAATTTCAAGCTTTAATAAGCTAGTTTAAACAACCCCTTATTTGTTGTTGAGTTCTTCTTCACTGGCTCTCATTTTGTAATTACTTGTATTTCTTTTTGGATGGTTCACCCTTTAATTACTTTATATTTAAAGAGGAAAACAATTGAGATCATTCAATTCTTCTCATGAGACCTCAATGTTTATCCTCTTCAGGAGTACACACATTGTAGATTTCCATGCTTATTAATTTTTGATTGTAGGGTACATCAAGTTATGCAAGGTATGCAGTGAATACATTTAAATTCATCACTTAAACAAATTCCATCAAGACTATTAATGCCAATTTGATTATTTCCATTATTGTATAGCTAGAGATATTACCAGTGATGGATTTGTTCTGTTTCTAAATCCAGCTGGTGAATTAGCATAAGCTTTTCCTTTTGTTATTTCAAAGACAAAGAATGCGAAAAGGAATAAGGGTTTTATTTTTTGTAGGGAGGTAGTAAGGCGATTTATGGAACATTTGTGATATCCACATGCTGAGGGCAGATACCAGAAATGTCATTTCTAGTAATAACCAGAAAGGAGCAGTGCCTGACTTTCAGTCTTCTCCCCAATGTAGGAGACCCATTGTTTGTATCAAATAGAAGTAATTTACAGCTGTGGTGAAAAAAAATGGTTTCTGGTGTGTGTTTAAAAGTCTTCATACATCATTCATCAGGAGCAGAAACACATTTGCTGTGACCCCCATTTGTACTGAATATCAAAGTTAGTGGCTAAACACCAACTTATCACATTAGCCTATGAAATTACTCCTCAAAGACTGGGTAACAAAAGACTCCAAAATTTAGTTTTAAAAAGAAGAGCAAAGATTTATCATCTCTGGTCATGTGTCTGGGTTACAAGTTCCTGGGAAACTTGGCTGTGTCATTTTGGTTCAGGGTATCTTGCTAGACTTTGTCAGTGGAATTACATTCATGGAAAAAGTGGCTTGTCTGCTGGAAGATTAAGGTCTAACTTTGTTGCTGCTGGCTCTGAAGGACACTTAAGTTTCTGTCTATATAGGTGTTTCCATGGGGCTACTCAAGTGTCCTCTTGATATAATGACAAAGTGACAACATAGGAACAAAAGGCAGAGGTCACAGTGCCTTTTATGTCATTACTTTGTATCTTGGTTTCTATGTGCTTCATTTCTGGTTTAGCATATAAAGACACAACAGGATGCCAAAATAAAACATTCAGGGATCCTCTGAGGTTATATCAGAGACTTTCTTCCTCATATTATTACTGAGTGACAGTTGAATACTGAATAAATTTATCTGAATAACTCACTGGGGACTGGGTTCACTTTAATAATGTATTTGCTTGGTATTGTGCAACCCCATTTACAACCAGAAAGCTGGTTACTTACATCTTCAGACCCTTTGACTACACTTGAGATTTATGCAGTACCATGATAACTTTTCATTATCTTCTCTAGAAGAGTACAGACCTATGTTATTCTCATAGGCATGTCTTTCCTATGGATATGTAAAGTCAAATGATTCTTTTACAATCTTATCATATTGTGGATATGCTTTTCATGAAAAATATATTCATACATATATTCACTTGACAGTCTGAGATCCTTCACTTCCAAATCTAAACGATCATGCATTCATGGGTCCTAGAATCAAACTCAGGTTGCCATGCTTGGTGGCAGATAACTTTACCCACTGAGACATCTTGCCAACCCTGATTTCAGATTTTTGGATTAGGAAAATTCAACTAGTGAAGTCCATGGAAATATTTCCAAATCCATAAGATCAAACATTGGAAACATCATTTATCCTACAAACTTCAGATAAGTTATTTTCCTTAATATTTCAGGAATTTGGATTGAAGAAGTCCTATATCCCTCCAGGATGCTAAACTCTGCATGTTCTCAAATCTCTTTCCAAAGATTTATAAATGATCTATCTATACACAGTGTCCCATATGTGTTAAAGCATGGCTCCTGTACTTATAATATTTAATATGATGTGAAAGTTTTATCAACAATAAACATAATTGTACAGAGTGTCAAAAATCCCTCTGTCCAAGCAGTCATTCTTGTCTACCTACATTTCAATCCACAGATGTAGGGCCAATAGGAATGTAGAGCCAATGCTTCTGCATATTGCAAAGAGATAAGACTTTTGTTCAGAAGAGGTTAAAAAAGAATTATTACTTACAAAAAGATTTACACAAGACACCTGAGAGTATTCATGTGGTCTGATTTTCAAATAGCCAAGCATAATTAAAATTAAGTATCAAAATAATATTTAAGTTTGGCAATTATTTCCTTTACTAATTGGAATCTTTAACTAACTTAGCTTTCAAAAATACAGGTGTCAACTGAAACCCTCAGATAAGCCATTACCTATATTTTATATCCTTCTTCCTACTTCTTATAACAGCTTTGATTGTGCCTTTTCTGTTTCTAAAAATGGTTGCACATATATATATATATATTATATATACATATATATGTATATATATAATATATATATATTATGTTTGTGCACCTGAGTGTGGGAATAAGTACCACATGAATCACTAGTATCAAAGAAGGACAAAGATGGAGTCAAATCCTCTAGAGCTGGAGCAACAGGTAGTTGTGAACCATCTGATATATGACCTTGGAACAAAATCCAGGTCCTCTGCAAGAGAAACAATTGTTGGGATAATCTCTTGTATATTGTGTAAAAGCATCATCTGCCAATAAAAGTCTGACAGCCAATAGGCTGAGACAGAATTAGAAGGTAGGACATCTAGCAGGGAGATAGGATTCTGGGATAGAGTCAGGAAAGGGAAATTTGCCAAAGAGATACTGAGGAAGTTGGAAGTATGCAGCGGAGGAGAGGTAACCAGCCATGTGGCAGACAGAAAAGAAAAAAAAAAAGAGTATAAATGGGTTATGAGCTAGTTGAGGAACAAACCTAGCTTAAGGTCTAGCATTTACTGATAAATAAGCATCTGGGCTTTGGGGAACTGAGGCATGAGTGGAAAAGCCCACAGCTACAAATGGCGCCTATTACGGTAGGCATGTAATCAAAGCTTAGCTAAAATCTCAAGCTTAGAACAAAAGACTCAGATATTAGAAAGCCCTAGGTGGAAATGTAGGGAACAAATACCTTCTGAACCAATTTCCTAGCCAGGTAGAAGGTGTTCCTTTTAAGAGATAGCAACCTCAAAGTCACCGTGCTCTTCCCAGATGCGGTGGCACAGGGACTGAACAGCCTGGGCCCGTAGGAAACCAGTGTGTGCCCACGGGAAAAGCCTGCAATGGCACGGAGCCAGAATAGGCATCTGCCTGGATTCACCTTCCCAGAGTGGACAGAGTTCAGAGGATAGTCCCAGCGCAGCATGCCAGGGCATGTGAGCCCAGAATTGCCAGTGGGTACCCACAGGTGAAAGCCTGCACAAATGTCCAGAATCAAACAAAGAAAGGGACTGATTTGAGGGGTGTGGAGGCAGGAGCCAGCAGCCTGTGTGAAGTGCATCAGGGATACTTCCAGAGTCCAGCTACAAGCATGTAGAAATGGTAGGAAAAACTGAAAAGTCAACAACAGTCTTGGTAAGATATTGGAAGTCCTTAAAGAGAGAGTTAGAGATTAAAAATAAAATATTTTCTGCTTTAAAAATGTAGAAAAACAGAGTGAGCATCTGGATCCCATATGATTTTATTTCTCTTATTAACATACAAATAATTTTTCATTAATGATTACAATTTTATATATCATTTTAAAAGAGAGATCAGAAGAAAGCAGACCTAGATAAGAAAGGGACTGAAAACAATTCCTTGGTAAATTACACACAATAGAACAAAATTTTGACAGTCCTTTGAATCATAAAGAGATTCCAGATGAATCCAATCTAGAACCTACAACAACAACAATAAAGGTAATTCCAAGTGAGAAAAATCCACAGAGGCTTGAAGAATTAGAACGGCAACCCACAGAGATACAATATACTGTGTTAAAAAAAAAATCCAGATTCTGTTGAATGAAGTCATCTTAGAACAATGTCATATAATAGATTGTGTTTCATTTTGTAGAGTTTGAAAAATTAAAATATATATACATGTGTTAATACATCATACAGGTGATGTACATTCAGAATTCCAAGGGGCTTCTGCCTTGAATTCTGAAAGGAATGATTCTGAGATTGCTTATTTATAAGTGATCTTGGAGGCTATCTTGGAAACACCTTTACAGACTGAAGCTGAAGATGCTTTGATGTATGTATCTACTAGAATATAACAATATTTTAGTCATTATGACATGAAACATGTTACAGATATATTTTACAAACCTAAAGGTTGAACTATTGTAAAATGTTCTAACTACATTTTAACACCCATACAGTAGAAGGGGATATGGGATCTCCAAGAGCTCTACTAAATAATGCTTTATTGACTTAAAATTTTAAAGTGCCAATAAGGCAGATAACACAGCTGCTGAAATACACTGGATTTTAGAAAATACTGATGAATTAGATCAGCCTACTTATGTGATAACCTCAGAATGGAAGGAAGGAAATGTGTTACTTTGGGGAAGAGGTTTTGCCTTTGTTTCAACAGTACAAGAAAAGCTATGGAGTCCATCAAAATTAATAAAGATTAGATTTGATCAGAGGAGACTTCCTGAAAATCTTGGCAACAAACATGAAGGAAGAAAACAAAACATACGGAATATATGCTGATGCCTCTACATGGGAACAGCTCTGAGACTGGCTGAGACATCCAAGTGTCTCTGCATAGCCAACAAACCTTGTTGGCTACAGAATCCTCAGGAATTACTATTACATGTCATCCCTTCATATGGCATGGATGAAAATTTATATTACACTTTGGCTATACAGTCCAAACAGATTTATAAAGTTTGATGCCTTTCTCCTTCTCAAATAAAGACCAGAGAATTATCTTTAACTGTGTTGTGCATACCACACATTCCATACATATGTTAATTATGTTAATGCAGAAGTGTATTTTATCCATGAAAGTTTGTATGTTTACAAAGCTTAAGGACTGGACACCGAAGAAGACAAGCATCCCAGGAGATCTAACATCAGACAGCCTCAATTGCTTTTTCCTCAAAAATCTCCATCCAGAAAACTACTATATGGCTAATTAGCTTGTCTTGCATCACAGACTGCTTCTGTCAGGAATGCTGCTGAGCCCTGAACTTTCACATCACATGGAGACTGGACAACAAATGACACAGATAATTTTATAGCACTGGGCCAATATCCCAATTTTCTTAGGACCCTCCCAAAAGAGAACATCACCCCCAGACAGCAGGAAGTAATGATACCCCATTCCCATAAAGTGGTATGGGTGGTTTTGGTCCTTTGGTGGGTGATGGATGTTTGTGATCATTTAGGGGAGTTAGTTACAAGTTGTTGATGATCTTGGTCAGGGAAGAAACAAAATATAGGAGGTTAGATTCAGGGATTTATCTCCTTTTTTCTGTACTCTATCCTTCTTTTTCTCCCATCTAGTGTTAGGGGAGAAAACATGGGGGGAGAATGAATGAAAAGAAAAAGAGATAGGAATATAGGAATGGCAGGATAAAAGGGTAGATTATTGAATCTAATTTTAAATAAAAGAACATTAAGAAGCCAAATAATTTTACATTACTATGAAACTAAGATTATTATTCTATAATATTATATATACAATTATATATACATACATATATACACAATTATACCATGTATAATATATTATATATATACCATCTTAAGAGTTGAAACTCTTGTTTAAGATATTGTGCTTAAACAACTTATTTAAAAATGTTATGTAAAGTTCTAGTCCTCTTGAAAGCTACTATTATAAACTGTTTTAGGATAATTAAGAAATACAAGTTAGTAGTCAATCAGTCAAACTCATGATCGGGTTACATACTAGTTTAGTTAATTACAGAAATATGATTCCTAGATTTAACAGACAGTAAATACCTAGAAACCAGCAATGTTTCCCCATTTAGATATATGGTAGATAGATAGATAGATAGATAGATAGATAGATAGATAGAGAGATGGGTAGATGATCTTTAGAAGACTCAGAGATCTACAGAATATGGCAGTTAAAGATGTTTTATTAATATAAAGCTTTTCATGACACTGAGACACAACTGCTCCTGAGAGTGCTCCACATGACTTCATGATGGTGAACATTCAAGAACTCCATATGAAGTTGCTTCTATGTGGCAAGGTAGCTACTGGACAAAAACTGCCCTTGATTCAACTGCAGATAGAATGCTGTGTAAATTGGCCAGAGAGGACAAACAGGAAGAAGGGAAGTTGGTTTCTGAGCTTTGCCAAGATAAGGTAGGCAAATCCTTCAAGAGTCCTGCATCACAAAAATGTCTGTCAGATACTCTGTGCCAGAGGTCTGAATATGATTCTCTAATACTACAGAGGAACCTTGGGTGACTGTCTAGATAGCCAGCAGCCTCTATCATTTCTACAGATTTAGAAGCTGTTTCCGCTGCATTTTCTATTTACTCAGGTAGCATTTATCCTTCTCCAGTCTTTGATGGGGTTGAAGACTAGATATAGTCTCACAATTAAGCTTAAGTTGTTTAGGATTTAAGAAAATGTTTTAAGGTCTAAACAGATATTTATAGGTTGATTAAGGCCACTTATGACAGAAAGTGAATTAGTTATAAAACTTTGGACTCACCATGATAGCAAAGATAACAGAGTGCTTTCTACAAGGTTGTCAAATACATTGTGAAAGTAATTCTTACCTGATAGTTTTCATAATTGTTCTTATTGTATATAGTTTATTGATGTTAGAGAAGGAACCTTTTATTACACTAAAAGGGGGAGATGTATGGATAATCTCTTGTGCACTACGTAAAAGCATCATCTGTCAATAAAAATCTAATGTCCAACAAGTCGATGTTGGGAACGGCATACCATGACAGGGACTGCCAGTAGTAGGCTGGGATGGAGATATTTCAGAAGCCCATGGCAGCTCCTTGTAGAAAAGGATGGTATGGCATCTGGGATCCTGAGAAGCAGGAGACACATCCCTCCAGGGGTCCCACCCTCTGAAATAAGGGACTGCCTGCAGTAGGCCGGGATGGAGATATCTCAGTAGCCCGCAGCAGCTCTATGTCAACATTTGTTCCCATTTCTCCTAAACTTAGCCTTGGACAATGGCTGTATAGATTTCATTTGTGCGTGACTACTTTTCAGTTGGCCTTGGTGTGCATAATTACTCTATTATATGTGACTTTCTTACTTCTTTCTCCTTCTGCTCTGGTGAATTCTGTGAAACTAGATGTTCCTTGGTGTAATGATTCTTAAATAATTAAAAATTGAGGCATGAGGCACAGCACAGGACAGTCCTAATGGCCCAGGTGCATGCTATGTGTTCTCATCCTGAAAACAATGCAATGACTGCACAACAGTAGTTTCAGATTAATGTTTGACTTGCAAAGAAAGTTTGAAGAAATTCTTAGAAAATGAATTAGAGACAACATTGGAACCCCAAGAAAGTAAAAAAGAACTATTGAAGTTATGAAATGAGTTTTGCACATCATTTGAGAGTAGTTCCTGGATAAGCAAATATAGAATGCATAAAACTTTATACTAGTAAAACTAAGTCAAAACACCGGGGCTCTAAGGAGAGTCACTGTGTGCAATGTGCAGAAGCAGAAAGCTAGCAGAAAGGGTTAACTTGATTCTTTCTGGTCACTGCCTGGCAACTTTGCCCATGCCATTTATCATTAGAGCTTCACAAGAAAATGCAAGTAGCTGACCTCAGAGTCCTGAAGTATAGTAAGTTAAAAGTTAAAGTTTAAATAATGATAAATTTGCAATTATTATTATTTTGGCTACAGACCTGGAAATAAGAAAAGCTTGAATCTTTGGGGAACATTTGTAATTTCCAGATATCCTTGCTTCCAGTTGAGAACTCCGATCCTGTGTTGAGGCTGGACCCTGACAAGCTGAGGCAATATTAGAAGGTAGGACATCTGCCAGGGGGAGAAGAATGCTAGGGTAGAGTCAGGCATGGGAAATTTGCCACTGAGACACTGAGGAAGTTGGACATATGAAACTGAGAAGAGGTGACCAGCCATGTGGCAGACATAGAAGAGCATAAATGAGTAAATGAGCTACAAGCTAGTTTGGGAACAAGCCTAGTTTAAGGTATAGGCTTTTATTAATTTAAAAAACATCTGAGCCATTATTCAAGAACTAGGGCTCAGGTGGAAAAGCCCACGGTTAAAAGTAATTACTCTTAATTGTTCTCCACAGCCTCAAATGTGTCATTTTCTGAACTTGCTGCCCACACTGTTTTCTCTTTCATCTTAATCCCTTTAATTTTTATCTTTAATTTTTAATTTTCATTTTATCTGTACAGTTGTTTTGCTTACACCCATGTCTATGTGCCATGTAAGTGCCTAACTCTTACGAAGGCCAGGGGTTTTGGATCCCCTGGCACTGGAGTTACATGCAGTTGTGAGTCACCAAGTGGATGTTGAGTGGAGGATCTACCTGGATCCTCTGGAAGAGCAGTAAGTGCTCTTAACTGCTGAGCCATTTCTCCTTTTCTGCTTTTCTCTTTCTTTCTTTCTTTCTTTCTTTCTTTCTTTCTTTCTTCCTTTCTCTCTCTCTCTCTCTCTCTCTCTCTCTCTCTCTCTCTCTTCTTCTTCTTCTTCTTCTTCTTCTTCTTCTTCTTATTATTATTATTATTATTATTACTCTTGCTTAATTTTTCCTACAAAGGACTTTTCTCCTTCTTCCTAATTTTTATACTCATGTCATTTCCCATTCTTTAATTGTGAATTGACGTATTGCAAGAGCCAGCCTGGATTTAGTCTAAGGCAGGAAGTCTTCTGGGTACAGAAGGACATGAGATGAGAAACAAATGGACATGCATGTTGATGGTATTTCCCTTGTTCATCCTGGTGGAGAGATAGACCTAGAAATCTTAGTGACTTCATGTGTGTTCTCCTCCTTTTTTATTTTTCAGGAATTGATGTGAAGCAAAAATCTTGAAACCATTTTCTGTTCAGAATCCTGCCCTTAGAAGTCCTCTGAAGAATAGATGACCCCCCCCCCCCCACACATGTGTGGTCTGGATCCTCCTGGTTACCTCTATACATTATTTATCATCTCGTGAATTCTCTGAAATATTCATTCATTCAGTTTTGATATAGCTGAAATGTGATAATAGAAAACAATAGCACATAAGAACTTCCATTTTGACTCCCACTGCGCTTTAAAACATACACCCACCAGGAGCCTCCAGGATGGAAAACAGAAGATCACATTGCTCAAGTATAGAATATATATGGGATGTCTGAGTTTTCCATACCCCAGTCCTTCAGATCAAATTGGTAGGGATCAAATTGAAAGCATCTCTGGAAAAGTAGACAAAATCCTGGGGTAAAGGGAATGCTAAGGGGCTCCTGAGATACCACCTATGTCATTCCTGCAACTGACTGTGATAGACATATGACACAATCAACTTTATTCATGCAGCAGAGGTGACTATGAGGAGCAGGCTGTCTCAGATGGATTTGGTCAGGTTCCAGTGTTGGTTTTCTTCTTGAAGATAAGACGTTTCAACCCTGGCAGAGATTCCATGTAAGGGATCTGTTCCATGGCTGACCTTGAAGATGAAACTAGCAAGGGCAGTCGGGAAGCTATAAGAGCTCGGGAAGCCCCCTGGCTGGTAGCCAGTAGTGAAACTGGGGCTTTAATTTTATAATCACAAGGGAGTTGTGCAGTTCCTTGTGAATCTGATTGGCTGTCAAGGCAATTGAGGTCAGAGGGTGTATATCCTGATAACTCACAGCTGGTAACACCACAAGGGATGCGGGTTCCTTCTGGATATAGGGCTTATTGGAATTCCAAAGTAGAAAACACAGAATGCCAGGATGATCAGTCCAAAGTGTTTATCAGGGGAACTGACTGACAGCGCACTGCAGCTTATCCAGGAGAAAGAAAGAGAAGCAGTGCTCCATCTCATGGGTATGAGATAGAGCAAGGGCATTGGAGTGTGGACTTAGAGAAGGATCTTAGAGCTGTGGCTCAGGGATGGGGCCTACTTCTTACACTGCTTTCAGAAGCAACCTGAATTCCTTATCAGTGTCAGGGATGGTCAAGACTAGGAAAACACAAAGAAACTCAGGCATTGTGATCTGTGTTCAGGATACCGGAAATAAGGGAGTGGAAGACCTTCCTGAAGAGGACCTCAGGCTCTAGATTTCATCCCACAAAACTCAGACATGATTTATACTACAATTTCTGACTTATAAATTGAGTCAGCACACAGGGTCATCTTATTGACATCCTGACAACTTGTTACAGAGCAGTGAAAAATGAATTTAAGTCATATCCAGTACTTATTTGGTACTTGTGAGACAGATGAGAGAGGAGAAGTCATACATGTTGTTGTCTCTGGAATCTTAGAGCCTGGTCTATGGCTCAATTCTATTCTAGTAGGAGCCACATGATTTCAGCCACGTGTGAAGCAATCAGTTTGTGCCTGTGTCCTCACCTTCATTGTGGTTTATCTCAGAATTGTTAGGTGGCTCATGAACAAATAATACCTTTATTTTATATGTTTTCTGTGATACTAAAAATTAAACCCAGGCTTTATGCAAGTGAGGCAAGCTCTTTACCACTGAACCATATCTGTATCTTTCATTAAAAAGTATTAAAGAGACACTCGCTGGTGTGTATACGGACTATTCACATATAAGCTAACTTTATGCAGAGAAAAGTTATTTGAATATTGATATTGAGTGTTTGAAACAGGGCTTATCATCAAACAAGCAATTTTGAGTATTCATAATTTATATTTTCGTATTTTACTCAATTTAACTCCCTGTGTGGATGAAATTGTTAACATTATTTCTCTTGCCATGTGGGTGCTGAGAATGGAACCTAGGTCCTCTGGAAGCCTAGCCAGTGCTCTTAACAGTACATCCATCTTTCCAGCCCAACATCATTCCTTTTAAACCTTTATGTTTGCAATGATCAAACTCACCAGAAGTTATGAAATTCAGCCAAGGTTCCCGTAGTTAACCTCCCCACTGGATTGTGATGCATATTATTTGTGTAAGAGAACACATGACAGAAACAATTTATATGAAAGGGTTTTATTTTGGCTTACAGTTAGAGGATACAGTCCACAGTGGTGGGAGAGGCACAGTGACTGGAATGATTCGGGCATGGCAGTTGTAGCTTGTAATTACCATGTCTCCTGTGTGTCATGTGTAGCTACCAGGAAGCAGAGAGCACCAGCCACTACCAGAGGTGAATTTCACCTTTAATGTTTGCCCGAGTGACACACCTCTGCTAACTCTGCTACAGTCCAAAAGGTTCTACAACCTCTGCAAACAGTGCCACCTGCTGGGGAATAAGATTTTATGCACACATGCTTATGGGAGGACATTTAATATTCAAATCATAACTTTATGTAATTGTCAAAAGCCAGGAAACTGGTATTGGTACACAACTATTCACCAGACTACAGATCTAATTTATGATCCCATGGTCATTTTCCAAGTAACTGAGATATATTTCAAATGCTGACTTCAAGGTGTCCTTGAAAGTAGAGGCTTAAATATATGGGTTAATATTATAAATCATCTGTCTTCATAGTTTGTGTAGATTGTCTCCTTCCCCCACAAAATAACATTTACTGACCACTATCTATATATTTTCTCTTGGGGGTTTTGTATTTGACTAGACACACTTTTGCAAAGAAAGATGGCATTGTAGACTTTTGACTGTTTCAGAACAAGTTGACATTTGTATCAACAAGTTCACAGCCAAATATCCAGAAAATGTAAGAATTAGTCTCAACTTTTCTTTCATTTACCACCCAATAAAAAAATTAACATGAAATAAAGCCAAGAGAGACACAAGAGTTCGTTCAAAGCCCATGGGCCCCTCCTGTTAGAGAGGCTGTGGATGTTTGCAAGATCTAAAAAGATTTTTCAAAGGGATTTTTATTCTCTTGTCTCTGAGGGATTCTATTCATACACCAACTCCTTTTGTTTCTCTGTGATTGGATTAAAAATTTCCTGCAGTCCCATGCAAATGTTGTGGCCTGAAATGTTTTGAGAACTCTATACTTAGATGGTTTTGGACAGTGGACAGAGGCTCTATCTATATGCACACACAAAAGCATTTAGCTTCAGACAAGCATGGTGCTTAAACTGTAATCTCAGCACTTGGGAGGTTGTGACCAGAGGAGTGGGAGTATGAAGCCATGTGCCTAAGAATTTCATGAATCAATCATTTTTAATAGCTGAGTAGTACTTCATTGTGTAAATGTACCACATTTTCTGTATCCATTCCTCTGTTGAAGGATACCTGGGTTCTTTCCAGCTTCTGGCTATTATAAATGAGGCTGTTATGAATTCATGAAATTCTTAGGTAAATGGATGGAACTAGAAAATATCATCTTGAGTGAAGTAACCCAATCACAAAAGAACACACATGGTATGCACTCACTGATAAGTGGATAGTAGCCCAAAAGCTCTGAATATCCAAGATACAATTCACAGACTACATGAAGCTCAAGAAGAAGGAAGGCCAAAGTGTGGGTGCTTTGGTCCTTCTTAGAAAGGGGAACAAAATACTCATTGGAGAAAATATGGAGACAAAGTGTAAAGCAGAGACTGAAGGAAAGGCCATCCAGAGACTGTTAAACCTGGGGTTCCATCCAGTATACAGTCACCATACTGCGACACTATTGTGGATGTCAAGAAATGCTTGCTGAAAGGAGCCTGATATAGCTGTCTCCTGAGAGGCCCTGCCAGAGCCTTAAAAATGCAGAGGCAGATGCTGGTAGCCAACCATTGGACTGAGCAAGGGGTCCCCAATGGAGGAGTTAGAGAAAGGACTGAAGGAGCTGAAGGGGTTTGCATCCCCATAGGGAGAACAACAATACCAACCAACTAGACCCCCCCCCCATAGCTCCTAGGGACTAAGCCACCAACCAAGGAGTACACATAGCTCTAGCTACATATGTAACATAGAATGGCCTTGCCAGTCATCAATGGGAGGGGAGGTCTTTGTTCCTATGTAGGCTCGATAGATGCCCCAGTGTACGGGAATTGAGGGCGGGGAAGTGGGAGTGTGTGGGTGGGTGGAGGAAAACCTTCATAGAAGCAGGAGGAGGGGGGATGGGATAGGGTGTTTCTGGGAAAGGGGGAACCCGGGAAAGGGGATAACATTTGAAAAGTAAATAAAGAAAATGCCCTCCCCCCAATACATATATGTATTTTTTAAAAAGGAATATGAAGCCAGCTTGGGTTATATATGCTGCCTCAAAACAGCAAACAGCAAACAAGTTAGTTTTAGATACTAATGTTTCTCTTACACAAATAAAATGTATCACAACTCAGTGGAGAGGATCGAACTTCACTTATTTTTATAACTCCTGGTAAGTCTGATTATTCCAAACATAAAAGTTTAAGATAAATAATATTGGGATTTAAATATGGATAGCTGGTCTTCCGTAGGACCTGGATTCAATTCTCAATTTCTCTTTCATAAACTTCTGTTAGGTGACTTTCACAAGAGCCAAGGGCTATAACTACATGCCCCATGTTCATTCTTGCATTGAGAAGAAAAGCACACTTCTTTTCATACATTGTGTGTGTATGTACATATATGTGTGTATGCATATGTGTGTGTGTACACAAGTGTGTGAGCATGTATGTGTATGTGCATGTGGAGACCAGAGGATGACCTTGGGTGTTGTCCCATGGGAACACTGCCTGAATTTTTTTTTGAGACAGGGTTTTACTCTGTTGTAGTGTCACTAATGGGTTAAGCTCACAGGTCAGGGAGCCCCAGATACCTGTCTAGCTGCACACAACTCTACTGTGCTGAGCCTCCAATGAGATCCCACTCCACCTTGCTTTTACTGCAGGCTATAGGGGACTATAACAAGTGATTCTGCTTATGAGGCACATACTCCACCAATTGAGCTATTTTTCACAGCTCTCCCTCCTTTCCCTCTTCTTCTCCCTCCCTTCTTCCCTGCCCCCATTTTCCTTGGACATTCTAGACCCCCTTCTTAGGATTATATCATCTAGTTGTGTCATTAAAATGACTTTTCCAACAATTTAAATTCTTTTCCTAGGGTGACATCTGGAGCCAGGTGTTATAATGAAATAACATTTTGATTCTAATGACTATTGGCTTTGTTATACATTAACAATTCGTTTAACTTTATATCTCTGCTGTGAATTATTTGAGGCTCCTGAAGATTACTTAGCATCTTTCATTTCTTGAACTAAGCTGGGCTTGCTATAGATAGGGCATCTGTCATTAACAGATTCTTCTTGTGGCGTCTTCTATAGTAGTGTCTACTCTTACTTAAAGCTACTTTCACCTCATCTCTTCAGAGAGGTAGGTCAGAAAAATTGTCTCAGATTTTCAGAAAATTGTCTCAGGTTTACAATATGCTGAAGCTCAGGTTGGGAGCCACAATATTAAGGGAATAATCACTGGAAAGTTTCTTAGTGAGTCTTACTCATTGGAAGTTACTTGGTTCAGTGGTAGCTTCCCTAGCATGCATGAGTCCATGGATTCAATCCTGAACATCACAAAAATACATGCAGAATTTTGTATATCTCTGTTCATTCTCCTAGAAGTACCCCTAATTCCAGAAACAGGGTTTTTGTTGGTTGTTTATTTGTTTCTTATATTTGCACAAATATATGTAAATGTAAGAATGAAAGAAAGGTCTTTGGTATTTGTATGTAAATAGCTCTAGGATGCTATAGATACCCATACTACAGATTCTCACCTTTCTCATAAATATCCCATGTGCATCCACCTACACACATTAAACTGTCTCTAGATTACTTACATCTCTATTAGTTACTTTTCTGTTGCTGTGATGAAACCCCATGACCAAAACAACTCACAGAAGAAAATGTTTATTTGGACTTATTATTCATAAGGGATAGAGTCCATGATGGTAAAATCAAGGCATGACAACTAGTGGCAGGAACAGGAAGCCAAGGGCTCCCATCTTCCATCAATATGAAGTAGAGAAAGCAAACTGGAAATGGTACAAGTATTTAACTCTCAAAGTTCATCTCCAGTGATACACTTCCTCCAACAAGACCAAACTGCCTAAAGTTCCTTAAACAATGCCATCAACTGGAAACAAAGTATTCAGATATGTGAGCCTTTGGAGGACACTCTTGTTCCAACCACCAGTGTACTGAACCTAACACAAATGCTATATAATTGTTACATCACCATATACAATCGTTATACAAATTTAGAAAATTTGGAAATAATGGCAAGAAAAGAATCTGTGCATTCTAGTGCTGATACACTTTTTTTCCTAGATTTTTGCAGTTTTCAGCTGGTTGCACTCACAATGTAGAACTTAAAGATATGTCAGGCTGGATGTATATGTTACATTAAATAGTGTGAACTGATGAACTTTTGACAAAATGTAAGGTAGAAGCAGCTCTTGTATGGTTTTAGCAACTGCCTATCTGGTTCATAGGAGGGCAGCCTGTGCTGGGCATTAGACACACATTTATTTTTAGAAAAGGAACTGAGTAATATATTCAGTTGCTCAAGAGAAATACTCCAGCTCATCATTTTGTTTGCTTCATGAAGCTGTCTGGAGAGGAGCCTGCATTTCTCTGTTTCATTCCAAGCAGAAATTGTAGGAAAAAGTTTTTCTTTCCTCCCAGTCGTAGAGTAGCTTTAGTTAAATCTCATGCAGAGATTCACAAGTGGGTGGCACTGTTCTCTGAGTGATGTCTCATGTCATTTCTTATAAGCATAATGTTGTCAGGGTTGATGGGTGCTGGGCCTGGGGTGGCCATAGATTCACTGGTTGTGTTGACTAAAGAGACAGTCCAATGTGATTAGTATCCATATATTGGGAAAAGAATGAAATTTAAAGATACTCTCTGAAAAGGAGATCTGGATAAGTTCGATGCCTTGGGTGGGGTAAGAAGACTGGCATGAGAATCTTAGCAACACCCCTCAGAAGGGTTTAGAACAGGTAGTCAGTAAGCACATGTATATGTATATATGGGACTTATCAGTGATTCCCATATTTTCTGAGTAATATTAGACATGAAATTTCCCTTACAGGCTTATGTTTGAACACTTGATTCCCTGGCTGATGGTGTTGTCTTGGGGGTTTGCGGAACCTTTGGGGTATGAGGCCTAGAGCTGGTTGATGTAGCCTATAGAGAAGGGTCTAAAACACTGTAAGGCAGTTCCACTTGTAGCTTTGTTCACTGCTTCATGGTCCACCAAGATGTGAGCAAACTACCACACATTTCCATTGCTACAGCCACAGGCCACTTCTGCTATCATGCCTTCCTATCATGATGGACTGGGTCTTTTTAAACCATGAGCCAAAGTAAATCCTCCCTTAAGTTGCTTCTTGTCCAGAAGTTGTCTACAGCCAGATTACTTTTACTGTGATATTCATGACCTCAGACACACATTTGAGAAGAAGGGATATGAAAGGCTTCTGTGACAATCCTATCCCCCCCCGCATTCCCCCCCCCCCAAAAGGTAGCAGCTTACACAAGAAGTCATTCAAGGGAATTCTTAAACAGTGTGATGGAGATGCTAAAGTATAGCTCTCCACAACTCCTGGCTTCTGGCAGGGCTGGAGGGGGAGAATGACTCAGATCTATTTAAGGGGCAGGCCACTGAGAGTTTAACCATGCTCCAATGAGCATATGAATAGCACAAATTGGACTTCTTCATTTTTCTTTTATCATATTTTTATTTTTACTTTGTTTTGGGGATGGGGAGATAACAAGAGTAATGGTGGGGTTATGGGTATGGAAGGACTGAGAAGTGAGTGCCATTGGGTGCATGATATCAAATTCCCAGAGAATCAATAAAAACTGTTACATTGGAAAAAAAGGTGGATACAGTGTAACTGGTATTTTGCTACTTTGTGGGTTCCTTTTTCTTCCATCCTTCCCCATCCATTTTCTTCCACCTTTTCAACCCCCTAACACTGGATAGGAAAGAAAAAAAATATAGGGAAAGGGCATGATGGTATCATTAGACTATTTCCTGTTGATTAAGGGCATCTAGTTTCTTGAGGCAAGTTTGGTCTTCAATATCAGGATATATCTAATTTCTTCTTGTTTCCTTCTTTATTTTGTGCACAACTACTTAATAAATTGTACCCAACAACAAACAGCAACCAACTACCAGCCACCAACTTACCCTGCCTCTCAGGGATCTATCATTTATATAACCCTCTGAAGAGTCCACGGAATTCCAAACATCAAACACTCACAGAAACTATCTATGGCTGGCGAAACCATGCCCCTGCTAGATCACTAGGCAAATCATAGACTGCTATAGACAATCTGAAGCAGCCCCATATCCCACACCTGGGATTAAAACAAAAATATATCCTTATAACAATTCTATAGTTTTAAGAAAAAACCCAAACTCCCAAATTGTCACTACAATACAGATGATCCACTAGGCTTTCATTCATACTTTCCCCCAGCTCTGTCCATTCACCCAGTTCTCACTTATATACTACATTTTACTAAGCATGACAATATATGCCATGGACACAGATGTGGATGGTGCAGGCATGCATTTTCCATCTGGTGGTTTGTAGCCCATTTGAAAGACAGGTTCAGTGACAGATAGTTATATAATACACTGGTAACTACGCAATGACAGAGCTTGTAACACCTTGTGAGAGACATCCTGGGTTTACTGAGTTATTATAAAAAGTTAAGGGCATGAGCAGAAAAATTGCCAGATGTTGATATGCAGGAGAGGAGAAGAAGAGCCTTGTAGATGGAGGGAATACTGTGAGCGTAGGCCCAGAAAGAAGAACCTCATAATATGCTGGATTGAAGAACAGTTTGCAGCTAATGTAGGAGGCAGAGCAATAAGAGAGGAGAGAAAATGAAGTTATGCTCTTTCAGGTACATCTGGGGAGACTGTACTTTCAAAGCTACGAGAAGACACTAAAGTGTCTCCAGACCTGTTCCCTAACACAGCTACAAGACAGCAACAGTCATTGCTATGTCAACTTCTACCTATTCTACTCCAAACTATTAGAGGGCTATAAACGTATCATTTCTTAATCCAAAGTTGCTTTTATCAATTGTGCAGTCACTTACTGATACACTAAAGGACAATGTGTTTTCCAATTGGACTATAAGTATTGAAAATGCCAGTGAAAGTAGAGGAGACAGTGAGCCACAGAATGACTTTTCTGGTTAGGTCCCTACAAGCATTGGGAATAAAAGACCAAATGGACACACTAGTTGTTTCATAACCAAGGACATAATAAAACCAGATATCTCACAAATGAAGAATGGATTCAGAAAATATGGTTCATTTACACAATGGAATACTACTCAGCTATTAAAAATGAGGACATCATGAGTTTTGCAGGCAAATGGATGAAGCTAGTGAGGTAACTCAGACCCATAAGGACATGCATGGTATGTACTCACTAGTAAGTGGATATTAGCCAAAAAGTACAAAATACCTAGGATACAATCCACAGAACTCAAGAAGGTTAACAAGCAGAAGGACCCAAGCAAGCATGCTTCAATTCTACTTGGGAGGGAGAAGAAAACAATCACTGAAGGCAGAGGAAGGGGGGGACATTGGTGGGAGAGGGGAAAAGCGGAACATGATCAGGTATGCAGGTGGAGACAGGAAAGAAGCCCTGAGGACCCAAAGAATGATCGGAAATATGCAACCTCAGGGAGTGGGCGTGGGAGGTGGGGGAACCCTCTAGAAAGTACCACAGACCTGGGAGGTGAGAGACTCTTAGGACTCAAAGGGAGGGACCATTGATGAAATGCCCAACAGTGGGGAGAGGGAACTCATAGAGTCCACCTCCAGTATAGAAAGACAGGGCATTGAGCAGAGCGATAGGGTTGCCACTCCACAGTCAAAAATTCTGACCCATTATTGTTCTTGTCTAAAAGAACTACAGGGACAAAAATGGAGAAGAGACTGAGGGAAAGGTGATGAAGTGGTCAGCCCAACTTGGGATCCAGCTCAAGGGGAGGCTCCAAGGCCTGACACTATTACTGATGCTTTGGTATGCTTACAGGGAAAAGCCTAGCATGGCTGTCCTCTGAGAGGCCAAACAAGCAGCTGACTGAACAGATGTAGATACTTATACCCAACCATTGGACTGAAGTCTGGGACCC
The DNA here is from genome assembly GCA_019843965.1 of Rhynchomys soricoides. Classification (NCBI taxonomy): domain Eukaryota; kingdom Metazoa; phylum Chordata; class Mammalia; order Rodentia; family Muridae; genus Rhynchomys; species Rhynchomys soricoides. Next base: position 2,464,215 of record JADRCH010000362.1, read on the forward strand.
CTGTGGTTGAATTAGGGAAAGGCTGGAAGAAGCTGAGAGCAACTCCATAGGAAGGCCAGCAGTCTCAACTAACCTGAGATCTCTCAGACAATGAGTCACCAACCAGGCAGCATATACTAGCTTGCCCAAGGCCCCTGGCACATATACAGCAGAGGACTGCCTGGTCTGGCTTCAGTGGGTGAAGATGCACCTAACCCTGGAGAGACTTGAGGCCTCAGGCAGTAGGTAGAGCCATCCTCTTGGAGACAGGGGTTAGGAAGAATGTGATGAGAAACTCTGGGAGGGCAGACAGGGATGTGAACAATGACTGGACTGTAAAAATTAAAGTAATTATAATGTTAAAAAAGAATAAATATGTTAACAGAAAACAAAACGAAGAAAATAATAAACAAGTGAACAGACAACCAACAGAACAGCAGAAAGTATTTGCCAGTCATATCAAGCCTAGGTACTTTGATAGAGGGTGAATATCCAGAATATGCACAGAGCTCAATAAAATTAATAATAATGTCATGTAATTAAAAGATGAGAAAGTGGTCTGAAGAGACACATTTCAAAAGAAATGTCAAAAATATGAAAAAATGTTGAGTATCATAAAACTAAAATGAGATACTATGTCCTACTAGTTAGAATGGCTACTATAAAATTACTAAACCAAAATATAACAAATGTCTGTGAATATGCAGGAATAAAAGACACTAATTGTGGGAGTGTAAATTAGTACAGCTGATATGGCTGGTAGTATGGGTTGTCTTTAAAACTGAAAATGCAACTGCTTCATGATCCAGTGATCTTATCTCTGGATAAGATGGAACAAAAGGGGTCAAAACATGGAAGAGAGACCTGCACACCCATCCTTGTGTTTATTTGTGGTAGGTAAGAAACAGAATGAGCCTAGGTACCAGTATCAGTTACTTGTTTCATTGCTGTGATAATAAACTACCCTGACAAATACAACTTAAGGGCACCGGAATTAGTTTTGATTTAGTTTTAGGGTATAGTCCACCATGATAGTGAAGTTGTGGAGGCAGAAACCTGAGGCAGCTGGTTACATTGTGTTGGCAGCCAGGAAGTATGGAGAGATGAATATCTGGTCAGCCTGCTGTGCAGTCCAGGGTGACAGAACTTTGAATAGTACAGCTCACCTTTAGAGTGGGTTTTCCAACTTCATTACTCAGTATGTTGCCATGATAATTGTAAATCCCATCACATTAACATTCAAGGTTGAACATCATATGGCTAGAAATAGATGAAGTGATAGGGAAAACTATATGCAATATAGTATCACTCAGCCTCAAAGCATGAACTACTGTCACCTGCAGGAGAACAGCTAGAACTGAAGAGAGGACTTGTGTTAAATGATATAGAACAGACAGAGGATGACAGTGCCACATAGTCTATTCCATAAGTGGGAAGGTAGAAACAATTGAAAGTTAGAGGGATGGTTACCAGGACTGTGAATGTACAGTTTTAGATGGTAGCCATATAAAGGAAGGTTATGTTTGAACAGGGCACACTCTATGGAGAAAGCATACCCAACCCTGTTATGACACACCCTTAACATGCATCAGGAAAAATTTAAAGTACATCTACCAATTAGCACTGCAGGCATCTTCATAGGGATGATTTTGAAGAGAATGTATTTTAAGAGAGAGAATGCCTTTTGATTCTTAGTGCTTAATATAATTAGGCTATAAGCATCCATCCCAGCCAGGCTAAATGAAGGAGGGGCATAATAGTGCCTTGTGGATAACAGTCCTCCACATCCTTATGCAGTGCCTGCATTTGTGAAGAACTGATGCTTTTACTTGCTGGGTACCTTTATCTCTTAAATACATGTTTGAAGAGAGTTCCACACACACACTGTAGACTTGGAAGGCACAGTCAGAATGCTAATAGAGCCATCAACCCCCAGATGCCGCCTTCTAAAAGTCTGAGCAAGGTGAACAGAGCAGTTAATACCTATGCCTCCTCCTACATGATTTCAATTAACATTTTATCTGCCCTGTGTCTCCAGTCAAGGCTTTGGCACTATTCCCTGGAGGATGAGGGAGGACCTTAATTACAGAGCTGATGTCCTTACCCAGCTGCCTGCTGTATACTGATGTCACCACCTCTGAGCTCCACTGAGAGGTCAGGCTGATCCTTGGATATCATGTGGCTCAAATCGAATATTTTAATTTAGGGACTCAGCAAGTGGTTCCATCAATTAGGACTGCCTGTACTTGCAGCCCGCTTGCTGGGGCACAGCCAGGAGCTTTGACTCATTTTGGTTCTTACTGACCCCATCTCACAGTGGAGATGGCCAGTGCTTGGATGGGTGGTGGAAAGCTGCCAGAAGTCAAAAGATGGTTAACAATTGAGGAAGATTTGAAAGGATGGGTCTGGCCTTTGAAATGACAGTGCACAGGTCATACTGGCTAAATGCTCGTACTTGGTGGGAGTCCAGAGAAAGAGGAGTGGATGATTTTATAGTTTGGTGAGAACTCATAAATTCCACTGAAATGAATTAGTAAGTCAAGTTCTGGTCATAAATAGAGCTCTGTACAAGTACCAGCAAGTTCATGAAATGAGTTTTCAACAAGGCAGCAAAGCAGACTCCTTGCACCTGTGTGACCGAGGTGTGACCGAGGTGTAGGTGTGGGTTTGGGTGGCAAAGGTTGACATTGAGTGACTTCCTTGGTCACTCTTGACCTTAGTTTTTTTTATTAATTAATTAATTTAATTTACATCTGGATTGTAGCTCCTCTTCCCTTCTCTCCTCCCAGTCCCTTCCTCTTACCTCACCTCCCTGCTGCCATTGCCATCCTCTGGTTCTTTCTTTCTCTTCAGAAAAGGCTCAGGAAAATGGAGTCCTCCCATGGATATCAATCAGCCTTGGCATATCAAGTTGCAGTAGGACTGGTTGCATCTTATCCTATTGTGGCTATGCAAGGCAGCCTGGTTAGGGAAAGGGATTCAAAGGCAGGCAACAGTCAGCTAGAGCTTCTGCTCCTGCTCTTAGGAGTCCTACATGAAGATTGAGCTGCACAACGGTTTTATGTGTGCTGAAGGTCTTTTAGCTTTAGATTCTGAGACAGGGTCTCACTGAACCTGAAGCTTGCTGTATTGGCTAGACTGGCACCCAGTGAGCTTGGAGGACTCTCTTGTATTTACCTCCCCCAACTCCTGGCATGGGGGTTACAAATGAATCTCACACTGGCTGTTCTTTGGAGTCCAACCTCAGGTCTCTATGCTTTTGTGGCCAGCTCCTTATTCACTGAGCCACCTGCATGGCCCTTTGCATTGTTGACCCTGTTTGGTCAGCATCAGCTTCCTCCAGGAAGAAATGTGTAGTGGAGTAAGAAGCACCCTTGAAAGGATGGTGAGGGCCACTTCTTCCCTGCATAGGTCAGGACTAAGCCTGTGGACAATCACATGAAGGCAAAGGACCTAGGTACAGAGGTAAGGAATGAGGTCAGTTGTTTCAAGTCTGAATACTGGAGTGGATATTAAGATTTCTGTATGGGGTCTGGAAAGTTAGATCAATGGTTAAGAGCAATGGCTACTCTCCCAGAGGACCAAAATGTGTTTCCCAGCACCCACATAGCAGCTATCAACCATTTGTAACCCCAGTCCCATCTCAGGGCATCCAAACCCTCATTTAGTCCCTTTGGGTACTAGAGATATGCATGTAGACAGAAAATCTAAACACATAAAATAAAAATTAATAAATCTTTGGAGTTGCATGTGGTTAAAGTTTAGGGATGGTGGGGAACACTTGTAATTCTAGGTCTCCAGAGGCTTAGACAAGAGGCTTCAAGGCTAGCCTATGCTATATAATGGATTTCAGGGTGGTCTGGGCTCATAAAGCAAGACCTTGCCTCAAAATGAATTAGGATAGGCCATAAAGTCTATTTCTTCTTTACCAAATGCACAAGGCTCTGCTCTTTGCTAGGAGACAATGAAGCTCTACTGGGCTCATTCCCTACCCCCACCCTAATTTTAAAAGCTTGTATTTCAACAGGCCATCCAGTTGTTATGGTCCAACTCCAAGGAGATCATGAACTCCAAGCCTGAAAGTAAGGAAGCAACCTGGTAGCTTCTGACAATGGCATTCCGCATCATGTCTGTTCAGCATCAATCTTACAAAATCAGGTCTTAGGAAAAGAGCGCCATGGCTTCCAACTCACCCTGATATTATGGGTCTCAGTTGAAACATAGTTTTGAAAAAAGCATTATTTTAGCAGAGACACCACAGCAGCTTAAAATAAGCAGAAGTGATTGTTTACAATGTCTGCCTGGTTAGTATCTTGCTTATTTGCAAAGAAAGTGGCTAGCTGTCACCTAAGCTTGTTTCTAAGGTAAAGAGGGAATAATTTCTGCTAGGGTTGGTGCTTGGCATTGAAATATAACTTGACTATTATGTCCAGCTGCCCTGTATCTAGATGAGCACTTCCAAGCTACAAAAGAAGGTGGCAGAGTACTACCTTGTCTCCCCTGTTCTGTGCAGAATTAACACAATCAGGGAAATCAATTCATAACTAAATGTCTAATCAAAGAATTGGAACAAGATAATATACAGTTGCCAAAGTGGCTTTTGACATGGGATTTAAATAGCCATTCAAATGAGCCTTCCAGATACTACTCGGTTGAAAGTATAACCTGCTCCTTTTCAAATTCATTGGCAAATGGAAGGAACTATTCCAGAATTGATGGACACAATGGAAATTTCCCCTCTCATTGTTGTTTGAAGCACATATTTTGTACAAAATTATTGGGTGCATGACCTCTTCCTTCAGAATTACTGCATCATCACCAACAAGGAACCGGTGCTCAGATTGCATCAAATTCTTAAACTTGTACTAACTTTGAATGATTCCATTGGAGCATGTCACTAGATGTGACAGGCTTACTCATGAGCTAAATTATTCTGACTCAGGAGAACATCCAAGCTTCTGGCACTGGTGGAAGGAAACAGAATTGACAGTATGACTCCTTGGGGGAATCACATGGATTATTGTGATTTTCTTCATAAAAATATTTTTTCTAGAAATTTGACAACAGGCTCAAGTTGGGAAATTGGTCCCAAGATAGCACTTGTTTTGTAGAGACTGTAAGTATGAGTGTTGGTAGCATGAAGAGGGATGTGTGTGTGTGTGTTCTTTATTATTGATTTTCAAGTGGTCGGTTGACTTTGACCTCCCAATGAATCAAGGTACTCCCAATATCAGGAAGCCATTCCAAAATAACATCTGGACATTTTTAACTTGTGAGTACTTCAGAGGGGGGGTCTTTGTCTAATTTTGGCCTTCTCTTGATATCTAATCCTTCTCCTGATTGAACTCGATGTCAACCATGGAGACCTAGCCAGCTCTGCTGTTTTGTTGAATGGAATTTTAGTATCTAAACCTAAGCTAAGTAAACTTTCTTTTAGTCATAAGTGAATCATTTTAGTTGTTTTATTACAGAAGAGAAAAGGGAGCAAATACTGTGTGGTAATTTTTGGCTCTTCCTCTTACACTTCCTTCCTCACTGTCTACCTCACCCTCTGTATGTATCCCTCTCACTCCTCTCTCTGTATCTGTCCCTCTCCCCCTCTCTGTATGTGTCCCTTTCACTCCCCTCTCTGTATATGTCCCTCCCCCCCTCTCTGTATGTGTCCCTCTCACCTTACCTCATTGCCATTCTTTCCCTTCATTTTCTACCTTTCTCCCTGAGTCCTGTCCCCTCACTCTTTATCACTATCTCCTTCCTCTCTCACTGTCACAGTCCATCCATCTCCCCATCTTGCTGTCCATCTCTCTCCTTCTCCCTTGTTGCCATGAGCTCTGGCTTTACATAGTACTTTTATGTAGATAATAATTTCTATCAGTAATTTTGACTGCCTTTCTTCCTTCCTTGTGTTGTGGTTAGTATCTTCTGAGAGGCAAGAAGTTAGTTTTCATTGACAATCAAAGAGACGTTGTTAGTGTGCATGGCAAATGTGGATCCTCTGAAACTGAGTCCTTATACTACAGCATTGTGCACAAGCAAAAATTCCTGAGGGTGTTAGATGCCCCAGCATAGGGGAATGCCAGGCAGGGAAGACGGGAGTGGGTGGGTGGGTGGGGGAATACTCTCATAGAGGCAGGGGGAGGGGGAATGGGATAGGGGGTTTCCAAAGGGGAGTCTTGGAAAGGGGAAAATGTTTGAAATGTAAATAAAGTATTAAAAAATTCCTTTTTAGGCAATTTGTTAGAACATTATTATAATCTCTTTTTTTATATAAGAAGAAATATGCTTGTTATAGTTTCTCTATGTCAAAGCAGTTTCTTCTGAAACTATCCAGAAGATGAGGTTCAGATAGAGCTTAGATTCTACCTATACAAAGGGTGTGAGTTGTCTCAAAGGATAATTATAATTGAGATCTGAGTACTTTCCCATTTAAACCACTGAATTATGTAGCAGAACTAGTGCAAACCTGGACAGTAGCATATTTAAAAGGAGCAATAATTTCAAATCAGTGTCATGAGAAATGGTCAAAGCATGTGTGCACATGCCTTTATTATGATACATCATTAGAATCTTTGTGTTTTGCATAAAATAGAAGTTATTAACACACCAAGATCAAGGGAGGATGCCTTTGATGCTCCACTTTCTTTGAAAATAGAAATGGAAAATCAATCAGGCAAACCTTCAATTATGACCTGGATAACGTGCATCTTCCTTTTTTATTTATCAACAATCAGCTGCAAGGATGATCGTAGCTATGACAAAGTTTTAGAGAAAATGTACCTTTGCACAAATAAGGATAGAGAAAACATACCCTTTGCACATGGACAGATGTTGTGGTCCTATGGTATCCTCTTATAAGAAGTTGTAAAGAAGAAAACATCTTGACTTGTATGGTTATATAGTGTCTGATACATAATAGAAGCTCAATAAATATATATTTACCAATAGATCCTGGGAGTGAGATGTTTTGATAGCACTTCACTCTAAAGTAACAACACAGCAAGCTTAGCTAAAGTTTACATGATACAAATTTGGCTCCAGTGAAGAGTTCTAAACCCAGTTCTCCCTTCAAAGGCTTATGGGGAGCACAATACTTTGTTTATCTTAAGATTTCTCTGTCTTCACTGTGTGAGATTTCTCTTCTAGCAGACATGGATCATCACTTAATGTGAATGGAAAAGAGGATTCAAAGCACTGTGGGAAATGCTCCTTGTCTCCACTTAGCTAATAATGCCTTTGTTACACAATGAACTAGCAAGATCAGATTGTCTTTACAGTAACTCCTAGTGATTTCACTAAGGCTGAAGTGGATGGTGGTTTTTCATTTATTTCTCTTCAGATCTCCTGAGGTAAGGATGATAGTACTTGTCTAGATAAAAGCTGTATAATGGAAATAACTCCAGATGTTGATCACGATTTGAGCATATTTCTTATGGGCCCTTAAAGGTAATATACTAGGCAGTGAGAGTTCATGGTCTTCAATGCTCAGAAAAACAGTACTCAGAGCTCAGGGCAACAAGAGAGAAGGAGGGAGATGGACAGCAAGAGAGGGAGATGGATGGAGTGTGACAATGAGAGAGGTGGAGAGATAGTGATAAAGGGTGAGGAACAGGATTGGGGGAGAGAGGTAGAAAGAGAAGGGAGAGGATGTGAATGAGATAGGGTGAGAGGGGCAGTTACAGAGAGGAGGAGGTAGACAGCGAAGGAAGGAGTGGAAGAGGGAGAGGGACAAAGAAAGAGAATGAGAGGAAGAGGAAAGAGTCAGAAAGAAGACCAGTGAGAGCATAATCCCTTGTTTATAAGAAGAGCTCAATTTATCAATTTATCAAGTGTCTTGATAGATAAACATCTCTTTTTCCTCTCAGTGCTTCAGAAGTAAGAGGTAAACCCCATCTCATGGAATTCCTGAGTTAACAGAAGCATTTTGTTGAGGAATGGATATTCACATTTTTATGAAAAATTCAAACCAATTATTCTAGGACTTAGAAACAAGAACATGTGAATTAAATGCTCGATTTTCTATCATTTAACAGTTGTAGACCTAACTGCAATTCTTTCAATGGTGGGACAACAGTGTGAACACATATTTAATGTTCTTGCTACTTGGATCATGTTAGGTAGCTACAGGTTTCCTTAATCAGTTATAAGGAAGTCAGAACATCATAATGCAAGATTTAAACAGATGGTTCATCTTGGTTGATAACACAGTGGAAACACTTATTATCAGATTACTCCTTTTCCCTAGTACTATGGTATTGTCTTTATTGGTCGGCTATATTGTGACCAACACAAAACGACGTACTTGAAAATTTGTCTCCATTTCCAAGGAAAACTTCTTTATATAGAAAGTAAACAATCCCCTTGCCCACCATGCTTGTAAAAAACTTCCTGTTAGGAATGGACATACGAAAAAAATCTTTCATTTCATTCTTTTTAAAATTTAAAATATAGTTATCTGATATAAGGTCTCACTATTAGACAACTCTATATTTTAACTATCCCCGAGCTCAAGTGATCCTACACAACAGCCTCTAAGTAGCTAAAACGGCAGGTTTCAGGACCCTTCACCAGGTCATCTGGCCAAGACCTCTTGTAGACAATCACTGTGGATGACTGTGAAATGTTCAGTTTTCTTGGTCATTTTGTGGTTATCCATTTATGAGAAACAAATGTTTCTATTTGTGTGTGTATGTATATGTGTGTGGTGGATGCTTGTGTGGTGACTGTATACATGCATGGGAAAGTTAAAACATGATGTTGGGTGTCTTCACCTAACCCTCTCAGCCCAATTCCTTTTTCAAAGGACCTGTTCATGAACCAGAGGCTCTCCATTTTTACTAGGTTGTCTGCCCAGGAAGCAGTCAGGATCCAGCAATCTCTGCCACCCAAAGCTGGGGTTACAGGCATGTGCAATTATGCCTGGTGTCTGTTTATTTGTTTTAAAATAGGTGCTGGCAGGTTGAATTCAGGTTCTCATGCTTGCAGAGAAAGTCCTCTGCTGCATGACGCCTCAGATTTCTGTGGCTACTGGTCAGAATTCCTCCTAGATCTGTTTTTGAGTCCATGTTCCGGCAAACTTGATCTGAAAAATAGTTTTTTTGCAGAAATTCACCTTGTAACATCCTGGGAGAAGAAGACATGCAAACAACCAAGCAGGTCATGTATAAGTTTACTATCAGAGAGTGAATCATCACTAGCATTTCTCCTGGGTATTGAAAAAGGAGGAAAATAGAAAAATAAGTTTTCCTATTAATTCTCACTACATAAAATCCTTTTATTTCTAGATTTCAGAAGTATTTATCTTTCATCTGTCTATCTTCTATGTATATATGTATGTATGTATGTATGTATGTATGTATGTATGTAACTACTATATGAGTGTTTACCAGCATGTGTGTATGTGCACCAAAGAGACCAGCAGAGGGTATCAGATACCCTAGAACTGGAGTTATAGACAGTGGTGAGCTGTCTGATGTGGGTGCTAGGGACTGAGCCTGGATCCTCTGCAAAAGTGCCCAGTATTCTTATCCACTGAGCCATCTCTTCAGCCCTTGTCCACCTTCTTTTCATGTTTTCTTTTCATTTTCAAAATCTGGATGCTCTATTTTATTCATTCACTCAAGCTTTTTTCAAACAAGGCCCCGAGTTTCCCAGGCTAGCCTCAAACGTATCGTGTAGCTTAGTTAGCATGTTGTCTTGTATTCCTGATCCTTTTACTTCTACCTCCCAAGTGTTGTGATTACAGTGTATGCCACCATGTCCATGTTTTGATAATAACAGAGCAAACATTACTGAGCCCCTTGTGTACTTGCCAGGGCTTTTTACCTCACAGCAATTATCAATTGTCTTCATCTTGAATCTCTCTCTTCACTGGCTTTCTGTTCTTCTCTGCTTATTTTCATCAACAGGAGAGTGCAGGATTTTGTTATTGTGCCACTATTCACAACTGGTGTCAGTTGTTGTCTTTAGGCTTTGCTTTTGCAGGGCATTGATTAAGTGGCTCCATTTATTTAGGCAGTTCCTTGGGAATCCAGTTAAGAACAGGGAGGGCTTACTCTTCTCCATTCCATTGATACATTCTGCTCCAAACAGGTTTCTTGTAAATATCTCAATTTCCAAAGAGATATTTTTCCTTTTCAGACTACTTAACGATTCAACACAATCAAATTTATTAACACAAATTATCAATGCTATTTAACCTTCCCATAAAGTGAGAATTATGCAGGGATTTAGATTCTCACTTAATTTCTTTCTTGCTTCAAACTTTGTTTTGTTCTCTCTCTCTGTCTCTGTCTCTGTCTCTCTCTTCTCTGGCATATGTATGTATATATTCTTATGTGTGTGTGCATATATGTACATATATGCATATATATGATGTATATGTGTAGAGGCCAGAAATGGATGAATATATATGCCTATATAATTCTTCATTATCCTTTTAATTATTTATTTTGGTTTTAGTAGTGTGTGTGTGTGTGTGTGTGTGTGTGTGTGTGTGTGTATGCATGCATGCCTGTGTCCATGTCTATGTTTGTGGATGGATGGATATGTTTATATGTGTGTGCAGATGTTCAGAGTACAGAAGTGAGTAGTATCTTCCCAGGACCTAGAGTTACAGGTAGCAAGCCACCTGATATGAGTATTAGGTACTGAATTTTACTCCTCTACAAGAGCAGTACCCATTCTTTAGTGCTCCATCATTCAAGCCTTATCCACCTTTATCTCATTAGAGACAGGTTCTCTCATTGAATGTTGGGTTAATCGATTAGCTTGACTGGCTTCTATCAATCCTCTGGGGAAATCCTCTTTTTCACTGTCTCAGTCACAGCACAACAAGAATGTGCTGCCATTCTTGCTCTTTGTACATGGGTGTTAGAGCTTGAACTCCAAGTCTTGAATGCATGCATAGCCAGCACTTTACCCACTGAGCTATGTTCTCTGCCCATGGCCTCTTTTTCATGGTTCATTTGAAAGCTATCCTATGGATTTGAAAAGACAAACTGTATGTCAACTTGGTGGGTAACTATGGCTTGACATAGCATGGAGGAAGAATTTGTTCCTCTCCTAGCCAGAGTGGACATGAGATTCTGAATTCCTTTATGAGGCCACATAAGCAGCTGCACAATTGGAGTGATTAGAGCCGTCATTTCAGAACAAGCAAGATTTCTTTTTGCTCACCTGTGTCTTTACACATTTGGCTCTTCATGTACATGGGCAGAGCCAGGCTGACAGACTTGTCAAGGCATGAAAGGCATGGAGAAGGCTCTTTAGTGCTTGATGAAGCATGAATTCCAATGAAACAACATGAATAAATTCATTCCTGAGATGGATAAAAGCATGTAATGCCTAGAATATTCAATTCCTCATTCTTCTTAATAATTGTTGACAAGAAAGATAGTAAAATATGATGTCTTCTAGCATCTTCAGTGGGAACAATCCCCAGGACCCACTGTTAATATGGCAAATTTTAGAGAAAGGTTGTTTTTCAGTAGCTAAGCACGGATGGGTTATCCTGCTCGAAGCAATATCTGATAGGCAATGGAACACACCATTAAGTAAAACAAACTAAAAAGAACTTGCCACTTGTGCATTCTTTAGATCAACATTCAGATTCTGTGAGCACTTGCCCCTGAGCTTGTTCTGGGTTGTTTAAGATTAGAATGATAATTCTAAAAACAACCTCAAAGAGGTGTCCAGGAACTATCTATGAGAAAGCACCTATAATCTTCACTATGCCTAAAAGTAGCAAATGATTGTCTCTGAAACAATTAAATCAATGCCAGAATGAGATGCCTTTCCAATACTATTTTATCAACTACATTAGACAATCAATAATGATAAAAGGCATATTGTCTATGCTGGGAAAAAAGTAACTGGCTTGGGACAACTGGAAGAAATGAGATTTTCCTGTACCAGTACAACTTTCTAGCCCAAAGAACCTTTCCTATTCTTATTACTATTATTATTATCATCATTATGTCAAAACTCAAGTGGAGACACTTGGAATTTGTACTCTCATTTTTTCATACAATGACATGGAGTACCACTGCAGTTGAGTTTTGAGACGTCTGATGGTAGAGATTTTGCAGAAAAATTTAACTCAATGGAAGAAAAGAAAGGAGGGGAGAGGATGGAGACATGTGATAAGGGAAAGAAGAGGGAAGGAATGAAGGAAAGAAGAAAGGATGGAGGATGGGAGGGAAAATAGACAGAGGAAAGGGAGAGGGAGGGGAAGGGACAGAGTGGAGAGAGGGAGAGACACACACACTAGGCACACACATACACATGCAGAGAGAGAGAGAGAGAGAGAGAGGAGCAAAGAGGTTATTTGGTCTGCTATGTCCTGAAGCACTCTGAGCCACTTGAGGAAGGGTGGATTACTGAGTGTATTGAGAGCTATCCTGTCTTAAAATGTGTAAATCTAAATAGTGGATAACGAGAAAGACCTGGTTTGGGGGCACAATAAGTGTCAGAGAATTCCCCGTTGTGGGCTTGTAATCATGCCTTGGTTCCATCTTTGTGGAAACTCTCCTGCAATTCCTCCTTTGGCAATGTCTATGGTATTATTCAGTTGCTTTGCAGGAAAGGTTTGCACCCTCCCTTTTATTTCTGTGGAATTAACTGATGTGATGAATACAGTGTTAAATAAGGTCCTCTTGCAGTGTCTAGATGAACTGAGAATCAAACACTGGACATCCACATGGGGTGTGTGTGTGTGTATGTGTGTAAAGAGTCAGAGAGACAGAGACAGAGACAGAGAGAGACAGAGAGCAGTGCAGGCAAATGGGCTCAGACCACAGGTACATCCTGGGAGAGAATTGAAATTGTTTCAATATTATCAACAGTGCCCTTAAATCTATGGCATGCCTATTTTGTACTGAATATAAGATATGCAGTCCTGCCTTTTAATGATCCCTGAAATGGCAGGGATGCTTGTGTATTAGAACAATCCTTCCTAAGTTATCCTGGGAGGCAAACAGAAAGGAACAAGGAATCAGAATATGACGGATTTTGTTTATGGTCTTCGAAATTCTCATCTAGAAAATGGTTTTGAAATCTGCCTCATGCTATTTCAGTGTCGTAATTCAGTTGAGTCCCGTGTTACTCTGAAAGTACAAAGCTGTTGTGTGTGACCATTGGGATTCAGAGTTACCCTGTGTCAGGTGATGGTTGCTAAAACAGCCTCCAAGGAAAGTTAGTGAATGTTAAGTTGAAAAAGAAATCTGTGCCTTTTTATGTTTTCAGAATTAGAAATGGATTTCAGTGTCTCATCCACAGTGAAGAAAGAATATCCCCATTTTCAAAACAACGTGATCCTACATTTATCTAAATAGATGGGCAGTGTTTCCAGGGCTACATTTCTTCCCTCACAGAGCATGAGCTGAAGAATAAGAGCAGTCAGCAGTGACATCTGAATATGAATGACAGCAGGAAGGACAGGAACATAGGAAAAGATCACCACAGGGATTCTTTCTTTCTTTCTTTCTTTCTTTCTTTCTTTCTTTCTTTCTTTCTTTCTTTCTTTTTTGGTGGAGATTGAGAAGAGGATATGGAACCCCTCCAAAGCTTTCTGCATAAAATGACCCTTGAGTTGTCTAGTAAAGGGAAAATTAAAGGTTCTTAGGGGCTGGGTAGATCTTCCAGCAGTTAAATACACTGGCTGCATTTCTGAGGAACTTGGTTTCCAAAACCATCCAGTTCCAATGGATCCAGTGCCCTTTTCTGGCTTCTGTGGGCACCAGACACACAAGGGTTGCCCAGATATACATGCAGACAAAACACCTATGTACTTATAAACTTTTTTTTTTTAATTGAGAAAAAGAGCTTAACATAGAATATGGGATGCAAATTGTTTTCCAAGCAGAGGAACAGAATGTGTATACTAAGAGCCATGTGCATACTGGGGAATGAATGAAAACTCAGAAAAAAGAAACAAGGCTGGAGGGTGAGATTCCTGAAGGGGCTATAAGCAGAAGTCAAGAGCAGCCACATCATGATGACCTGCTTTCCCTTGTTAAGCAGTCTGAATTTTGTTCCTAGGATGGATGTGCTCCCAACAAGAGTCAGAGTGGCAAGTCAAGCTTGGGTTTTAGATCACCATACATAGAACTGATAGAGCGGATCAGATCAAAGGCAGAAGACAACAAAAAAGAATGGTGAGGCAGGTGGTGGTGGAGCACACCTCTAATCCTAGTGCTTGAGAGGCAGAAGCAGGTGGATCTCTGTGCCAGCCTAGTCTGTGCATTGGACAGCCAGAGCTACACAAAAAAAACCCTGTATCAATGTTTTGTGGGAAGGAATAATTTGAACATAAGGGAGGTGCCAAAGGGTGTGTCTAGATGCTAGGTAAAAAGTAGATCCAGAAGCAATTTGGAATGGAGTTTTTAAACTTGGAGTTTTAATTTGGATTTCGGAAACATTGCATGATTCTCCTGGAGGACAGAAAAATTCATGAAGAGACTTTCTCAGTTATATAATGATTAATTGAGACAAAAAGAAAGGAGAGAGAGAGACAGAAAGAGAGAGACAGACAGAGAGAGAGACAGACAGACAGAAGGAGAGAGAGACAGAGAGACAGAGACAGAGAGACAGAGACAGGAGAGAGAGACAAAGACAGAGACAGAGAGAGAAAGAGAGAGACAGAGACAGAGAGAGACAGAGAGACAGACAGAGACAGAGACAGACAGAGACAGAGAGAGTTTTAGTTACAGAAAAATAATTCTAGAACACTCACAGACTGGACATAACAGACAGAAGATGAAGGAACACAGGTCACAATCAAGAATGTAAAATAATGTGGGCAGTACTATGAAAAGTTGAGGATGTGGGACAAGCATATAACTATGTGCATTAGTTTGGTCCTTTAGGTAACTTTCTCCAAGTAGCATCTTTCAGGCAAAAAGACCAGGAATGACTGATCAGCATCAGTGATTTTAGCCTAAGCATTGACATCCTAGGGATAACAGCATTTCCATTACTGAGCAGTGTTGTCATTGTAATGTATGTACTTGTTTTTATCCAGGGCTCCTAGTTCATAGCATTCTCTCCAGGTGTTGGTTTGTACATTCTAAGTAATTTAGGCTATTGGATAGAACACTAATCTACTTCAGTTTCCCCCTTCATTTCTTGCCTACAAAGGGCAATAACTAGAATGTTCTACAAGCATTTATTAAAAACCTGTGGAACAATAACACAGTGCCAAAGGCATTTATAGTGTACCCGAATGAAGCAGAAGATGAAACAGACACACGTGACAATTTAGTACATGACAGAAGAAGAATCCATCAAATGGAAGGCAGGAGACCCAGAGACTAATTCTAGCAACACCACAGCTTTATGTTCACGTCCTCACATCTCCTGGGGTTTATGAAAGTGTCATCTTTCCAGGGGTATTGTTCCTACACAAGCCCAATCCATGTTCCCCCCGAACCCACATCGCCTCTTAGCTTAACATGTAATTTAATTTATTATCCATCATGAACTCAATACTACTTTCCTTCCACCGTGAGTCAAGCCTTCTTAAAGTCAGAGGGTCTTGTATTTCATCTACTACAAATTCCTTAACTACTAGGATAGTACTTAGCACTTACTAGGTGTTCAAGAAAACTTGGTTGGCAAAGTGCTGAAGTGAATAGCATTTATGTATTATATGCTATCAATAGAATATTAACATGAACAATTCAAACTAGGTAAAGATGGTCAATGTTAATATGAAAACTCTTCTTGGAAGATTAGAGGTGATTGGTTTTCAAACCAAAACAAATTGATCTAATCAAATACAGCAATAACAATACCGGCTTTGAATTTTAGACTGAATCTTACTTCCATTTAACTTTGTGATTAGATCAAGACACTAGCTTTGGTTTACATGGATGTCTTAAAGTATTGGTTCCAGGGGCCAAAGGTGCATCTCTAAATGAGTTTAAATAATTAAAAGATACCCACAGGAGGAAAAAAAAGATTAGGCAATAGAAACTAGAGTTTCTTCTACTCAGAAGGGTCTTAGATATTTGACTCTTCTCCAGCCTGCTTTTGTCTCCTAGCTGACTTGAAGCTCTTCTTTGACTACCCTTGTTTGAAAAGAGATCCAAGACAATATTACTCCAGAGGGTCCTTGTTCTCTATGCAGAAAGGAGGAAGGATACACATCACCAAACACATGCAGAAGCACACAAGCCTTGCTGGGTTTCTCTATCTAGTCTATTAGCATTTGATATACAACATCTCCAACTTCATCATCCAGAAGAGAGAGAATTTGGCAAGTATGCACAAGCAGTACAAGTGGAGATCCCTTGAGGGTAGCATTGATGGAAAGGGCACAGAAGAATATGCCATGCTATTTTCCTCATTCCCACCCTAAGTTGTTTCTTTTCTGAGTTCTTTTTGGTATCCTTTGAAGAAAACCTGTACATCTAAATGGCTTTCTAGAACCTGGAAGCCACTCAAGTAGATTAATTGAATGGTGTGTATGTGTGAGTGTGACTTTTATTTATAGAAAATGGGTGGGAACATGCAAAGGTCCTGTGGCTTCAGACTGTCATTTAAAGGTGTGTGTGTGTGTGTGCGCGCGCGCACGCGCATGCCGACAGATGGATAGCTGAGTAGTCTTTTGAATCTGATGCTATAAAGTGGATAGAGTTAGGATGAAATTAAACAGAAGACAGTTGTGTAATGTGAAGCTTGCTTGCTGGTGGGAAGACATCCTTGGAACTTGGTGTATCACAGAAGTCTTTTGTGTCAATTGTGGTATGATCTTGGGTAGAGAAAATATGTCCTGTTCTTTCTCCAACAGAAATATACTATAGCTTCCACATAGATTTTTTCATAGTGATGGGGTATTAGGCTTTTTAGATAGGGTGGCTTTGGTATAGATAGCTTAAAAATACCTAGCCTCAAAAATTTTGAACACCAACGTGATACCACAAGTGGAAAACTCCAAATTATGAAACTTGGTTTCATATATGAAATAATTAAAAAATAACCATATAAATAGCTTTGATGTTCCATGGGTAAAGTATGTGGAATTTAAGAGTAATTTCTGTTCAGTTCTTGAGTTCCAACCCCAAGCACACTTATTATGTGTATGTAAATAATCCACAATACAAATTCCAATGCACTTCTGGTTGTAACCATTTTAAGTTTGAAGTGCTCAATATTTATATTTATATGGTCTTCCTGAGTATTAGAAAAGTACCAAGAGCTAGAGGGAAATTATTCTAGGCAGAGAAAGATGGTATTTCCTAGCACCATGCTCTTAATGTTAAGAAATTCTCTTTACATCTGTAAAGGTTGTTTAAAAGTTAGTCTAAGTGTCTTAGAGGTGTCTCATCCAGGAGAGGTACTTGACACCAAGCCCTGGTAACCTGAGTTCCACAACCAGGACCCTCAGACTGAAAGGAGAGAGTTGACTTCCATAATTTGTCCTCTAACCTCAATGTACATAGTGTAAAAACTGTGTGTGTTCACATACAGAGGCACACGCATATGCACACACAGACACATATACACACAAACAAATATATTAAGATAATTAAAAATTTATTTATTTATTTATTTTTCTACTTTATTTACATTTCAAATGTTTTCTCCTTTCCAGATCTCTCCTTTGGAACCTCCCTATTCCCTCCCCCCTCCCCTGCCTCTAGCTCCTTCAGTCCCTTCTCCAAGTCCTCCATCTGGGACCTCCCACTCTGCCCTACTATTGCTGTGAAGTGACTCTTGGGTATTTCGAACTCTTGGGCTAATAACCACTTAACAGTGAGTACATACCATGTTCATTCTTTTGTGACTGCATTACCTTGCTCAGGATGATATTTTCAAGACCCATCCATTTGTCTGCAAATTTCATGAAGTCATTGTTTTTAATAGCTGAGTAGTATTCCATTGTGTAAATGTACCACATTTTCTGTACCCATTCCTCTGTGGAGGGACATCTGGGTTGTCTCTAGCTTCTGACTATTATAAATATGGCTGCTATGAATATAGTGGAACATGTGTCTTTATTACATGTTGGAGCATCTTCTGGGTATATGACCAGGAGTGGAACAGCTTGGTCCTCAGGTAGTATTATGTTCTTTTTTCTGAGGGTCCGCCAAACTGATTTCCAGAGAGGTTGTATCAACTTGCATTCCCACCAGCAATGGAGAAGTGTTCCTCTTTCGCCACATCCTCACCAACATCTGCTGTCACCTGAGTTTTTGATCTTAGCCATTCTGACTGGTGTGAGGTGAAATCTCAGGGTTGTTTTGATTTGCATTTATTTAAAGTATTGTTTATATAAGTACACTGTTGCTGTCTTCAGACACACCAGAAGATTGAACTGGATCCCATTACAGATGGTTATGAGCCACCATGTGGTTGCTTTGAATTGAACTCAGAACCTCTGGAAGAGTAGTCAGTGCTCTTAACCGTTGAACCATCTCTCCAGCCCAGGTTTAAGGTATCATAAGCAAAACAGAACTTCACAAATCAGTTCAAAAGATGTAAGTACAAAAGGAGTAATCACATATTGCTAATATATTGCTAATATATTGGGAAATACTCTTTGCCATAATCTAGCCCAGTGGTCCCAGGAACAATCTGGAATAAGATAAGGACCAGCTCTGAAAATGGGCTGAAGTGGGGCCTGTAGTGGTCCCTTAGTCGTCTCCTGTGTCTCCTCAGGTGAGTTTGTTAACGTCTTGAGTTTCAATTTTCCTAGCCATAAAAGCAAGATAACACAATAATAAACTCCTAATATTGCATAAAGATCATGGCAACTTCTCTCCACACACCAGCAGCCACTGGCTCTACGCCATTGTTATTCTTAAGTAGTGATGCACACATCAGCTAGCTCGGAGTCACTAGAGAGATAAACCAACAAACAACAAAACAAACACTGATTTGCGATTCTTCAACCTCAGAATTTGGGGTTTAATATTTTAGAGCTATAAAAAGCAAAAATATAGCTTAGAAAAGATATAGTTTGGGATCTGGTGCACAATATGAAAGAACCTTATGCAGAGGCACTCAGTTATTTACCCAAGGTGACACAGAAAATAGAAAATGAAGGAGGTTCAGGAATGAGGTCTTTCTTTGTCTTCTCAAGCATCTCAATATACCTAAACCTTTAGAACACATTTTTAGTTAAATTAGGTATGAAAAGAAAAGACTATGTTAAGAAAAGAAATCAATTTACACCTATCAGAAAAAATTATAAAGCTAGACAGAATTTAATCCCAGGTGGTAGAAATGTAGCTGCATCTAAAATGTGGTATAATTGCATTAGAAAAGGTTCCTGAGGTACATAATGAGCCTAGGCTGACTGGATAAATGTTAGTCATAACGATAAGCGATATATGGCAAGAACAGATTACTCTCCGATAAATACTCAATAGAAAGGGGCTTTTCAACTAGAAATTCCTGCCTGAAAATCAGCAGACTAAGCATGCTTATTATACAATGAATTTCAAACACCACTTAAATAACTTAAAATGCATTTGGTTTAGGTTTTATATGTAAAATGCATACCCATTTCTATGATTTGCCTACACATCTTGCAAGTGCAACAAAAGTTGAAGCAGAATAAAGATTTTTTCTATGTAAGTATGTGTGCCTGAGCTATACATACGTACTATGTATGTGCAGCATGTATGCTGAGAACCCAGCATAGGTCCTATGCAAGGGTAGACCCTAAGCTATCTCTCAAGCTCCTTGAAGGTGAGTCTTCAGGGGTATTTTAAGACTTAATTTAGTAAGTATCCTTTCAGAAGACATCTGATTTCATAGTTCCTGCTAAAAATCATTTGAATAAATGGAAAGGACACATTACATGCTTCCAGTCTGTGTCTATGAAACTCTTTGAATAATTTCTTAAGAGCTACTTGTATGATTGTAGTTTCTGGCATATGGTGGAAACTTACCGAATGGTATTTGAATGAAATGGTCAATGAGTGACAATCCAGAGGGGAAACTGAGGTCATTAGAAGGAAAGAGATACATGTTAAGTACTAGGGCGGGTGAGGGTGGCTTTGAGGACACAGGTTGAAGGAACATACAAACATCTCCTTTTTCATGAATCAACTCTGCTCATCTGTGTCTCTGTGCTTAGGGAGCTGGAGAGTTTCTCCAGTGTGTATACTTAAGGTGGACTCCATGAGTCCTACTCCCGTCAAAACTGGATTTTAGAAGCTGAGGGAACATACTGGATACAACACATCAGTGAGGGCAAATCCAAAGAATTGAAAATGTTTAGAAGAGAAATGCAGAGAGGTAGACTTTTATAATAGTCATTTTAAAAACACTTTTAGATGAATAAATGGTCTGACTTATGTGGTTAGTCAGAAGTGGCTGAGAACTAGCTCAGAGGTACTAGAAGCATTTGACCTTATTTATCTACCTTCAGTGGCCTGGTGATCGGTTCCTAGAAGAACATCATGTGATGGAGAGGATCGGTAAGAGAGAATGAAATACCAGAAAAACTGCCACCTGACAGATGTTATGCAGCTAAACAAACACTTTCGGATTGTATTTAAAGCCCATTGCACAAGACAAAGCTCATGCCTAGCGTTAATGGATAAAGAACCTATGGCTGGGAAAGTAATAAGTCCAACAGTAGAACCTATTACAATTATTCTGATAAATGGACATAGTACTAAACTGCCCCCAACTCTTCTCATCTTTAAAATATATATATTTGGGTGCACTGAAGCCAGTTTGGTCTGTGTAGTGTGGTTACAAAAGAAACTGTGTAAGTTAGTGTGAAGTATCACTACTCAACTTTTAGGATACTAGACTTTGCAATCACAGCACCACATGAAACGTTGTAGCTATTAAAGAGGCCATCTACACTGCCAGAGACAAACCGTGCATATCAAGCTCCAAATTACTTATTTATAAAATTAGTTTTATTATTGCACCTAAGAATGGTATATCTCACAGACATCCACTAGCTGAGTGCTAACCCATCCCTTCCAACCATCTGTATCTCCTCTATCACTTTCCCCTCCTAAGTCCATGTACTTTTTAAACCCAGCATGTCCACTTAGTGTCCAAGTGTGCATCTCATTTTTTTTCCTCTTGTTGAGTTTGTATGTCTGTATGCCTATGCGTATGTCCATGTATGTATCTGTGCATGTGCATGTGCATATGTGCATGCATGAGTATGTGTGTGTGTGTATGTGTATGCATTTGTGTACATGTGTACATGAGTACCTGCGGAGGCATCTTGCGGAGGCAGATTTCTAATCATGGGAATATGAAGCAGAGTTTGACTGTATCCCCATCAGACACTAATAAAAGGGAAGCATACATCTGATGAGTGTTGTGTTTGGTAGCTCCTTGGGTGTCCTTTTTAGGACTCTGATGAGAAATAGAACAGGAAATCCAAAGTCAACTTCTGTGTAATAATTATATATATCAATATATATCAATATATATTATCTAGAAATATATAATCTAGAAAGTTCTATGAGTTAGTATTTGTAAGGGAAAAATGCTTCTCCAATTCATCTGTACATTACACTTGAAGATCATTCTGGAAAGAAGAGGAAGCATTTAAAAGATGTCAAGATTTGATCAACGTAACTGATTTTTCATGATTAATTACCATGGGATGAGAAATGTGATCTATGGGGGAGTCAACTAATAATTTTCAATTTATCAAACATGTTTTGCAGAGGCATTAGCAGATATATGTGATAAGTGTTAATTATTACCTCTGATTATAGATGATGTAAAGGTCTCTTATGAGTCCCATGAGGTGTTGTAATTTGCTGTGCTCAACTTCACAAGCAGATGAAGACTTAATTGAAGCCCTATCCATCCTGCATGAGTATACATTGATGCTAGAATTCTTGTTCCCTCCATTCCCGCGGGGCTGGGACATCAGATCTGAAGCTAACAAGCATCTTTGGTTTTTCTCTTTCCTCTTATTTCATTATGATACAGTTAAGCATTCAGAGAATTATGGGGAATAATAAACTCCCACATCTCCATTACCCACATTTGGCACTTTGTCCTGTTTGCTTTATGTTCCCTCCATTTTATTTCCTTAAATAAATACAGTGTTTCAGAATAGAATTGTGGCCCACTATATGGGACACTTATAGAGAAGCAGAAACCAGAAGCAAAATGCAATAAATAGTGTAGCTTTTGCAACTATACTGTTCTGTTCAATCAGAAAAAGATTCACAAGTCAAAATGCCTGCTTTATGTAGCTGTAACAAATTGTTCCATATATATTCACAGCTTTGCTGGTAACAAGCACTTGGGGAAAAATCTTACAAAAAGTCCCTATTTCTATGGTATAAAGCTATAGTCACTGTGGCTGGCTTCCAAATATCAGCTCTAATGAAATTCTTGAATATTTGTGCATCTGCTTTTGAGAGGAGATACAGCACAGAGCTTGCTCTAGCATACCAGCCTCCAAGTATCCATTCATTCACTCATCAGACACAAGTGGTACCGTATGTGAGTCATGCTGTATGTTGGCAGGAGAGCAGGCTTTCTTACAAAGCAGATTTGAATGTGGACTCTAGTCTGAGAGATTTGGGTAAACCAGCAAAAATAACCTTATGAACAACAGTGGATCACATGTAGAAGAGTGTTCCTGTAAGGTTGTGATGTAGCTGAGAAGTTCCTATCTCTTAGTAGCAAAGAGTTTATCATGATGCTGTAGAACACATTGCTCAAGTGTGTTTGCTGATGCCTGCATAGATAAACCCAGTGGACTACTCCTTCAATATGTCCAGTTCATTAGACTTTATGTCAATCACCAACCATGCCTATGTGTTAGTTCTTGAGCAGCCTCCAGAGGTCCATGGGTTCATGGTTTGCTCCTCAGTGTGGCACTGTTAGAAGATGCTGAGGATTTTAAGAATGGGAAGTTGTCTTGGTTTCTTTTTCAGCTGCTGTGATTAAACAACCAGAAACTTAAGGGGAGGGCCCACATGGTGGAGAAGTAAAGGCACCAGGAGCTTGAGGAAGCTGGTCATATTGTACTTTAATTAGAAGCAGAGAACAGTGATCGATGCTAGTCCTCAGGTTGCTTTTCCCATTAGATCAGAATCCCCTGTCTGTCTAGAGAATGGTCCTGCTTACAATTAAGATGGGTCTTCCTACATCAACTAAAGTAGTCAAGGCAGTCCTATAGCCATGCACCGAGGACCATCTCAAAGGTGATTGAAGATTCTATCGAGTTGGCAGTCAATACTATTCCCACAGGAGGAGAGGTGCCCCTTAATGGTGTTGTGATATCTTTATGTTAACAAGTCTCCACCCTTTTGGCCTGGTTTTGATGTGAGTAATTTTGCTCCATCAAACAACATATTCTGCACTATGATGCGCTGCCAATGATGGACCTGAACACAGTCCCAATGTATGGGAGACAAGCTTGCATGAGCTAAAATGTCCAAAGCTGTGGGCCAAAATAAAGGTTTCTTTTCTTTTTAAGTTGATTGTCTTAGGTATTACTTGCACTGATGAAAATTTTGCATGTCTGTGTAGCTAGTTTATGTACTTCCCATACTATTCTTTTTAGCATTGTCCTTTGGTGTATTCCTTACTAAAATGAGATTTTCCTATAAACCAGGAGGCATGTTACTGGAGAAGCAGGAGCTTTCAAGTCCTCTATTAGCTCTGAATGCATTAAAGGCAGCAGGTAGCCTTATGATGGGTATTATGCAGATATTATGTTTTCAGAAGTACGAAGACATTTAGTATGGCATAACATTTCCCCAAATGCCTCCTTGTCCGTTGGGGCAGATGGTTGTATTACCCTCTACTTATAGATGTAAACACTGAGGTCCAGAGAAGTTAAGCACAGCAGAGGAGGCCGCTGATAACCCACACTGATCCATTTGGTGCTGGTCATACCTGGTATGTCATACTTCCATTTGTATGTCTTTGAATCCCTAGGTCCCATGATCCTGTAAGTCCCTTGGTTCTTCTGAGCTTGCTGTATGTAGGAATAACTTGCTGTGGGGCAGAGTGTGAGGAGGGGACACCTACCTACCCAGGGCTGCTGGAAGTTCATAAACAAACTCCTACTTCCTTCTCTTCTCACACAAGGCTATCCTGCAGTACATGCCTTCAAAAGATTTTCCATCAGGACTAAGTTTCCTGGGTATTGGTTTGAAAATGGTCCTTGTCCCAGCTTTCCCCTAGTACTCTCACCCCCTCTTCTGGATTGGTATTTCCTGTAGTTACCTCCTAGATACTGCCCATGCTCTGGATTTCTGAGTCTGCTGCTGGCAAGGCTTCCAGGTAGGCAGTATGTCACCCACCTTGCTTTCTTACCAACATCTACATCTTTACCTTGATCACTCTGGCTTGGCAGCTCCACTGCCTTCCCCTCAATGGGACACAGTTTAAGTTACAAGTTCAAATCCTGTTCTCCTTTTGCCCACGGAGTTCCTCATTTATGTCCCTGAGAAAGAACCAGGTTGAACAAAGGAGCCAGAAACTATAGGGCACTCCAGCTGATTGTCAAGTTCATGCCTGGTCCAAGCATTCCATCTGAGTCTGACCACACTCATTTGCTGGACTGAGCTGGCCCAGAAAACCAAGAAAAATGGCAGGCGTCATTATTTACTCCTCCCATGTACATCTAGATCCTGAATTGCTTTGGCCAGCCTTGTTTTCTAGCTTTGCCACTGATCCTGCCCTGATGCCTTCTTCCTGGCCTGGCACCCTCTTATCAATCCAAAGCCATCTTCATACCGAAATGTCCCTGAAGCCTTACCGTCTTTGCCCAGTGTCACTATTCTAAGGCCACTTTGCTGAACTATGCTGTTCATACTGCCTATTTCTCCCTATGACATTTGTTACTGTCTTAATTTTATATTATTTCTGTGTTTGCTTTTGTCTCTGCCCTCCAACTGACAATGACAGCTGGGGACAGTCTCTGTGTTCTAGGAATCTTTACCACCTGAAATGGAGTCTGGTTATATCATAGATTCTCAATAAATTCTCTCCTGATAAACTAGAGAAAGAAACAGAATACCTCTGTCTAATATTAAGCTCAAGGTGAGCCACAGATACTCCCTCTGTCAATGTTCTTGCTCCTTAGGCCTCTCTACAAATCCTTTATAGAGCCACTCCGAGGTGGCTTTTAAACAAAAAGAGCATTAGCTTAGTAGGATGTTTATGTATAAACTAGAGTCAAAGCGCCCATTTTCAATGCCCATGTGTTCAAGTCTGTGCTGTGCTTTTCCAGAGCAGCATGACCTAGAACAATTTGCTACAGCTCATCCATATTTAGTTTCCTTACTTGCAAGATGAGGCAAAGGCTGTCTAGATTGGATAACAGTTTGGAGTAAAATTGCAGGTAGATCAGAGCTTGAGAAGCAGTGAGTGATACATATTAGTTGCAAGAGTATGTAGTTTTCATGCAGTAGTAATTACTTGGTCCACATTTCAGCGTTGTTACCTCTTAAAAGGTAAAGTTAAGTATGTTTCTCCTGAAGACACTTAGCATAACTTCAAGTGAATCTAAGCTGTGGAATCCCTATGTAGACTTCTCCTATTGACTGTGAGACTTTGTCAATCCCTTCTGCTGTCTACGCCAAGATCTCCTAACTTTTAATTCCTCGAATATGATGGAACTTCCTGCGCATGATCTTCCTCAGTCCCTGCCTCTGCCTTTGAGAACTTTGTCACTTTCTGTTGTGGATTGAATGTGAAATGTTCCCATAGGCTCCCGTGCTCAAACATTTGGTCCTCTGCTATTAGATCCATTTTGAGATTTGTGAAAACTTTAGGAAGTAGAGCTGTGACGGAGGAAGAGGGTCATTATGGGAGGATCTGGACACTTCTAGGTGTCTTTTCTGTGTTTCTTCACTGCAAATGCAATGTGACAAGCTCACTTGTGTTCCCGTTTCTGCCATGACAGACAGTATTCTTTCTTAGCATTTGAACCAAATTATTTTTCCTCTCTTCAGGTGGTTCTTTGGGGTATTTGGTTACAGTAACAAGAATAGTCACTAACACATGTAAAAGTAACTTTTATTTGCTTGATGTAATAGTCATCTGGGTAGCTTACTGATGAATAAGCTCAACCTTTCTAGATCTTTCTTAACTTTAGCTGGCTGGTTCAACTCAGCTGTTCTGGCTCAAACTCCTCTCCAAGCTTGATTTCTCTCAGCTTCTCACTGAATTGCTCTGCTTCAAACTAACTCTGGCAACCTGTTTTAATCTTCTGGCTTCTTCTCATTCTCTGGCTCATTCTGTGTTCACCCGTGTCTAGCTTCTTCTCTCTGCAACCTGTCTCTGTTAAACTGTCCTGAAAACATTGCCTCCTCTGCATGAACTGAGCTGAACTCAGAAATGAACTCAACTCTACTGCACTGCACTAACCACACAGATTCCCAACTGACTGAGCAGACTGAACAAAACTGACTTTAAACTCAGAGGTCTACTTGCCTCTGTCTCCTTGGATTAAAGCTGTGTACTATGGCATGTCTGTGTTCCAAACAGAGCAGCCATGTTACTGGACTAAAATCCCTCTACAGCACACTCATCCACTATTAACCCTCCTATGGCTTCTTATACCTGCTCCCCTCTTTCTTGTTTGCTACTCTTTAATCTCACTGGCTTTCTATTGCCAAGTCTGTCCCAACATTAGAGTCTCTGTACTTGCTAGTACGTTCTAGACCATTCATTCCCCATCTCATGTGTCAGTAGGCTATTTGTCCTGTCTTCCCTGCCATCCAATTGAAGATGATACCTTAAGATATGCATATTAATCTGTGATGTTACTTTTTTTCCCTTACAACTCTTATTACTATCTGATATCACTCTTTAAAAGATATTTCTGCCATTCTCAACTCATTCCTTTTGTGAGAGGACACAGTTGTCAGAGCATAGAACTATATCTCCCTTGCTACTCATTACTGTGTATAATGCATCTGATACAATGCCTGGCACATAGTAGATATTGAATACATCAACAACTAATGTCCTGATGTGTTCTTTCCTGGCAGATGGTAGCCCACGTTGGATGTCTGATTTCTGAGTGGAGTTGGAGAACCTACTTGGGAGTCCTGGGTCCAGAAGTTCCTGATACAGTATAGCCACCGTGGTCTCGGCTCAGCAATCCTCATTTGACTTTGGTTTTTTCATTTCCCTTTAGTTACTCAATGGTGCCTTGCAGCCTTGAACTCTTTCTAACTTTATGAGCAGTTCCATGTGGCATCCTAATGTTGAGGTGATAGCAGAGCCAGGTTTAGATCCATCTTTTTCCACTAAGAAGCTCCATAAACTGGCCTTGCTAAGGCTCAACCTCCTCACATATAACTAGAAACAGTAGGGAAAAATGGGAAATGCCTGTGTCTTGTAGGGTCCCCAGGAGGATTCACTGAGCTAAAGCAATAAAATGAAATTCTTTTAAGTGAATGGCAGAAAATGCCTGATAGCATTTGACCTTTGAGTAGTCTTCTGATCTGTTCTCCACAGCCCCTGAGCCTGTGTTGTTTCTTCCTCACAAATAGGACCCCTTCTTGAGGCCCTAGATTTGTTTCAGCCATGTCCTCATGGTAGGGGCTGACTATTGCATACATATTCATGCCTCACTTTAGCTGCCAGCATTGAAGTCTGCAGAAGCTGTAAATGTGAAGCAGTTTGATCACAGGGTTCACAACTACAGCTCCTCTCTCATCAGAGAGCCAACCTTTAGATTCCCTTTCAGAGCTTTGCCCCATGGGCAAGGCAGATGCCAACTCACATGCCTCATAGATAGCTAACAGCTCATGGTGCCAGCCTCCCCTGGACTGCAAACCCATAGAAGAGAATGCACTGTTCATATCTAGTGATGCCATAATGAATGGATAGCAATCATGGAGCTATTTATGTAGCAATGTAGAGGGCTGCCAAGAAACTGGGCACCTCAGCATGTACTGCTGGCATCTTCTTAGAGATAAGAATGGGAATACACTGGTCTTGGACCTTGCATCTTGATTGTTTCCATGTCCCTAGGCTAGTGAATGCTCAGTCCCAGTCTGTCTCATTTCCTCTCTTTTAAGTACAGAAATATGTCTGTAAGTAACAGCCATGTTAACTATTGCAGGCCATTGTCTTTCTGAAACAAACTTCAGGTCTCTTACTAACCAAAGAAGTTTTAGCCACTTGCTTTTTTTTTTTCTTTTTTCTTTTAGCAAGACCTTGAGTAAAAGTCAAAGAGCCTTTTATGAGATGGAAGTAAGCACAGAAAAACAAAGTAATAAAATGCTTAAGTTTGGATATTATGATTTGTGGGAGATGCAAGTGGTTATTGCCTAGTGCTGTCTCTCTATTCATTAAGTCAGGATGAAACCCAGCCTTGTTAAGTAAGCTATTGTTTAGGAACCAATGATGGTTCATCTTCCTTGCAGGCTAAAATCTTTGGAAGTACTTGAAATCATTAGTGGGGCCATTTACTTGTCACTGGTCTCTCCTTAATTCCTGGGTTATGAAATGATGTCTTTCCAAATACCCTGTGAAAAGAAATCAGCAGACAGAGACAATGTATAAAAGAGAAATAAATCACATGCATTCCTGGAACATAACTTCATGTATAATATCACTGCTCCTCGCTAATTACTTTATGATGGGTAGAAAGCTTCCTGATGGAATGCTTGGATCATCCTAAGTCATCACTGAACATGAGAACATTCTCTTCTCTCTAATGACTTGAAAAACTTCATCCCCCAGAGTGATGAAAAACCCTATTTGTGTTCAACACTTGATGCAAATACTTAGCTGAACAAGGAAATATATGCGTTTCATGTTTCAAAAGTGGATTCTCATAAACAGTTGACTCTGGATGTTCAATCCTTTCTTTAATCCCTGACCTTCATGTCCAAGTTGCTTTTTATCATATGAATTCCCTATAGCCTGTAGATATGCTTATGTGAGATTATTACTGTATCCAGTATGTACCGCTGTTTAGCCAATGATCCCTTCTGAAGTAGTTACTTTATTTGTGATTATATAGTTTCTATGAGTTAGGAATGTGTGTGTGGCTCTGGGATCTTTGGGCTTCTCAATAACACTTAATTAAATTGTACATTATGAATAATATCATCAGGCTCAAGGAGGTATGGGTCTGCTTCAATTTTATCTGGAGACTTTTGTTAGGATTTAATTCTTTATGGACTTTGGAATGAGCTTTTGCATCCCCTGCTGGGTGATATCTGGGGTCCTTCTTTAGTTCTCTGCGATGTGGGCCTCTCTGTAGTATAGTTTGAAACATGACAGTCTGCATCAGATAGAGCTGTGGACATGTCCAAACAGGAGATGTTTGAAGGTGGCCATTCTTCCTTCCTCTGGCTAGATTCTTTTTCTGTTCCCCATAGTCAATTGGTTAAGTTTACGTCACTAGATCCATCCACACAAAAAGAGAAAATATTACTGAATAGTGTGGTTGCCAGAATATAGTAGTTCTCAAGTACCATTTTTAAAGGTCACCTGACACCAATGCCTGATCTTGATGCTTCTCTAACATGCAAACTGGCCATCTACATGAGAATACAAAATTAATTGCAGTATTTGTTTACACAGACTTAGATTGCAGATGACGTGGGGCCCAGATTCTTACTTTTGTACTACTTGGAAGATCTTGGTGACACTGAACCTCTGCTGTAAAATGGGGCTGTATTTCTCATCTCAAAGGAGAGGATGGGTATTGATATTTCTCAACATCATGCTTGCTGTATAGGAAGTAACTAGTGGTACTAATAACTGAATTGTTTTGTGTGAAAAACAATGTAGAACAGAGGTGAACACTAACAAGAACACCGTGAGGCTACAAATAAGTCAATAAAAGCAACCAAGAGATGAAAGACAATGGAGTCAGAGAACACAACACGGATTGATTCTGAATAATAGTTACAGAACCATATCGCCAAACATTGTACTAGCTGAAAATGACAGCCTATATGTGTGTGTATATTTGGATATGTCTTTCATGAACATTGCATAAAAGTTTATTATTTGTTTGTTTTGAGACAGGAGCTCACTATTTAGCTTTGGTTGGCTTAGAACTCACTATGTTGACCAGGCTAGTCTTGAACTCACTGAGATCTGTCTGCTCCTGCCTCCCAGAATAAAGGCATGTGCTACACTACTCCTAGCTTCATCTCTAGTTTTCATAATACAAAGTAAACAAATAATAGAAAAATGTGGAAGTCAACTGTAAATGTTGCAGTGATTATTTTCCTCCCTGGGAATTGGCATGTAAGCTAGAAAGTGTTGGATAGAAATAGCATTTTCATTAAACTTTTATGACAGTTTGGATTTCAAACTTCTTTCAAATACACTACTATAAAATTAAATTTAAACAGTATTAATGTCAAGACTGGAGAGATAGCTTAGTTCTTGTTGCTCAAGCAGAAGACCCACGTTTGGTTCCTAGCACTCACGTCGAGCAGTTTACAATCACCTGTAACTCTAGCTTCAGGAAACCTGATACTCTGACTACTGAGGGCACCTGCACTCATATGTATAAAGCCACACAGACATACACACGTACATACAATTAAAAATAAATCTTAACAATATTAAAATCAACATTTAGCAGCATTAAAATATTTCTGAATGAATATACAGCCAACTTCAATACTATTTTAATTTAATTTTGCAGATTACTTTCCAACATTTACCCCTGGATTTTTAACATTTCTACATATGGCTGTTTGGGGTTTGTAGTTTCTTATTAGGGAATCTAGTTTTTATGTTTTGTGTTGATAATTATCAGAGAGATCTCAATTACCTTTGTTGTTTCTCCACTGTGGAATGTTTAGGACCTTCCCTGTCTGTGATTATGATAACAGGTAACATTGGTTTTTCACATGAGTACTTATTTTGTTTCTTTTATATGATTTATTCCACTAATAGAGTTACTGTTAGTTAGAGTAACTAATAGAGTTACTGGAGAAACACTTATAATTTTTAATATGCATTATATTCCAAATATCTATCAGGATAAAATACATTCTAGAGTTCTCGGGCTGATGATATGATTCAGTGAGAAGAGTGCTTGCCTTGAAGGCAGGAAACATGGAGTTCACTGTCTAACACCTTATAAAATAGGTATAGTGGTTCTTACCTGGTTGAGGTAATTTAGGATGTGGAAACTGGAACCAGGAGTTCAAAATGATCATGGGCTGCATGATAATCTGATTTTTTATTTTTACTTTTTAATGTTCTGGGACAGGAGAGATGGCTCAGTGGTTAAGTTTACTTGTGGGTTTTGCTGAGGACTCTTCTGACCGCTGCTCCCTCAAGGTGACTAACAAACATCCTCAGTTTCATGGGATCCAATGTCTGTTTCTGGCTTCCATAGGCTTTCCATGCACTTGGGCATACATTCACACGGGCACACACCCAAACACATAAACAAAAATAAGTCCCTTAAAAAGTGTTTTTGAATGACTTGTATATCAATGGTGACTTTTTTCTAGGGACTTACTTCAACAGACATAAAATACATGAACTAGATCATCACCTCATTCATGTGGCAAGGTTCATTAACTCACAATTTGTAGCAGTGTTATTTGCTAATCTGTTGGTACAGAATGCTGCTGTAGCACTCTGAAGCTTGAATTTTTAGTTTGGTCCAAAGGGTAACATTGTCTCATGAATTTTCTCTTTAGCAAGTGGCTTAGAGTTAACATATTTATTTTAGAAGGTTTTGTAAACGTCCATCAACATTTATTTAGTACAATAATAGTAATGGATTTTCTACTATCCATGTTCCTTCTTCTGTGTAGGGTGTACTTTTATGAGTTCCCAGTCCAAGGGGTATCATTCCCATCCTAAGTATGCATGCATGGAACTTGGGCTTGAACAGTGCACAGCCCATGTTGTTGTATGTAACAGATCTGTTATAGCAAGCTACCCTGGAATAATTTAAAATGATAGGCATCACAGCAGTAGCCTTATTCCAAGGAAAAAAAGTCTCTACCCCTCTACATAAACAATGTGATGGAAAAGTTAACCGTACTTTTGGTTACTAATGAGGGAATCAGAGCCAAGCCTCTTTGCTTCTTTCTAAGGGCCTCCTAGGAGAAAATGAAGTAATCATTTTATAAAGAGAAGTTTGGCATTGTTCTAATAGCTATCCAGAATTTCCAGGCTTGAGGCAGAGAAGTAAAGGTGACCAGTCCTGACATAACATGGTCTAAGGCCCTGCCTCCATGTAGCACCCAAGAAACAGGGTCCAGTAGCACTAGGACAAGCTATTAACTCTGCAGCACAGAAGGTCTGGTCACTAATCTGAATACAGAGTGCTGGATGCTGGGGATTTCAAGGTTAAC
Organism: Rhynchomys soricoides; assembly: GCA_019843965.1. Taxonomy (NCBI): domain Eukaryota; kingdom Metazoa; phylum Chordata; class Mammalia; order Rodentia; family Muridae; genus Rhynchomys; species Rhynchomys soricoides. The sequence goes on from JADRCH010000362.1 coordinate 2,496,461, forward strand.
TGTATGGGTCCACCACAGATGACCACTCACCATTTATAGCCCATTGAAAGTCTTTATACTAGTTGCCTGGGACTATACCCAACTGTTTAGTGATGTAGCCCCAAGTGTCCAGAGCACAAGGTCTTTGAAGACAAAACCCATGTCTTGGCATCTGGCTTGCTCAGCAGCTTCAGGTGGTGATGGTGGAGGGGGTTGCTTCTTAAAAGCAAATAATTTAGCAGAAACTAAGAAAAAATAGCTAGGATATCCTGATGTCAGGTTCCTAGAATAGAGTTCAGTATTTCCCATGGGATTCTATCAAGGAAGTCAAATTGTAGTTGAACATGAAATGGTCTCAGCAAGAATATGGGCTGGAAGAATCTCTTCACTGTCTTGCTACATAACTTTGAATGGACTGAATGACCTAGAGTGGTAAGTTCTGCCATGAGACTATGGTTCAATGAAGATCAAATTCTTCATGGAATTTTTTCTACTCAATGAGCATCCTTGGCTTATCCTTCACTCCTGTGCCACCCAGCAGAGGCAGGAGCCCCACTGATAGCATGATCTCTTGTTACTCATAGAGAATGCAATTCCAAGATGCGTCTGTATTTCCAGAATTATCTTTTTTATGGTGAAGAATATTCTAGAGTCTTAGGCTCACATCAATCAACAGTTGATTTTGGAAGAACACGGAATCAACACTATAATGTTAACTGTAGAAGTATATGGACCTTGTATTTCCTATCTTCCTTGAGACATTTCTTGAATGAATAGAAACCTGAGATATGGTGTGATCTCTCCAGCTAATTGAAACAAGATTCATGTTCTCTATAAAATGTTATACTCCTCCATTGCTGGTGGGAGTGCAAACATGTACAACCACTCTGGAAATCAATTTGACTGTTTCTTAGAAAACTGGGTGTAGTTCTAACTAAAGACCCAGCTATACCACTCCTGGTCATATAAGCAAAAGATGCTCCACCATACCACAAGGACACTTGCTTCACTATGTTCAGAACATCTTTATTCATAATACCCAGAAACTAGAAACAACTCAGATGTTCCTCAACAAAAGAATGGATAAAGAAAATGTACACTCTATACAATGGAATACTACTCAGCTACTAAAAACATGAACATCATGGAATTTGCAGGCAAGTGGATGGAAGTAGAAAATATCCTGAGTGAGGTAACTCAGACTCAAAGGTACATGCATGGTATATACTCATGTATAAGTGGATATTAGCTGTAAAGTACAGGATACCCATGCTACAATCCTTGGACCCAAAGAAGCTAAATAACAAGGAGGGATCAAGGGAGGATCCTTGAGTCTCACTTTGTGGATGGAGGGAGGTAACTAGGTGGGAGGTGGGATGGAAATAGGAATGGTGGAGGGGGCTGGGGATCAGATATAGGGAGAACTGAGGCAAGAGGGCCTGGTGGCTGAGTAGGGGGCATCTCTTGGATGTGCCAGAGATCTGGGATGGTCGAGGCTCAAACTGAGACTCCTGGCAGTGGAGGATATGGAGCCTGAGGTGGCCACTCCTGTACCCAAGGAGGTTTCCTAGTGGGGGGATAAGGACACCAACCCATCTACAAAACCTTTAACCCAAAATGTATCCTGCCTACAAGATGAGCAGGTACAAAGATGGAACAGAGATGAACAAATGGCTAACCAATGGTTAGCCCAACTTAAGAACCATCCTGCAGGCAAGAAACAATCGCTGACACTATTAATGATACTCTGTTATGATTGTAGACAGGAGCCTAGCATAACTGTCCTCTGAGAAGCTCCACCCAGCAGCTGACCAAAACAGATGTGGAACCTTACAGCCAAGCATTAGATGGAGCTTGTGAAGTCTTGTGGAAAAGTTGGGAAAGGATTAAGGGGACTCTGAAGAAGACCAACAGAATCAACTAACTGGGACCCTTGAGGGTTCCCAGACACTGAAACACCAACTAAAGAGCATACAAGGACTGTACCTAGGAGCCCTGCACGTATGTAGCAGATGTGCAGCTTGGTCTTCATGTGGGTTCCCCAGCAACTGGAGTTGGGGCTTAGTCTAACTCTTTTTCCTGTCTCTGGATTCTGTTCCCCTAACTATGTTGTCTTGTCTGTCGTCAGTAAGAGAGAATGATCCCTAGTCCTGTAGTTACTTGAGATGCCAGAGTGGGTTAGTTCCAGGGGGACCTCCCCCTTCTCAGAGGTGAATCGGAGGGGTAGGGACCATTGGGGGAGGGCCTGGGAGGAGAGGGAGGGCTGTGATTGGAATATAAAGTTAATAGATAAATTAATTAATGGAAAATGTTATAACAAGAGCTAGAGAGATGAGTTATCACTTAAAGGCATTGGCTGCTTCTCCAGAGGACTCTGGTTCAGTTCCCAGCATCCTCACGACAGCTCACAACCAACTCTAACTTCAGATCAGAAGATCTAAGGCTATGTTTTGGTCTCCATAGGTACTCCATAGGTCCATGCACATGTTGTAGAGACCTAAATATAGATAGATATACATATACATAAAATGAAAAATAATCTTAATAAAACACGAGAGAAAATGGTATTATAAGAACAAAATTATGGATTAAATCTGGCAAGGATGTGGAAGTATTTAAAAGGTAGGTTAGGACTGGGGTCACTCTTTGTCTGATGTTGAATTTCCAGGGTTCTTATCCATCGCTCTTCATCACAAATATATAGAGCAATTTCATATCTGTCCCCACTGAAGGTAAAGCTGGCTCTCATTGGACATTTCCTTTCCTATCTCCAATTCTGTATATTCTCAGCCCCAAGTGACTTGAGCTGGGCCTCACAAAGCAGCTGGTAGACTCTCAGTGACAAATGATACAAGACTTACCAGCTGGTGGTATAACCCAGGCTCTAATGAGTCAGTTTCAAATTCAAGTTCAATGTTCATGTAAAATACCATTTACCCTGGCAAAGAGTAATGAATTTTTCCAGTGCACCCTACCCCTGCTCTTGGTCAGCATGAATTATTAAAGCCAATGGGATTTTTTTCTTGTGCATAATACAGATGGCATTTATTTAAAAAGCCAAGCTTTGCAATAAACTGCATACAGATCATAGCCTGTGTGACATCAGATGGGTCACTGAAGCTCTCTGAGTTTCTTCACCATCTGTAAACAGATTGAGGTAGTAATTAAAACCTTTGGCATACATCTTAGAATGTGTTATGCTCACAGCCCAGTTTGTATTACTGTTCCCTTTCATAAGGCAGTCTCTTTCATCTGTTAATGCAGTGTGGCTCAGCTCGTCTTTCTTCCTTGTTTTCGAATCCCAGTTTTCAAATGAGTGAAGGTTTGTGTGAAAAGATGGAGACATTTTTTAAAAAAATAAAAGGTGGGAAAGATCCTAAAGTGTAAAGTCATGCACAAACAATTGAATAAATACTGTCTTGTAAACTTTACTTTACTTTACTTAAGGGTGGATTCCACATCAGACTTTTGCTTGCCACTCCGGGCTCTAATAGGTTCTGACTCAAGCCTCATTAGGCTCCCAGGGTGTGGTTTAGTATGCATGATCTACAGTTTGTAAGAAGCCCAGAGCTATAGTTTTGTTTTAGAAAATGAAGATTAATAGCCAGCAACTGGCCCATTAATAACCTTGGGCATGTGGGGAAAAAAGCACATACTCAGATACATTTGTAATCCCATAAATATTGGTGAAGCAGTAAACTGCAGATTCTAAATTAGTTAAGTTTCTAAGGCCATAAAACACTTTCACTGCTGTCTGTTTTCTTTTCTAAAATACTCACCTGGGAATTTCCTTATATGCTCAAAGAAAACCTTTGGAATTGATATGATTTTGATAGCAATGAATGGATTTACATCAATACTCAATTTGCTTGTGGGGTCCCCATAAGCTGGCTGTGATATTTGTAACCATGCACTTAGCCCTTTTCATTGCTGAGTGTTCTCCTGAGGCATAATCTTTCCACACTGTGTGTTTAGTATGGTTTTCTCTTCTGCTTCCATCTGTGGCTTTAGTCTGGGAATGTTGCCCTTTCTGCACTCCAGAGTGAGATATAAGTACATTTGCTAAGTGCTCTCTAGTTTGCAAATCACTGTGGCCATTCACTTAGCCCCAAGAACACTCCTTAGAATAGATTCTGTTTTCCCTTGGTGAGGAAAAACAGATATTAAGGTGCTAGGTCACTTTCAAAGGCTGATGCCAATTGGAGGTATTAAAGCTGAAAATTGACCCCATGTCTCCAAAAGACTCCCTCTCATGGCATTTTTATAATTACAGAGGCAGAAAACCTATGGTAGCAAAGGTCCACTTCTCTGTCTCCGAGTTCTGTGTTGCTGGCTGTTTCCTTAATGAGTGTCCCCGTATCTCTGTGCCTTACATGGCACTGGCTTCCTCTACAATATTCCCTTCTTCTTGCTCATAGAACCACTTGCCATTTGCTTAGTCTCACAAAAAAGGCCTGGAGCTGGAGCTTAGAACACAAAAGGCTTATCTGCAAGGTGATTCCAGGGACCAGTGAAAGAGTGAGGAGGTCACTAGGAAGGAGGAACGTAGGAAGAAGAATTAACCCTGGGCAGCCAGCATTCATGTTCACTAAGTACATATGATTTAGCCCAGCTTGGGACAGTCTTCCCTGGGGGAGACCACTTCTTGTCTTCAATTGGTTGATGTTTGTTCCTAAGGACAGTCACACTTCTTTCTGTCTTCAGCATGGTGTGTCCCTACTCCTGTGCTCAGATAATGCCCCAAAGCTGACATCACATGGTCAGTTAGGACAAAGAGTATGACTGTTGCCCATTGGAGTTGCATTTTTCACCTCTGTCTGAAGGAGTAAAGATAATGGAGTGGGGAGGGGTTGTGGGAGCCTGGGGAGAGCAATGCTGTGTGTGGGAGCGTGCCAGTAGGGTGAGCTTCAGCCTCTTAAATATTTTTTTATGAATTCAAGTCACATGATAGCTGCTTTCACATGTTATTCTGTAGCTTGTATTTAGTCTCTTGATTACAAGTGATAGAAAACCAAATCCAAAATGGCTTCTCCCACGAAAAGGACTTACTGAATGATAAGTACAAACTCAAGGAAGGTTTGCCTCAGGTACTGTTGTACTCTGGGGCCACAGCTCCAGAGCATCTCTGTTTCTTCCATATGCTGGCTGCTCTAGTTTGTTTTTGACTGCTGAAATAAAATATGAGAACCCTACGCAATTTTGGGGGAAAAGGGTTTATTTGGCTTACACATCATTGTCATGGTATATCCCTGAAGGAAGTCAGGACAGGAACTCAAGCAGAAAACTGGAGGCAGGAGCTGATGCAGAGGCCATGGACAAATTCTGCATATTGATTTGCTACCGCTGGCTTGCTCCGTCTACTTTCTCATATACCCCAGTATCATGTGTCCCAGAGTGGTACTACCTATCTATAGTGAGCAGGGCCCTCCATGTCATTCATTAATTAGAAAAATTAAGGATTTCTTTCAACTCAAATCACAGATAACCCCAACTTGTGTCAAACTGTTCACAACTACCAGATGGTGGTGGCCCTATTCTCAGAGATGCTCTTTACTTTCAGTCTAGAAATGCATGGAGCAGCATCAATCTCTAAACTTCCAGGCTCAAATCTTGCAGGAAAGTGAACAATTTAGTTAGAAGTCTGGCTGAAGTTCTGACCTTCACTCTGATTGGAGCAACTCAGCACACCTGCCTACTACAAGATAAGCCCAGACAATATGATGTACCAACTGTCTTGAGGCAACCACATACACAGCATCTCTAGTCCAGATAACATAGGTAAAATTTGGGAACAAATGAGTCCTCAAATGACACCTAAAACCTCTTTGTACAGAAACACGGATGTTGCTAAGCTGAAGCAGAAATGTCCAATATCGTCTCTCAAGGGATTTAATTTTAAATCACCATCTTACTTTTAAAATATATAGTATTTTACTTCTAATTGTGTGTGTGTGTGTGTGTGTGTGTGTGTGTGTGTGTGTGTGTGTGTGTACATGGGTTATATATACCTGAATGCATCTTCCCACAGAGGCTGGAAGAGGGCATCAGATCCCTTGGCGCTGGAGTCACAGGTGGTTGTGAGACATATGACCCAAGTCCTCTACAAGATCAGTAACTGCTCTTAACCACTAGCTCTCTCTCCAGCCCCTACTGTCTTATTGTGAGAGGTAAGTATCTTGTATGTCAGAAAATAGAGATGAAGCTCTACTTTCTCTGTGTGGTAAACAGTACTCACTCCACTATAATCTAAGCAATGGTGTGTGTGTGGGGGGAGGTAATAGTCTGTATTAGCTTCTTGGTCTGTGTGCTAAGAACCCTCCTATCCAGGATTCAACTGTGCAATTTTACATGTTCTTGAATAACTCTGAATTCTGTGCTCCAGGCTTATGTCCTTTGCTATTGCTGTCTTAATAGTATCGTAGTCCCAAGATTGATCCCTTTATTTTCTGCTTTTGGTGATTTGCCTCTATCTATTCCATAGAGAGTTATTAGTAGAGATTGTCTTTTTCTTCCTTCAGGTGTCCACTGTAGCTTCTGTAGTCATCCAATCATGATTTTTTGACCACAAATCTTTGGCACTGAAAAATCTAGAGGGAGAACTTAGGAGGCAAATGAGGCACAGGCATACACAAGAATTTCTCTAACAAGAGGCAGAATTGATCAATAGCATTAGTCATAAACAGATAAATTCCCCTTTGGTTTAGGAAAAAATACCGTAAGGGCTGATGATTCTTCATTTGGAATCAAGATTGAATCTGACAAAAGACAAAAATTTGAAATTACATTAATGTCTACATTTCAGAATGCACATGTAACTGAAAATAACCAAACATTTTGTATCAGGATGTTAAACATGTCTGTTTCCAAATTATTCCATAGCATGGCAGACATCTACCCTCATTGTCCAGGAATGTGTTTTATCTGTGTTACTTAAGTGAAACCATCTAATTTAGGCCTTATTTTGTCTGATGCAGTCTGGACAGAACAGATGTCAGTCTTTATTCTCCGGCAGTGACTTGATACATTGCACATGAGGGAGCTGTGGACTGATGGAGCCTGTGGGACACCTGCCATCCTGTCTGTTCTAGAGCTAATTAATCACCATACTGAGATATAGGACTGGCTAATTCTTTCATGCACCTGACCAGTTTGCTAGTTGAAGGTCTACCATATGACAAAGGCAGGTCATATGACTGTTTTACCCATCTTTGAGGAGTAAAATCATTAACAACGTTTTTGGTGTCATCAATAACCTCTACTCTTCTGTAATGTCCTCTGGACATGGTCTAGGTATCACTCCTGTGATCTTGATTTCTTGTGTATATTCTGTGCTACACCCAAAGACACATTACCTGTTTTTTGGATTTGAAGTACTAAGTGTAGTTTTTAATATGCCTTAAATATGAGGCCTGGAGGTGCCGAAGCTGCCCCATACTTAGTTCATCTGGCCTTTATAAGAGTAGCACATTGTAGCATTTCAGTGTAACCAGCAGAGAGGTGCAGAATAGAAAAGCAAAGGTCTGTTGGTTGTGTAAATGTAAAGTCTTTAGGCTGTACAAAGAATTTCTGAATGACACAACCAATGACTGTTAAACTCACTGCCATACACAATTTATTTGTTAGCGCCAAATAATTCAGAAACTTATGTACCCCTCCCAGACTTTTAGCTAGTTATGAGTTTTAGGGGCAATAGGTGAGCTTGGAGACTTATACTATGGCCAGGGGAAAATGTCTGTTGGGGCAGTAGAATTGATAGCAGTTGTAAATGAGTCTCTGTGCCCCCCAAAAGAACAGAAAGGTTGGCATGACAAGTCTGCTCAGCCTTGTTGAGAGGGATCAGCCCTTCTTCCTGAAAAATGTGTTCAGCCTTCTCTGATTACTGAAGTCCAAGTAAGACACACAAAGGGACTTTTGCTTCTGTTTTGAAAGATCTGCTCAGACCAAAAAAGATTTTGCCTTACTCCCTGAGTATGACATGGTCTTGAAGTGAAAACAGAAGACTCTAGGGACCTTGGTCTGAGGCCACCTCTAAAATTTGTCAGCTCATCAAAGTGCAAGTATGGGGGATATCACTTTCAGAGCCCCAGCACTGGTTATTTATTTATTTGTTTATTTAGTAATTTGGTTACTTGTTTGGTGTGTATAAATGTTGGCATATGTGCAGGTTCATTTGTGTTAGTGATGCACATGCTCCTGGTTGTCCCTCAGGTTCTTTCCACGGTATTTTTGAATATAGAATCTTCTGTTGCTCTGAGGCCACCAAGTGAGCTAGGATGACTAGCCAGCAAGTCCCATGACTTGCATATCTCCAGCTCCTTGGCACTGGCATAACATGCATGAGCTCCCACACCTGGCTTATTTATATAAGCTTTGGGGTATCAAACTCATATATGATACGCTCATGCTTTTGATACAAACATTTTACTGCCTTTCTCTCCTGTCCTCCAATACTAGTTTTTTAAAAAAATATGGTGTTTGTTAATGGCTGCTGCCCATATTGTACCTATAACAAGATTTGTGTAGTGTTTCAAGCATGTGAACTTCTCATAAAAGGTCCACTGTGTGATTTCTGACTCTCTGGTTCATTATGAGAAGACAGACTCCAGTGCAATTTAGTAGACTTGAGTCAGTTTCTGACCTCAGGATGTCTGCCTCTATGCTTTGTATTTGATTGTGACCATCTCAGAGTCTTATTCAGACCCTTGAAATCCTATTCTGTGAGTTCAGAATCCCTTGATGGTTTTTGGCCATTCTTTTTTGGACACTGAAGTTGCTCAATCAGCCTGAATTTTTTTAAAAACAAACCCAAAATGAAACAACCCATTTGAGATATTTGACTCCATCTAAATGTCAGCTCATTATTGCTTTGGGCGAAGGCCAATACAAAACTTCCCAGCCCAAAGACAAACAGTTGCAATGTGTTCTGCAGGAAAGGTTATGGTATTTCGTAGAAAAGTGAATAAAAGAAAGTTTCTGCATACACACATAAACAATGTCTCAGAATTTATTTTTCAGATAGTATATGCCAAGGGAATTGTGTGTTATCTAAATGAGTTTGTCAGAGAAAAAGCACCTAACACTTTGGTTTAAAATATCAAATATCAGTACAGATAGTTAATATTGTCACAAATAAATGACTAGTTTGCCTCTATATATGTATGGTCTTTAGGACTGAGAAATATAACTCCATTAAGTTAGAGAAGAAATGGGATGCATTGCTTAGGAGCATTGGCTGTAAATATAATTTATCTTTATTATTAGTGATTGCTAGCTAATACTGCCTGGGATAAAATCATCGCAGATTTTATCATGTCTTTTTGTAGAAGTAAATCTGTCCTATCAGTCGAGTTCTTGTGAAGTGGAGATGAAAAATTTATGACTGTGTTTTAAATCATAACACAACCTTGAGTAAGCAGGAGGTGAGATGGATCGGTTCTGAGGACATGGTTGAAAGATGCTTCACCACATGGCTGTCCTCGGAGTTATTTGACATTCATTTTTGTTTTTCTGTAATGTTATTGCATCATAATAAAAGATTATTAGGTTCTGCTTTAGTGTGTCAGCTGTGAAATGTTACCTGTTACTTTGTTTATGTGGATAGTGACTTAGAATATCAAAGTTATTAGAGTTTCTCCCCACCCATATGTCTCTCTCCCTCCATTTCCCTTCCTCCTTCTCTCCCTCTCTGCCTGTCTCTATATGTATTTCTCAGTAAATAGTTTTGAGATCCTTTGTCCTACCAGGTAATAAAGCAACCCATGATTCACGATAGGGCTGTTCAGCACATTGCCATAAATTGAATATTGGCTTTTAAGTTTCAAAGCAAACGTTTGAAACACTATGCAGCTGGTGAGGTTTTGAGGGCAAACGACTTTCAGTTACAAGAATCAGACGTTTTGGACTCCCAAGTCTAGGAGACACAGAACATGAATTTTAAAAAAAATAACAATCAAAGGCAGCTGACATATTGTCTCCTCAGGAAGCAGAGATAAATGAATGCTGTTGCTGAGCTGGATCCTTTTCTTTTTTCTTCCTTTTCAGTTGGGTACCTGAGCAAACCACATCATCTCTTACTTCTCTCGGAAAGACTCCTACGGGCAGGGCCAGAAGTGTATCTTCCAGGTTATTCTAAGTACAATCATATTGACACTTAAGATTGGTCTTCATGTCACATTTAACAGCTATCCTAATAGACACAGGTAAGTGGGACCACAGATAATAGTACACAGGGATGCTTTTTAGGATTCATGAGCCAATAGATAGTGACTCTGTGTGTGTGTGTGTGTGTGTGTGTGTGTGTGTGTGTGTGTATACATTGCAAGAGTTTATGTTAACCTCAACTTCAAAACAAGTGAACCAAACCTTTCTAGTGCCATCCAGATGTCTTGGACAAGTTGACATATAAAAGTATCTACCAGAATTGATCCTGTGGCTTGGAGATGGAGTATTCATTTGAGTACAATACTGGCCTGGCTTCTACCTCAATTCTTCCTAAAACCAAGTAGTAAGCATCAGGATCCAGATCAGAAATTCGTTTGTTGCCTCTGTTCTTGCTGAAGTTTCAGTAGATTGAGATGTGGAGAAATATCCACAGTCACCAGTAACACTGAACCCCAAGATCTGCAGTGGTCATCAGCATGGTTAGGTCCCTTTTACTAGATTCTAGCTCTTTCCTTGTGTCATATCTATAGTAGTTTGAATGAAAATGTCCTCCATAGGCTCAGATGTTTGAGTCCTTGGTCTCCAGTTTGTGGTGCTAGGTCTCAAAGCCTCACGCTATTCTCACTTAGCTCCCTCAGCTTCATGTTTGTGTTTCAACGTGTGAGCTCTTTGCATCTTGCTCCAGCTGCTGTGCCTTCTCTTTGCCATCAAAGACTTAGTTCTCTGGAGCCATAAATCCCAATAAATGGATTTTTCTAGAAGTTGCCTTGGTTATAGAATTTTATCATAGCTGCCAAAAAGTGATGAGTCCATCTTCCCTTACCCTCCTTCTTGTTCCTAGGGTCAGTCCCCAGATTTATTGCATAACTTTCTTTCTGAGAGTCTACTCCATGGAAACTCAGACCAAAACCATGACTTCTGTTTCTTTTGTTGTTTTAGTGTAGGTCTTGACTAACATGAGAGATTTAAGTTGAATATAGAGCATTTAACTTCATCTATTGTTTTTGAAAAGTAGACTTAAAGATTTGAATGATAATCAGGAACCAGCATTTCCTTGAATTTATTTGCTCTTATCATGAGAAATTTTTACATAGACCTAGGTCATCATTCCTTCTCTGCCAATGGCAAAAACCACACAGTTCCTTACGTTCTCAGAGGAGTGTGGTAAAGTGTGGGAGACTCATGACGAAAAGGTTCATAACCAGGCCACTGCCCAAGCATACATCCCATAAACAAATATCTTTGATAATATTATAAGCACAAGACTCAAATAGTACCTATATCTTGTTTTTAAACCATTCTTTTGATTCAACAGATACTTATTAAAGGTTGCAAATCCTAAGTATTGGGCAGCACAAAAAACTTAAAAGGCAAATCATTTAGTGCCTGACAAAGCACACTGGGAGAAACAGCCTGAAAGATACAGTGGGAAAAGGGTGTGTGTAACTCTTAGGAAATTCCAGCAAAAACAAACAAACAACTAAAAAACAAAGCAAATGCAAAAGTCTTACATGAATACACCCTTACGTGTGTGTGTGTGTGTGTGTGTGTGTGTGTGTGTGTGAGAGAGAGAGAGAGAGAGAGAGAGAGAGAGAGAGAGAGAGCTATGCTTACACATACTGAATGATAAAAATATTGTCAGGAGGTTTGTGGGGTGGGAGCAGGTGATGGGAAAGGACCATCGTGAGTGAGATATGGGGTGAAGGGGGTCTGGTCATGATTTACACCCTCCCTATCACTGTGACCAGAAGCCCCTAGGAGAGTCTTAGAAAGGAGTGACATGAATTCTTATGTAATTTCACAGAACTGCTCTGCCTTCTGTGTGAGGTGGTATATGAGCAGAGATAAAAGCTGGGGCTGTTAGCTAGTGCCATACCACTTGGTAATGCTTCTCCATTTTGTTCGGACATTAACCATTCCCCTAAGTATAGTAACTTGGGTTCTAGAACTAACAATCTTTCTCTAGGTTCCGGCCTTCCCTGCCCCATAGAACCACAGGAACAGTTCTCTCACTACTTACTGTTTGCCCCTGGCAGTGGCAAGTTATGTGTCACAAACAGAAACATCTCAACAGTATTTATGGTTGCCTCCGTGCCTGGTTTGTAATCAGATGGTGGGCCCTGGTTCCTCTTCAGACCTCTCTCCTTCTGTAGGATTCAGCCCAACATGAAGGCCTATAGTGTCTTAAATCACTTGTTTCTTGTCTGTCTTTTCTTCTCCCTAAGCTTTGAGAAATGCTGAAGGCATAATTACAGACATACTATCCACTGCCAAATCCAAAACAAACCTATGAAATCAAGCCAATAGAGTCATTTCTATTCACAGTGCTGGGGGCTGGTACCCTGGGGACCTTGTGCATGCCAGGCAACTGCTGTTGCACTGAGCTAATGCAGTCCAGGAAAAAGATTCTTCCTGAGAGGAGAAATAAGTCTGGAGTTCACTATCACATCATTTCTTTCTCAAACAGCAAGAAACGTAATGGCTCAGTGGTAGATGAGAGCCATTGTTACTTCAGTAACCAAACAATTTCAAGTAAGAGAGAGGGTGGCCTCTTTATGGAGGTGTCAACCGCTCATGAGAATTCCTTCAGAAGGTCATGCGATTGCATATGAAGTAAAAGTTGTTGCTTTCATGTGATACCTGGAGATTAAAGAACCTTCAGCTTTAATCCCTGGTGTGGCTGTGACAGCCCCCTGTAACTAACCCATGCTGTGGCCTCTGCCTTGCAGATTTTCAGAGTGCTCAGGTTGTATTGACTGTGCTGCATTGTGTCACCTGTTTGGGGGACTTCCTTTGGCAGTGTGTCTAAAGACACCTTCCAGTTAGTTCACATAGACACCACAATACAAGTGTGGCAACCTCAGCTTCTCTCAGTTACTGGTGAAACAATGGACTCCATTAAAAGGGCAGATGACAAATCAGTCAATAAAAATAAAATAAAGCCATTGCCGGCATGCACCTTGTTTTGTGTAGCATCATGCTCTCATTAGGATTCAGATGTATCAAGTAAATGTGCATAAAGCATCCAATAAGAAGCCATGTGAGCAAAGTCGCAGGAGGGTTAGTGCTATTTGCTCCAGTGCATGGGCAGAGGGAGAGGCTAAGACAGTAGGCTGAGAAAGTCTTTCCAGGACATTGAAGGTCTGCAGGTAGCACTAGATTTTTGGTCAGAGAAGTGTTCCCTGGCAATGCCAATTGGCCTAAAATTAGAAGCCCAGAAAGGAAAGACCAGTTTCTGAATGGGGCACAGATGTTCACATAGAGGTTGTTACTGTGGTAGCAGCCCAGTGATTGATTAATCATTGCAGAGCAGGCAGTTGTGGGAGAAGTGTATAGCAAGAGCAGCCGACACTCAACCTGTATCTATATCTGCTTGGTCTGTCTCTGGGTTACCTGCAAGAAAGATGGACAGAACACCCAGAATTCAGCTATTCCTCTCATCCCAGTACCTGCATCTATCTGCTGCAGGAATTACATCATTTATAGGATAGTCAGAAAGTGGAAGGGGCATGTGTCCCTGGGCACAGTCCTCAACTAAGGGAGTGCCATCCCAGGACACATGGTATTTCCCCTTCTTCCAATGGCAGTGGAGTTCTGACATGTGCTCTATGCAGTTTCCCATCAGGCCCCTGGCAGGAGTGAGCGCCAATGTCCAGGAACTCTGAATTGCTTGGGGCTGTTTTAACAAGACTTTACCAACTGATAGCTTCAAGGAGAGAAATTGATTTTCCCACAGTCCTAGGATCTAGAAGTCTGAGACCAAAGTGTTGAGAAGGTCACTTTCTTCTGAGCCTCTGTCTTTAATCTGTAGCTGGCTACACCTCACCCTATTTCCATAGGGTTGGTTTTTTTTCCCTGAAATCTTCTGCCTGTCCTGATGTGATACTGCCAGTCAGAGCGAAGCAGAGCTTGCTCGTGCCTCAGCTGTCTCTTTGGTTCCATATATATATTCAAATATAAACATTAACATAAATTTGGGAGACACAGTCTATCTCTAATGGGTATACCCTTTTGTTCTATTTGTCTCTTTGCCTCCCTGCCCCCATTCCATGATTATATCTGTAGATCTCTTACAAAATCACCTAAGTGAATGGAAGATTCTGGCTTAAGTCAGCCTTGGAGGAACCCAGGGAGACATTAGGATGAGTAAAAATTCACTTAACAATGGACCCTGGGAGGAAGCTCAGTCAGTAAAGTTCTGGCCTAGCAAGAGGGAGGACTTGTAATTAATGCCCAGAACCTAAGTTTGTATTTAAATTCATTTTAGGAAGCTTTTCCTGGCCATTTGTAGTCTCATGCAGCCAGATACAGTCAATCACCCCCCCCAATGTGTGTGTGTTTGTGTGTGTGTGTGTGTGTGTGTGTGCACGCATGTGTGCATGAGCACCTCCCTTCTCCCTTTCTTTTCCAGTATAACTTACATCAGGGAGTTGCTTTTGAAGTATTAGAAATATTTACTATTTAAAACAAAATGACAAAAAATAAAAGAAGGTTTTAATAGGATCTAAAATGTTACCATTATAATGTTACCCAGCAGTTTAATAAGGGCTTGGGCATCCCCAGAGATACTGGAGCTTGTGTTGTGACAGGAAGGGGAACTTGCAAGAATGGCTGTGAATGATTCCACACCCTCAGTAAATCCCTGCCAGTTGATTCCACTGGAGGGCGCTACAGCTACAGAAACAAACAAGAGTGGGGTTTTGTGTGTGTGTGTGTGTGTGTGTGTGTGTGTGTGTGTGTGTTTTCCCCTCCAAACTTCTGAATGAAAAGGCCTGCTGCACTCAGCCTTGTCTTTACCATTGACACCCTTTCTGGACTCCGGTGTGTGTTTCCCTATTGATGGCTATGTTCAAGATGTTGGAACTGATGAGACTGAGTTTGTAACTCACTCCATCACATGCGGATGCTGTGAAGACTTGTACTGATGTGCCTCATGTGGCCTCCACACTCAGAGCTGGCAGCAGCACTGTGAGAAGGGCACTGGACTTCAACAATATAAGTCTGTTCCAATCCTAGCTCCAATCCTTTCTGGAACTTTGAGCTTAAACAAATATTTCGAAACTTGTTGCCCAGTCTGTGAAACATGGGTCCAGTCCACATAGATGTTTGACAAATGTAAGACTTACGGTTTGGGGGAATTTTAGGAGACTAAAAAGGCAGGAGGGAGGAAAGTGTTCATCTTAAGGATGTTCGTGCTCATCTGTGTGCTGTAAGAAGCCCTGGCAAGGCTCATCATTCAACAATGTTGGAACATCCCATGTTCTTCAATGAAACATTAACTTATTTGAATTAAATGATTTCTTCTTTAATGAGATACATATCCTTCTGGAATGGCACAGGCACAGATGCTATATGTCATCAATTTTTTATCCTGTTATATCTGGGTATTGGTCCTTTTGTTTGAGTATAAGAGTGATGGCATCTTTACATGGGAGAAGTAATGCCTATAAGATTTTCTTACACATATGTGCATATGTACATACACATGCTCATGCCATGGCTCACATGTGGAAATCAGAGAACAACTTTCAGGACATATTATAGAATATTCCAACATTATGAAAACTTGGAGAATTCAACTCCAATACCTTCCTCTCTACTGATGTTCAGCCTAAAAATATTTAAATTTGCTTTTCAGCAACTAAAAAGAGGTTTAAATATTTGTTCTGTTGTTAGATCATTTGAGATAACAAATGGTCAGAATTTCCCAAACTCACTCTCTTTTTCCATTCAGTTCCTCATGTGGATTACAATGTGATCTGAAGCCATACATAGGTCTAGCTACTTCTATTTCTTTACAAGCAGGAAAACCATGAGAATTTACAGAGATGCAAGAGCTTGCACATTAATTTACCATACACCGTTTCTTAGAAAGGTATTTGAGGCTATGCTTCAAGAAAATAAAAGTAAATGGTAGCAGGGCTTTGTACCAGCATCCTTTATCTCTTTCACTTGCAGGATTGTACTTATCCTCCCTTCTTGAAATAATTACACTTAGTTATTTGACTCCCTCAGATAGGTAAAACGTATATGTTACACATGTACATTGCAAGTAGAATTATTTTCCAGCAGTGAAAAATTGGCTAAGTTCACACTGTCTCTGTCATGCAGTCGGCTTCAAAATAGACTGAGCCCTAGTGATGAATAAAGGGCTGCGCCAACCACTCTGAAGTAGACACGGACTTGGAATGAGAAATGAACTTGCAGTTCCAAGTCACTGAAGCTGTGGGTCGCTTAGCCTAATGCTCCCTGTTCTGACCAACACAGAGAGAATCAAGGAAAAGAAAGAAAAGCATAATCCCCAGAAAAGAGCTCAGAAGAAGCAATGCTTACAGCAAAGCTGCAGGTTGGGGGCTGAATATACTCAATTCAAAGCAGTAATTCAAGGCTCCAGGAAGCTGGTAAAACAACTGACCTTATAGAGATGTGGAGAGAAAAGAAAACACACACAATGAGTAAAGGTGAGGACATTTTGGAATAGGTCATTTTAAATAAGATGGTAGCACACATGCTGTCTGTTAATGAGTGACTTTCTAAAGTAGCAGACACATAGATACAGCATATAAAAAAATTTCAGAGAATGAATATGTATATGTAGAAAGGTGTATGTGTGTGTTCTTTATTAAAATAATAAAGAGAGAATAATTTATTTATTTTGTGTATATATGTGAGTGTCTGTATGGATTTATTTGCATTAGTGGTACATCAGGTACCTGTGGAGGCCAGATGAGAGCACCAGATGCCCTGGAACTAGCTTTATGGGTGTTAATGAGTCATCAACATTGGTGCTGAGAACCAGACCTAAACCCTCTGCAAGAGCAGTAAGCACACTTAATCACAGGGCCATTTCTGAGAGAGAGAGAGAGAGAGAGAGAGAGAGAGAGAGAGAGAGAGACAGAGACAGAGACAGAGACAGAGACAGAGACACAGAAAGTTTTGTATGTTATGGGATAATGGGGCATGGAGTCTGAGGACTCCCGTATCTGTTATTTAAAAAGCTGAAAATCCAAGAGAATCATTGGCATAAATTGAGTCCAATTAGGAAAGTCCAAGAATAAAAGGAACAGAAGTTCTTGTCTGAGGGTAGAATAAAACAAGTAGACCAACTGAATTATCTCTCAGTGGCTTTTTGGGCTATCCAAGCTTTCAGTGGATTGACCAAAGCACACCCAGGTTAGGAAGGCCAATCTGCTAGACTAAACATCTCACTTCATACTTTAATCTCTCTAGAAAAACCCTCCTAACAACCTTGGAACAGTGACACTCTAAAAGTATCAGGAAACCCCTATGGCCCCGTCACAGTGACACGAAAAAAGAATCCTCCTCCATGCATTATACACATGCAAATACAGTATACAAGAAAGAAAACATAAAGTAAATGTGATTTAACTCAGCAAAAAAAAGTAAGTAAAAGTCAGTGTCAAGTAAAAGCAGTGCGTGACTAGGGTTCAGGTAGAAGAGAAGTGAGCTGAGGGACAGGGGGATGTTTTTCCATTTCTCATCTCTGCATGAGTGTGTGCTGGTGCTTTTAGGGCCAGAAGGCAGTTGCTTTTCACTGGCTTCTGATCTATGCACTTTAAAAAATACCATGACATTTTGTGTCTGAGACAAAAGTCAAATGCCAAAAACAAAAATCACCTCCAACAGTGTGAATATTAAAAACTTAGTTTAGAAATGCAAACAAGATGCTAAGATGCCAACACAATTACCTGGTTTGCAGAATTCTCTTTGTGCTGTCCTGCAACTGTCTTCTTCTTCCTTCCTATAGTTTGAGAAAGCTGTTCTAGAAGAAAGCTTCTATTGGTAGCTCTTCCTATCTAATTGTTTGGTCCCTGTCTTAGGGTTTCTATTGCTGTGAAGAGACACTATGATCATGACAACTCTTGTAATGGAAAACAATTAATTGGGATTTACTTATAGTTAGTTCAGAGGTTTAGTCCATTATCATAATGGTGGGTAGCATGGTGGCATAAGACAGATATGGTGCTAGAGAGGTAACTTTGACTTCTACATCCATATCAGTAGACAGCAGGAGGAGAGAGTGACACTGGACCTGGCTTGAGCTTCTGAAACCTCAAAGCCCACCTCCCTGTGACACACTTCCTCCAACAAGGTCATACCCTTTAATAATGCCCTTCCCTGTGAGGCTATGGGGAGCATTTTCATTCAAACCACCACAGTGTCCTTGCAGTGATGCTTTCTAATTTTATTAAAGGAGAAAATAACAGATATGATATCAGAGAGAATATGTGCTGTATCCAATATTCAGCAATTCAGCATGTGTGATACACCTGTATTATTTAGTCACTTCTTTGTTCTTTAGTCCTGGATATCTGATTGGGAAAGAATCACACTCTTCACTCAACATTATGTCCCTTTGAGGGTGATTATCTAATCCAGATTGTTCTAGGTACAGTTATATATAGTATATGTACAGATGCTTTATGAGCTGGATGGGTTTGTTTGATTGGCATAAGAACATTGAAGATGATGATGTCAATAAATGAAGAATGACAGAGTGTCAAATGTCAATCAAGGGGCCATTGTGGATATGTAAAAGATGTTAGAATGGGGTTCTAATATTTTGTGATGATATTAAGCTAGTGAGAATTGGAGTTGAGAATGTTGACAATCACCATCTCCTCCTGGAAAGACAGATCCCATGAAGATCATAAATGTAATACTGGAATAAAGAAGGGAACTTACTCTAATGTCTAAGTCCTTGCCATGCAAAAGATAGCTCTGCCATCTCCTTTGCATTAGATGATTCACTTTTCACTTTTTTATCATGTGGTAATTGTGGAAACCCTTACTCTACCTGTCAGTGTTCAGAAGTGCTGCATGTAAGTATGTCTAACTCATTCTTTTCCTACTCTCAGGGACATATGGCTTTTTGCCCTACCTTTAGTTTAGTGGGACACAATTATTTCTGATTTTCTCAGGTGGTAGGTGGTAACTATAGATAGATAAATATGTATTTGGGGCACCACATGGCTGGCATTGTTTAACATTCATTACATGGTTCCCTGGCCTTCAGCCCCTCTGTGGTTTCAGGAAGAACTTTCCTTCTACTACCAGCAGGTCTCTTTCTAAGGCTGCCATCTTTTCAATCATATTGGTTGCTTCTCTGGGAGCACCAAGAATATGACTCCTCTCAGGTAACCCCCCAAAGGGTTTACAATCTCAGAGTCCAATACTGGTTTGATGAATTCCTTTGACACCATTCAGGAATATTGAAACCTACTCAGACCTTCTGAATACAGAACGGCTATGCACACTTTGTGTGCCCAAGCCACCAGCTAGCTCAGGCTATACCTCATGCTACCAGCAAGTCATTCTTATTTTTGCCAAAGATTGCAGATTCCTGCCCCTGTGCGCTGCCAACCTCTGGCTCATTCTTCTTGTATCTTGTTCATGCTGCTCCATGCCAGGCTTTATCTGGAAGGCAGGTGTCTATTACCTGGTTTTATCCTTGGTTCTTAATCAAGGCCTGTGTGCATGGGAGAGCATGTTGAAGTTCAGAATGGTTAGTAGATCAGAGCACCACATAGTATCTGTCCAGCTCATTAAGAGTCCCAAGTGTATGCTCTGATAGTTCCTTACGTTGTCACGGAACTCATTAATATCAGCTTCCTCCCTGCTCTTCTCTCCCTCATTTTTCTGTCACATTCCACATCCCATGTTTGTTTTTCTCTGCAGATCATTTTGTCCTGTCCATTTTTGTTCTTCTATACTGGAGGACCTCATCTTTCATCAAGGCCACACATTCTCAAAAGGCTCAGCAATCCAAAGTAGCATCTATTAGGGTTTGAATATAAAATGTCAACCAAAGGCTTGTACTTTTGAATTCTTGGTACCCATTTGGCTGCACTGGTTTTAAAGGTTGTAGAACTTTGGGGACATGGAGCCTTGCTGGAAGATGTAGACTATCTGGGTGAGCCTTGAGAGACAGGTCAATCTTCTAGTTCATCTCTGCTTCATAGTCAACACCATGTAAGGAGCTGCCATTGTGAGCAACTGAGCTGGCCCAGCCATGATGGACTGTAGTTGCTTCAACCACAAGCCAAAGTAGAAGTAACTTTAAGTTACTTCTGTCAGATATTGTCACAGCAAAGAAAAGAAAACTAACAAATACAGTTCTAGTTTAGCTAGAATTCAGGTATCCACTGTTCTAAGAGTAATTTCTATTATCTCATTGACATGTACTTTAGTTGATACAGTAATTGCCTCTCTGTCTGTCTCTCTCCTCTCTCTCTGTGATGGGTATCCCTGTATAATATATATCTGTAAATAACCAAAAAGGATCTATATGTAAATATATACACATATACAGATATTACACACATATACACATATATTTAAATATCTTATAAATTATGACTTGTTTTGATTAAAGTATCTTTATTTATAAATTTGGGTATATATATAATAAACTCTAATACTCTATTCAGCTACTTCTCTCAAGCTACTTTTAGTTTTGTGTTTGTATGTATACATATTATTGCATAGTTATTATATGTTTATACATCACAATACTTATGTGTATATGTGATAAAAATGTTTTTGATTGTTAAAGATTTGTATTAATTTTCACATTCATATATATTAATATATATTGTATATTAGTATATGTATATATATATATATATTTGCACAAAAACATGGGGATGTTTCTGTGTATACCTGATAAAGCATGTTGTTTTGTTAAAGGTTGGCATTCATATGTACATTTATGTATTAGTATATATGTATATATATGCTTTATATATATATATATATATACACACACGTGCACGCACACACATATGTGTGAGCGT
>JADRCH010000362.1:2525229-2570573 GCA_019843965.1 Rhynchomys soricoides
AACAGAGGAATCTTGAATGGCTGAGAAGCACTTAAAGACATGCTCAAAGTTCTTAGTCATCAGGGAAATACAAATCAAAACAACTCTGAGGTTCCACCTTACACCCATCAGAATGGCTAGGATTAAAAACTCAAGAGATAGCACATCCTGGTGAGGATGTGGAACAAGGGGAATACTTCTTCATTGCTGGGAGTGCAAGCTTGCACAGCCACTTTGGAAACTAATTCGGCGGTTTCTCAGAAAACTTGGAATAGTCATTTTGCTTCTTTCCCAAATGCTACTTCTGTTTCTCCCCAGCCATTATCAACACTTCGTAGGGTTTCCTGGATTTATTTTAACCCCAGTCTTACTCTACAGAGGTCTGTGGCTTTCACAATAAGAGTATGATAAAATAAGAATGGAAAATCAGGATCAGAAAAGATATCCTCTTGCTACCTCAAGATGTTCTTTTTCTGTTGCAATTTTTAAAATTTGTTCTGAGAATTTCATGTAGCTTGTTTATATAATTTTCATCCCTTTCTCCTTCTCCTCTAACTCCTCTTGTGTCTCCCCTACACCCTTAAAAATCCGTAATCTTTTCTTAATTGTTGTTTTACACACACACACACACACACACACACACACACACAGAGAGAGAGAGAGAGAGAGAGAGAGAGAGAGAGAGAGAGAGAGAAACAGACACATACATAGACATAGGTACACATACACAAATATACAAGACACAGAGATAGACACACACACACAGAAGCCACACTGCCTCAGCGCGCCCCCCCACCACCCCCAATCTTCTGCATCCACTTAATGTTGTTTATGTGTGTTAGTTTGAGGCTGACTGCTTTGGAACAAGCAATTTTTATATTTATTGCCCTAAGACTTTTACAGTTTGAATATCAACAGTGCAAATACTTCCTTGAATCAGGCCTTACCAGATTGATTTTTCTAAGGGCTTGAAGTTATTCAGGACCCTTGTGTTTGACCTTGGCCTGTGGAGGCACCATTATGTGAAAATGAGTTTCATTTGTAGTAAATTGTAAAATTATATCTGCTTTTGAGCTTCGCTAGATGTTCAGGCTATTGACAGAGTTTGATGTAGGCTGAGAAAAGCTATTTGGGTCTTATTGATGAATTTGGACAAAGTGCTTCTTCCCATTATATAATAATTGATCTAGATAAATAATATTGGGGCAGGATATACAGACAGCAAATATATACACGCACCCTGTGTATGTGATTCTTTGTCCTTCACATGCACTATTTTGCAATAAATCACTTTCGAAATACGTGTTTCAGTGATTTTGCCATGCTATTTGAAATAGAAGCTTCCCTGGCCAATAGTTCTATTTAAAGGTTTCAGTTCTTTTTTTCAATAGCGGAAAATAAGAATTGATTTGTGCCTTGCTTAGCAGCTTCTCTCAGCTACCTTCTCTGTTAGCCTTGCTATGCCTTGGTTCAACCCCAGTCTCTTCACTGCTTCTTGCCTGCCTTGTCTACCTGGAGTTCTTACTTTTCTAGTGGGGCTGGACGCTGAGTAGCCACTGTAAAGTGCCAATCTCTTCTTACCCTTTTTTACCCAAAAGTCTTCTGTGACTCCCAGAAGTTGGAAGAGTAAAATAACATTTCCTTACCTCCCTAAGTCTATTTTTCATTATGAATAAGATTTTTTTATTAATTGACATTTTCATATATATGTACAATACAGTTTATCATTTACCTCTACTCCTCCCGGTAATTCCTAACACTTACATCCTACCCCCCCTACTTCACATCGTGTGTTTTCTATAACCCACTGAGACTAGTTGATGCTGCCCATTTATGCATGAACGTAGAGCCGTTTAAAGGAGCATGTTCTACCTACACCATATCCCTAAGGAAAACTGATTATCCTTTCCTTGGCAGCTATCAATTGTCAATAGCTCCTCAGCTAAGGTTGAGAGTTTGTGAGCTCCTTCCAACTCTGCATTGTAATATTGATCTTGTACAAACAATCACAGCTAATATGAATGCAGTAGTCTTATCTCCAGAAAACACTGTTTCATCTTAGTCCTTTCCAACCTCTGGCTTTTACAATTTTTCTGTCCCTCCACCCTCTTAGATGAGGGGGTGAATCAGGGAGACAAGCTTTTGTGCAGTGTACATATGAATTCAAGGATACTGTGACTGCCAATCTTACCTGAAGTCCAAGGTACAACTGCAAGGTTTCATTCACCTCTCTTCTATGTGAATTTCCTAGAAACGTTTCCATAGTCAAAGATTATTCTACTATCGAATTGCAGGGAAATAACTTTACCTTCTCAAATATGTGTGTGTGTGTGTGTGTGTGTGTGTGTGTGTGTGTATGTGTGTGTGTGTGTGTGTACTTGTCTGTGGAGGAAGGGGAGGGGGTCCTTATAATGCACTAATGAAAGTTTACTTAATTTCTAATATATTTGTTTTTACTACTCTTTACTAAATTTATGATTATTTTCTATAGAACCTGTCTTCCCTACCTTATTGACAAAGACAGCCGTAGCATAATATAACTTTATATTTGTGTGACCCTTTAAAATATGGAGATATATGAGTGATAGAACCATTTATATTTTAATTTTTCACTTTAATACCTGTGCTTTATCTCTTCTGATGGTATTTTCCTTTTTTAGAGTATGGCATCTCTCAAAAATCTGGATCTTTCTATTTCACTCAATTCTCTTTCCCCAATAGTCTACCTGTTGGTGCCAGAACAATTTTCTTGATTCATATCTTTGCAGGTGTTGCTTAATTTATCCAAGGCCTTCAGGGGCTCCCAGATACATGTAGGATAGAAGCCAAATCCTTGGTCTGGCCTGATATATTTCCCATTCACAGAAGCCCAATGGGTTTTTATTATTTTTTTTTTCCTATTTTTCTACCTTTATCAGAGTAAGTGGCAGCGATATGTAAGACTGTATGGTAGGCAGACTGTGATGTAATCCCAATTCTAGGTAGCTTCCAGGAGACAGCTACTGGATGTATATGATCTGAGGAAGAGAGGTAACACATGGATAATCACTGCACAGATGAGTCATGACAAGACCCAAATGGTTCTTCTAGCTCTTTATTTAGAAAGTTAATATGGTAAAAGAGTTTGAAGTGGGTATACGTGGCAGGCTACAAGAAGATGTAGATAGAGATGATCTACCCATCTACCTTCTATTTATAAAATCACTCAAAGGGGATGTAAGGAGATCTGAACCTTTGGTACTTTAAAGAGCTTGGCAGTGAAGTTGTAAAATAAGTAAGAACAATGGAGAATCAAAATAGTTACCTAAAAATGAAAAGGGCATAAAAGATCCTCTTCTTCACTGTTTGTTGTCCTATATCCTATCAGAAGCAGTTACTCTACCTTGATTATGCCACTCTGCAACTTTCTTTACTTTTCTGTGAGGCAGGTGGTTTTGGCTACACCACTTTGAGCTACTCATGAATTGCAGGTACTCACCCACTAGGGAGCTATCTTAGATCTGTGGATGAAACCCACACACACAATTAGCTCATTTTTAACCTGCCTTACTGTCTGAATGGATGGGCTCTTCTAAGCCTCCTGTAGCTACTGTGCCCTTACCATTACTCCTTGCTCAACACCTCCAAATCTGCCCTCAGCTTAGTTACCCCATTACCTTTACTCCTATCTCAACACCTACAATTCTGCCCTCAGCTTAGTTATCCAGTTACTTTTACTCATAGCTCAACACAGTTACATTCTGTGAAGCTCATGGGCCACTTTCCCTTTCCACTTACATTTTGGAAGCTCTCCCTTGTAGCTCTGAGTCTGTTCTGTCTCTCTCCCCCAAGTATCTTGATTCTCCTCCTCATTCTAGCCTGCAGAAACCTGGAAACCCTGCAGCTTTGTTTCTTCCCATTCATTGGCAGAAGGCATCTACGTTGATTTACCAAGAACCAACCAGGAACACAGACCTTCAGTGTCAGTACTAGCAGATTCACAATTAAATCAAAGCCAGAACCACTCCTCTACATCTCTGGAATGTGTGTTTCTGCTCATTGAGCTCCCCAAGCATTATTTGGCACCGAGTGCATGAGACTAGAGATGGTGCTGCCTGAGAAAGCTTCTGGTGGGAGCCTGAAAATGAGGCTGACTGATGTCTCATGAAGTAGCCAACTTTATTCAGAGCATCAGACAATTTATGCTCTGAGATTTAAGAATTGTTTGAGTAAAATGTACAATCACTAGTGTGTGGTAGGCAAGCCACATGTGGTGGGGCAGCTGCATGTGAAAAACATGCAGTTACATAGAATGTGGAAAGCTTTTGGGGGCCACTTATAGAAACTTTGCAGGAATTTAACTTTGGGCCAGAACAAAAGAAATAAACTCAAGGATGGAATCTGACTTTGGGCCAGGACTCAGGAACTAGGCCTAGATTAAGAACATTTACATTTAAGTTGATGCAAAGCTCAGAACAGAGGAATGTGTGGCTTTCCTTTTGCCTTGGTCATCCTGAGTGTTTGCATGTACTTAAAGTGGTATAAAAGCAGACTGGAAAAAAATAAACCCTCTTCAGCCTCAGAACTGGCTGGGATCATGCTATAGTGTTGTCTTATTGTCTTTTTTCTTTTTAATTCTTGCTTCTTCCCTGAAGAACCTGTTGACTGAGCTGGCTTGGTCAGGCATATAAACAAATAACAATAGTTAGTTATAATGAATGATCTGAAATAAATTCCACTACAACTGAGAGGGACATAGAAGTATAATATAAGAGCAATTTCATGTTTTTAAAGAAAATAAGGTCACAAGACTCTTGGTTTTGTTTTTGGGAGTTTTCTCACAAGCACTCAGAAATCTCACATGATTCCATTCTTGGATTGTGTTCCCACAGGAGACTCATGGGTAGTCATGGAGATAGAAGCAGTTTTTGCATCTTCTGATGTGCTATCTTGAGTGTATTCTTAAAGTCTCAGTCCAAGCGGACTCTTTCCTCCTCTGAACCTTTGGAGAGACACATCTAACATTTAAAACAGCAAATCTTGCTGTTTGTATTCATCTTATTGAGACTCCACTGCTTTGTCTATCCAGGCCAGTGGTTTGTGACCTTCTTTGGGTTGAGACACCTTGGAGGGGATCAATTAACCCTTTCATAGGAATTGCCTAATACCATCAGAAAAACACAAATATTTACATTATGGTTTATAAGGGTAGCGAAATTATATTCAGGAAATAGCAACAAAAATAATTTTATAGTTGGGATCACAACAACATGAGGAACTGCATTAAAGGATTGCAGCATTAGGGACCTTGAGAACTACTGATCAAGACAATTTTCTCCTTGAGAATAATCCCTCTCATTCCCTGACTCATGCTTCCCCCAAATCCTTACGCAGTGCCTTATACAAAGAAAGGAAAACTGTTTTGAAGAACTGATGGTTCTACTGCTATTTACTTGTATTGCTATTAACCACCTCCTTTTCTGCCAGCATCATTTAAAAATATCTCTTAAGGTTTTAATTTGATGACTCAAAAGTCTAGATAAAAATATGACTTGTTATGACTGATAAATTGTAGAGACAATTTTTATTGGAGAAATGCCTCTCCTCACCTTGTCAGTCAATGGAGCTGAAGCACTTTCTGCATACTAAATATATGACGATGCTATAAACATTGCAGCAGAGGATGAAATGATAATTAACAAGTAATTAATCACCCTGCTCAGCCCAAGATATAGTTGTTGATGATGAAAATTGTTTTCTTCTTTTATAGTAGCATTTCTTGAAAACGCATCTGGATTATTCTGAAAAATTCTGTGGCTCTGGGACTAAGGAAACATGAGCAAGAGAAGTTGCAGGACAGAGCATATGGTACAATAATGCCTTCTTGTTCAGGAACAATTGTAAATGACTAGTAGCTTCTCCTCAGGTACTGGTTTGAACTGGGTGGAATCAGTGAAGAGTGTCATGCTGAACCTTGTCTTTCACAGAATTTTAATGAACTAAGCTTACTATCACTGAGCAAATTACTACATGATATGTTCTCAACCTGCCCTCTATGCCTTACTGGGAGAAGGAGGAATGTCAGAGTCCCAGTGCTAATAATTGTGTTTGGTCTTCTGTATATTATTCTACATCCCACATTGAAGAAGGATGCACTCATGCATTTATTCCCAGCTCATTCAGTTAGCCAACAAATTTAATGGTGATTTCTTAACAGACTAAATATAGTCAGTTTTCATACCTTTTCATTTTCACCAGCATGGAGTTTCTCCTGGGGAATGACTTCACTCACATTTTAATGTAAGAACAACTCAGATCTTGGTAGAATTCTTGACCCCAGATGGCTAATACTAAGTCTTTTGAATTTCAAAATAAGAAGAGGTAATTGGTAAACTTGTTCATTTTGTTATTTTAATACCTTCAGAACATTCTGGTAGGTATTATGTCTTCAGTTAACTCACATATCTGTGTCCCCAGAGTGTTTTAAGTCTGGATATGTATATGTGTATGTATATAACATATATCAATAGAGCTGCATATATATAGGTAAATATATATATACATATGCATGGCAGTAATTAATTGGGTTAACTTGAAAATTCTTCGTAAATCATCTAGAGTACCGTCGTTATTATTGGGAGAAATTGTACTTCATTCTTTCTTTTCAGGTAATTTATATTTGTAAGTAAAATACTTAATTCAAACTATATTTAAGATAGAGTTGACAGTTACTCAGAGCATTTATTTAATTGTATTATACGTTGGCCTTTTACATTTATGTTTCAGCCCTATAATTCTACACTTGCAATCATAGCCTTGTGGTCAGATCCTCCAGTTCAGTGCATTTTGTTGGAGGTGGGGCCTGGAGATAATGCTATGGCTGATGGAAGATCCATTCTGGCCCACATGTCCTCTCCATGTCTTCTTATTTTCTTAACAATGTGGAATTATCAGACAGAGTTGAAGACATTGCTGTTTGTAAATATGAAGAAGACAGTCCTTGGTGCTTTCATTATCCTACTTTACTGGTGGCCAACATAGAATCTTAAAGATGGGGAGCATGGTAAATATTTGCTTGGTAGTGATCAAAATATACATGAGCTGAACTGTTATTTTATAAATGTTTCCTAGAAGATGGTAGATCTGAGTTTAAACCCAAACCGATGAGCTCCTTGTTCCAAATTATTTTCAGCAGACAGAGCTAACCACATTGACCTTGATACTATTAGTGTCAGAGCAGAGGAATAACCTTAGGGATGAAAGTTCCAGATCCATTTTCAAAGTGGGACTGAAGCAGGAAATGAGGTAACTATTTGAACTGACACTGTTTTATATTAAATGCTACTGTTGGCTTCATGTGGAACATCTGGTTAACATACAAAATAAAACTATCTCCCTGACAATTTTTGGCTCTGAAGCTTCTTAGAAAATGCTGGCTGATCTACATCCTTTGAATATTAATGAAACAAATTAGCTCCCAAAATGCCCTACTGTGTCTCAACTCCAGGAACCAACATGATTCATTAGACTCCTGTTGATTAGAAATGTTAAAGAAGATTTTCTTTCTCTTCATTTTAATTAAGTGCATTTGACAGGCTTTCTTGATTCTCAATTGGCCAAGACCCTTATAGTGTGGCACAAATGTAAAATGGCACCCTCTTCTGCATAGAACTTACAGATTCTTGGGATGAATCACTTCTTAAAGCATCTTATAATGCAATCCATAAGTTAGTTTAAAATTTTTCTTTGGTTTTGAGAGCATAGTACCTGTAGGCAATTAAATATGATCATCTCTTTCCTAATTTCCCCTTCTATTTTCCCCTATTCCTCTCAATATGCCCCCCCTAATTTCATGTCTTTTTCCTCCTCCTCTTCCTTCACTCTTTCTTTTTCTTCTTTCTTTCTCTTCTTTCTTTCTCTTCTTTCTTTCTCTTCTTTCTTTCTTTCTTCCTTTCTACATTTCTCTTTTGATACCCCACTAAGTGCTGCCCATGTGTGCACATGTGTAGGGGCACCACTGGAGTATAGGAAACCTACCAGTGGCCATACTTTAATAAAGAAGGTTACTTCCTCCTCTATAAGCTATTAGCTTTCAATAGCTCTTCAACAAAGTCTAAGGCTTGAAGATCATTCCAGTCATCTATGCCAGAATTTTGACTGGCTCCATCTTATGCTGCTATGCACAACTGAGTGAAACAGCCATGTCATGATGTTTAGAAGACACCATTTCATAGCATTCATTTCCATAATCCAGAACTTACATTACTTTTTGTTCCCTTAGTATTCTTGAACCTTGGTTTGAGGGGGGGTTTAATTGGTGTCCTATTTAGGGCCAAGCTCTCAGTCACTTAGCACTTTGAAGAGTTACCATATCTCCATTGACTGCTACTCGCTGCATAAAGAAGCTTCACTGACCATGGTTAAGGGTTGTCTGTATTTATGGATACAAGCATAAATATTTAGAAGGCACTTGAGAATTTCAGATTTGATAGTATAACACTAGTTACAAAACAAATCATGGCTGGGAAGGCCCTAAAGTAGAAGCTGCTGTTGTTATTTTATTAAATTCCCACTTTTTAAGACAAATGGTATCTAAAGTTTTTATTCTTAGCAGTGGAACAGGAGAATAGAAAGAAAAAGATGTCTTCTACAGAATTACAAAAGCATAGATGGAAATTACAAAGTAGGTTGGTTTGCCCAGAGGACTTCATGCATGGTGCAAATGGGACTCAGGGTTTTAATCAGCTACTAACAAGTTGAGCCATACCAAAAAGCTGCATTGTTTCATAGGTCCTTAGTTTTTCATGATGGTTAGATAAGTAGCCATTGAGATGTTGTGCAGGACCACAGCTAAAAACATGGGAATCAAAGCTATGAGAACCCAATGAAGATTTCATTTCTGTCTTTTATGAGAAACATCACATAAAAGCATCCTACCTTTAAGTTGGGATTTATGATGGTCATACATGCCTTCAGAGATTACAGCAGATAGGCATGGGAGATGAAGAGGTTACAAAG
The DNA here is from genome assembly GCA_019843965.1 of Rhynchomys soricoides. Taxonomy (NCBI): domain Eukaryota; kingdom Metazoa; phylum Chordata; class Mammalia; order Rodentia; family Muridae; genus Rhynchomys; species Rhynchomys soricoides. Next base: position 2,534,206 of record JADRCH010000362.1, read on the forward strand.
GGAGGGGATGGAAAGAAACTCGTCTTTCCTTTGAGTTTCTGACATGTCAACTTCTCACAACAAAGGTAGTAAAAGAGCTCTGAGCTTAAACCAATTAGAGTCTCCTGTCTCCAGGGAGCATTTATACCCCATAATATAGATACTCTAAGCATTACCAAAGAGTGCTGGAGGAGCTTTTTTATAGACACAATAATCAATTCAAATATATATATAGAAATGAGTCTGGTACCACAAAGCATTATGGAAGCAGAAACTTTTAACCACTGGCCAGTATGAGAACCAAGACCAGTAGTCCATCAGTTTGTCCCGCGCTACCGTCTCGCCAGCAAGAACGACGCGGCACACAAAGGATCCTTCTGCAGTAAAGCTTTAATGCATCTTGAGAGGGAGAGCATAAGCTTGCCAAGAATGGAGACCCCGAACAACAGAACGCCCGTCCCTTATATAGGTCACAGCGCTTGCCTGGGACATGGAGCTTCCCCATTGGCTCCCGCACATCAGGCCAGATGCCGCCACGAGAGAGGCTGAGACTCTGAGGTGGAAAATTACCAGGTACATGCGCACTAGCCTGTTTACAACTTGTCCTCGGCCGGATGTAGGCGCCATCTTGTAATGGCGAATGTGGGTGCGACTCGGGCGGCTTCCCACATCAGTTCACAATATTTATAGAGTTACTGTTTGTCCCAGATACCCAGATACTTATCTGGGCTAAACTACTTTCTTTCTCTAGGCTTCACTGTATTACTCTTATCTGGGAGTCCGTTTATATATAAAAGGAGTAGAAATTCTTGCTGATCACTCAGTGACCATGTGAGTGCTATAGGTTAGTTTGGGGGAGATAAAAAGGCAAAGCTATAGTTTGGATCCTTAAGAAGCTTTGAAGTCTACAAGAAAACCCAAGCATCAGATTTAACATAACTTTGACTTAGAAGCATTCCACCCCTGCCTTTTCTTCCATCTGAACTTCTTTCTTTTACTTTCCTCTTATACACTTCCCTAGTACATACATGGGAGATATATATATTTATATATATCTTAAGTATCTTTGTAAGAATGCATTTATTTGGTTTCCCTTACTGTAACTGAAAACTTTGAGAAATTTCCAATAGAACGTCCTAGAACTTTTATAGAAGTTGAAATTAAGAGGGGAAGCTTATGTCAAAAGCAAATGAAGAAAACCATGGTGTACTTACAGGCTGACATCAGCACCATGAAGACATTCTTCTAGAAGAGAAGGGAGGCAGAACCTCCTGAGAACAGTGTTCTTTGTTCTGCCCTCTTTCCTAAAAATTTACTGTGACAAAAGTCTGATTCCAAACAGTGGTGTCCTACAACATAGCCATGGGTGGCAGTGGAGAGGGAGTCCTGGATGCACAGTTTCTTGGTATCTGTGATATATATGCTTCCATGGTGACTCCTTTTAAGCTTTTAATTTGATGTCGCTGAACAGAGGAAGACTTTATGGGTGGACTTTGTTCTGGATAGAGGTAGGAAGAAATCCCAGAATCCCTCAGAAAGGAAACCAAAAGTTGCCATATCCAGACTTTAGCTGTAGAAAGTATCTATTTCCTAGAAAGGCTTCAGATTCACCACTGAATTTAGACACAGCTCTGAACCAGTCTCAGTATAAACCATTCTCCCTAACCCACAGCATTTCCCTAGGCCAGTCTACATATTGAGAAAGACTCCATTCAGGACAGAGTTGTATGTTTCTACTATGTCATGTATAGTTTAGTGTTCCTCAGTACAAAATACATTGCTATTAAAATGTGTATATCTATCTTTACCTACATTCTGGAGAGCAGGAGTCTCTATGGTTCTATTTTGGAATACATTTTCCCCAATGTTTCCTAGGGTCATCTTCACTCTATGTCTGTATTATATAAATTGTATTTTATTATTATTATCATGTGTATGCATGATGGGGAAGGTGTGTGTCACAGGTCACATGTGCAGGAATCTCTTTTCTCCTTCCATCTTTGCATGGATCCCAGGGATTGAATTCTATTCACCGGGCTTGGGGGCAAGTGCAAGTTAACCTTGCTGGTCTCATTCTACGGATTGGAGAACAATTTGAGTTCCAGAGAGGATTTCAAAGCACACCTAGAATACAAGTGTATCTTCTCATCTCCACCTCTACTTCCTGCTTTAGCTGAGTTGTTTTGTTCTACTTTTTCTTTTATTATTTTATCCACGTATCATTTTTTTTTGGAAGACCTTCCACTTCTTAATATCCTTCCTCCAAGGCCATAGCTATAATGTGTGTTCCTCCAAATGTGGTACAAAAGAAATGAAACTGTCATGCTTTAGATTCTTAGAAGCACATTTCAGCATCCCTGAAAGTGGGTTCCATTTTACAACAAATTTTATAGTTTAATTGCAGTTGATATCATCTTTGTGTTGTTAACACATGGCACTGTTTATTCTACAAATCAACATGGAAACACTGGGGTCTTCTGACAATTTAGGTTTTGTTCATATTTGTTAAGTGAAAGAATAAATGAGCTTTGTGGCTTCTGTCTCATCATATCCACTGAGCTGTGAAACTCAGTGCAATTTCCTAATTAAAACATCACACACATATAGGCACACAAGTGCTTGTTTGTGTCTACAAATACAAACACAGACAAAAACGTACCCTTCTGATGTAAGCTGCATCAGCAAGTATGATTTAGTGTTGCCCTCAGTGATGCCTGTCAGCAAAGAACTCTAACTGTTGCACTCATACCTCACAGGGGCTCATCATCTATTTCCCTCATTGTTAGACCTGCCTGCTTGTTTAGAATTCACCCAAATCTGTGTCTTTTCCACAAACAGATTGTGGGAGGATTTAAAGACCAGGGTCACATTGTCTGTGAGCCTTCCATCCTGTGTCTCATCTATTATTATCTATTTTATGGTTTCTTGAATGTCAAGGTTCCCAGACATCAAGATCTGTCTCTTTAGACATATTCTACATTGTTAGACTTCAACTTAGTGTCTAACAGGCAGATCCTAATACAGTATTTTCTAGAACTTAGCAGCACATGTGACCTTCTTTACTCCAGAACATTTTATTTTTACAGTCGACATAATTCTTTTAAATCTCCCTTCTTGAGCATACAATTTCTGCAAGGTCATAGTTCTATTCCTCTGTCTAATCTTTTATCATAGGTGTCTGCAAATAGTAGATATTTAATAAATGTGATGTTTGATTAACTGGATATGCATCCTTTCTTTGACATGCCCCACACGTACATTGTAGGCATTAAAATATGACTAGCCTCAGTTATAGTAGTATACACAAATGCTGTTTATCAGGACTAAAAAAACAAAAATACTGTGGAACCTATGACAATAGCTTAATGGATGAAGGTGCTTGTTGCCAAACTTAATGACCTGCATCCTATTCCCAGTATCTACATTGGTGGAAGGAGAAAACCACCTTCTATGGGTTGTCATGTAACCTCCATACAAACACTGTAGCAGGAACTTGTTTCCAAACTTACCTCCCATAAAATAAAGAAATAAAATTTTAAAAAGACATATTGAAATGCTTTACTAAGACTCTTCACTAAATTTAACTTTTACTGATTATAAACCAAGACCTATTGTCATATAACATACCAATAATTGATGTTTAAAGTCAGTAAACAAATACCTATCAGTTTACACTCTCTCAAGTTAGATCTGTCTGAAAGAAAAGGTGGAAATAAAATATAAATTAAGCAGTATCTTTTTCAGCACCTACCAGCTTTAAGTCTTCTTTCCTATAGTATAAGAAGGTTTTAGAAGATACTAAAGCTTGAATGTCAATTTGAGAGTTAATTCTGCATGGAATGCTCCAAACTTATCTTACTTGACTGACTCATATTTTTGATAGACTTGAAATTTTTTTATATTGTGAATTTTTTTTTTCTGGTTAAGTTGTAGGTCAGCTGTCTCCAGGTGACCTGTGGAGATTTTGGAACTTGTTATCTTGTCAGCATATGTGGTTAGTTTAAACTGTAGGTTAAGATACCATATATTCCTAGCTGCCTAAAAAAAAGCTTGCCTAGAAAGCAAGTTGAATTGATGGCTATGCTTGTGTCATCTCCTAGTTTACAAATGTACTTATGAGCTATTAGGTTTTAGCGAGTTTCATTCTTCTAGTATTAATAGATTTTCAACATGGAATTAATGCTGCCACAGGGGCACAGCAAGAAGTTTTTCCCCACATCAAAGGCAAATATCTTGATCTTCTCAGTCACTAGATCTTAGACTATTACATTGATGTTCTTTGTAAATGATCCAGTATGTGATATCCGGTTACAGCAGCACACAAAGAACCAAGTCATAAGTTAGCATTAGAGAAGGATGTAAGTAAGCAAGTATCTAAAATTGCCAAGGCCACTTGAGAACTGGCTTACTGGTAAGAACTTAGTCTTTTGGAAGTGGATGTAGACAAAAATAAATCCCAAATTTCTGTGAATGACTAATTAAGGGTAGTTCTGAAAAGGGCTCAGAAGAGCAGAGTTATGAGTGAAAGCTTCATTCTTCTCAGAGAACATTCTCAGAGAACCTAAGTACTCATGTTCAATGTACATAGTATATGTAGACAGTAAAGGCCTTCCTTCTTTCCTTCCTTCCTTTCCTCCCTCCCTTGCACTCCCTCCATCTCCTTCCCTTCTACTCTCCCTTTATTCCTCCCTCTCTCCATCCCTCCTTCCTTCCTTTCATATGTATATAATGTAGGTAGGTAGGTGTGCACATGCCTTGTTATGCATATAAAGATCAAGGACTATTTTCAGAAGTTGTTTCCATTTTCCCCCATGGGTCCTAGGAATCACTTGAAGTCATCCAGTTTTCATGGCAGGGCTTTTACCCACTGAGCCAGCTCACCATCCCAGTAAAGATGTCCTTGATTTTAAGAATCAAGGAGAAACAGTGTTTTAGAAATGGAGGAAAGATGATACTTATCTGAAAGAGGCTGTGAACTGTGTAGCTGAAGTCTCTGTGTCCTTGGATCCTTATGAAAGGCAGAACTCCATAATAATGAAGTAGGACATTAAGCAAAGTGTGGAACGGTGGTCTCCCATCATAGGTCCAGAATGCTGTGGTCTTAAAGGGTAAGTTGTTTATAGGAAGATGTCCAGATCAGGTATGGCCCGCAACTCCCTTGGATCTCTGTTGACTGAACTGTAGTTCAAAGATTTGTGGTCTCTCCTCCCCAGATGTGCTGCTGTTCTGGAGGACACAAGCTGTGAACTTTAGATCATCAAGTGATAATAGAGAACACACAGACTCTCAGTATAAAGCTACCTCCACCTAGGTTTTTCAAAGTCTCTAGGAGCCTGTGGTTCCAAACAGACTTGTTGCAGGGGTCAAGTTGCCAGAAAGAGTCCCATTAAGGTGTTAAATGATAAAGGTAATGAAGTAGGAGTGTCTGTGAAATCCTAGAATGGTAGAGCCAAGAGTGTGTGCTGCCCAACTAGGACAGCTGCAGAAATTAAATGTAGGGTGTGCTGCATAGTTTTACGACAACTTGACGGAAGCTAGAATCATTAGAGAGGAGAGAGCCTCAATTAAGAAAATGTCTCAATTTAAAAAATAATATGAGGTGTAGACAAGCCTGTAGGGCACTTTCTTAATTAGTGACAAGTGGGAGAGGGTCCATACCATGGTTGGTGGTGTCTTCCCTGGGTTGTATGAGAATGCTGGCTGAACAAGACATGAGAAACAGTATAGTAAGCAGCATCCCTTCATAGCCTCTACATCCAGATTCCTGCCATGTTTGACTTCCTGCCCTATTAGATGATGAACTTATTGAAAGATAAGCCAAATGAACCCTTTCTCTCTGAAGTTGCTTTGGTCATGGTGTTTTATCATAACAATATTAATTCTAACTAAGACATAGAAATATTCAACTATTACTGTTTCCAAGTCCATCTGCATGCTGCTCAGAAGCTGTATATCAGTTGTCACAGTGACACAACCTAAAAATCACCTGAGAAGAAAGTTTTAATAAGGAATTGTCTACATTGAGTTGGCCTGTGGTAGCCAGTAGGTGTGTCTACTGGTTTATCTTATTTAAGTTCATTGATATTCTAAGACCCACTGTGGGTAGCACCATTCTATAGGTAGGCAGCTCTGAACCAAGTAAGAGTAGAGAAATTGATCTGAACGCACGCAGGCGCGTGTGCACACACACACACACAAACACACACACACACGGGGGGGGAGAGAGAGAGAGAGAGAGAGAGAGAGAGAGAGAGAGAGAAACATAAGTAAGCAAATGAGCATGCATGCCTTTGTTTCTCTGCTTTTGTCTTTGGATGTGATGAGGCTAATATTTTTTAAATTCTTGATGCTTTGCTTTTCCTTTAGTGAAGGACAATAACCTAAAATTACTAAGTAAACCCCCTTTCATATAAGTTGTCTTGTGTCAGATGTTTTATCACAACAGCAGAAATGAAATGAGAACAGAAGGTGATACCCAGCAGCTGCGAGTTCCTGGGAGGGAAATCAGATCAGTTTAAGAGGCAGCATTCCAAGATGTCTGCATAGGATGTTGTTTGAAAGAAATGCTTTTTCTCCCCTCCTCCCCTCTCTGGAGATAAGGCCACCTAACTAGCAGATATTTCCTGTGGGACAGGCATTCCTTCCCTCCTCTCCTCCCTAGAGATAAGGCCAACTGGCCAACTCTGGCTGTGAACAGAATCTGCCTCAAGAATGTATAAAAGGTGTGAGTTTTGAGATTTGGGATTGCCTCTGTCTCAGTGCAGGACGACCCCAATGCATTGGAAATAATAAACCTCTTGCTGATTGCATCGATCTTGATCTCCATGTCTTTGCGAGGGGGAACTACTGGTAGTTGCGACCTTCGGGTCCAACATGTTGTCGTCCTACAAAAACTTAGGACATGAAAGGGTTGATTTAGGAGAGCAAGGAGGATGAATGCACTGAGGAGGAGTATCATGAGCTAGGTGCTGGGTGAGATCTTTACAATCTAGTGCATCTTCTGCTTTTTTATGACTAGAACATCACAATTAATTTTGTCCTACTGAAGTGTGTGTGTGTGTGTGTGTGTGTGTGTGCACATACATGTCCCAACCTGCAGGACTTATTCTTGAGGATGGAGGAGGACTAAGCCTGAAAGAAAAACGGGCGAGAGAGAGAAGGGAGGCTAGGCAAAGTTCCATCTAGGTCTCACTTTATTTTTTACACACGTTTGCTTTTAAAGAAAAAGGAACGTAGAGGGGAGGGGAAAGGAGGCTTATGGCCCCCTGGCTGTCATGGTTTAACAAGCCAGACCATCCGGTGTCAAACTGTTTTATAATCTGTCTATTTCCAGGAGGTGGGAAGGACAGTTTAGTCTTGAGGAAACACAACTAGCTCTCGGAATGTCACTAGGGTCAGATTCCCAGGAACGGTGTGAAGATCCTGGCTCCAGGCATCTCCAGCTTATCTTGTGCAAACACAACTGGTCCTCAGAAAGTCTCAGATTCCCAAGGACAGTGTGGAGGCTCAGGCAAATTCCAAGGAGGGTGTTAGATTCTTAAGGACAGTGAGGAGGCCCAGGCAGATTCCAAGGAGGGTGTTAGGGCCTGGCTCCTAACACATACATATGTGCACAAGTATGTAGAGGTTAGAGACATCATTCCTCAGGCTATCACTGGCCTGGAATTCACAAAGTAAGCTATGCTTGGTGGCTACTGAGCTCATGGGGTCTACCTATCCCTGCTTTACCACATATAAGATTATAAGTATGCTCCACACTCAGCTCACCATACTTTTAAATGTGGGTTCTAAGCTTGCAAGACATTCAGTTTTCTGAGCTGTCTTCCTAGTCCTAACTCTCAAAGTCATTTGCATACCTTATGAATAGGAGTAGAGTAAGACAGAACAGTTGCCAGATGTTCTGCATTTTGCAGATCTAAAGAAAGACTCCTTAACAGTTAACATCTTCATTCAGGTGAAAACATTCTGAGTGGGGGTGGATGTCAAAGAGCATTTTAGAAAGAAGCGGTGACTTTTCAAAACTGTTCTCAGCAAGACCACAGGGGTGGGGCAGCCCATGGAATTCAAGATCTAACAGTATCTGGAAGATGGGATCTAGAGTCACAGAAGATGATTCTCCCCTTCTTGGCATTGAATACTGTTTTTTGTGTTGAGTTTTGAGATTTCCTAGGTCCTTTGACTCTTTTCTTTGGTGGGATTCTTCTAAAATGAAAACTTCTATCCTCTGCTTGTCCCACGTCTATATTTTAAAGTTTGATTTCACAGGTTCATAGTGGAGCAACTCATTTCAGTATGAACTATTCTGAGTTGCATCCTTATGGCATTTAGACAAGGCTTTGGACTTTAGACTATAAAGGTAATAGTGAAGTGCATTACAGCAGCTTGGGGATACTGGAATGGAATGATTCTAGTACTTTCTCTGTGAGAAGGGGAAGCACATTCATTTGAATGGTGAGGGAAGAAAGCTATGGTTTCAATGTAGATCCTTAAAAATCCATGTGCTGCATTTAAGAGAATGGTAGCCACAACATATGTCTCAGACAAATGGGATGAGGTTCTCTTTAGACACGGCTCATGCAGCACTACTTAACTTTGACTTTCTGTGAGGGTAAATACATCACTATTAAATACCTGTGGCCCAACCTCATGTGTGTCAACCTTCTGAGAGATAAATCTATGATCTTTATTAATTAATCAGTCTGTTGCATAGTAGTACAAGACGGGTGAAGGCACAACCTAACTCTCTTTTCTGTCCAGGTTTGGGGTCCACCTGCATATGCTTCTGAGATCATCAAGATGCCCCAATCTTAACACCCTGTCACCTTCAATTATTCCTTCTCAAAATATGGTCCCAAGGTAACTAAACAAACCCAAGGAGTTGGGATACAGAGTCATTAAAATGAATGTTCTCTCATATATTCAAAGAACCAGAACCTCTGAGGCTGGTTCCTTAGTGTGCATTGTAAATTCCCTCTCCTCCCTTTCCTCCAGGGCATATACACACAGCCCATTAGTTATGGCTTGTCTGCAAACACTGCTGTTCACTTACCTTTTTCTCCTTAATCAGCTAACTGTAACTTTCTAGATTTGGTCTATGGGACCTGTGTTTGAAAGACTTTTGTTATATGAGTATATCTCTCTTTTCCTGAGCTCTTTATGATAAACCCACATCAATAGCATCTGCAAACATTATTGGGATTACAAAATACCAACTTCTAAGATCTCTCTCTCTCTCTCTCTCTCTCTCTCTCTCTATATATATATATATATATATATATATATATATATATATATATATTCAGCCAGTCTGTCATGTGCTTGTGAAGTCACCTCAATGATGAGTAACTGGTATCAATTTCTTTCTAAGTGTTGGCTATTAATGAATAACAATAATTACATGGTACCGTCCAGAGCCAGTATGATCTATAATTGTATAACAAAGACATAATTAACCCCAAGCTTGCAAACTATTATTGTAATGAGCATTTGATATGAAAAGATCATTATTTTTTAAAAAGGTATGGGAGATGACTTAATGTACCAGTTCGTTTCTGAGGACATACTAAATGGCTTAATTATCATTGTTCTGAGTTAAGTTTTGAAACTGGAGTTCAGATTGCTGAGGACTGACCTTTCTGCAGAGACAGGGATGGGTGGCACCAGACAAAGAAAAGTACAAAAGGGAGACTCGGTGGGGACCTTGTGAGGTACTTTGAGTTCATCTTGTCGAATCCACTTAACACCTCCGCTTGTAGTTGGTGGAATCAAGTTGCAGAAAGTGCTCAGGTGTGTTAATGGAAATGAAATAGGGGCTGGTATAATGAATACTCAGGGCTCTTCAGCAGCGATTCTTGGTGATGGGCATGGGAAAAGGGACCCAATGAGAACTCTCTGCTTTCTTCAAGCCTTATCACTCCAGTTAGAGAGACTGCTTCTTACTCATCCTCTCCAGCCTATTTCATATATGTGCCTACCTTCACCTTTGCAGTTTTTCCTAAGTTTTCTGCCTTGAATGCCCTGCACTGGGTCCTCCTTCCTCTCTAATTTCTACCCCTCTTGAATTGACTACGGTTAACTCTTAATATTTTGCATTCCATTCCAAAAGACAGTCCGAAGAAGAAATACATCTTTGGATCAAGAATTTTTAAGTTATAAATAAAAGGAAGAAAAATTAGTTTTCACTCCATTGGGACAGGAAGTCTGAAGCAGGATAATAGACTTTATATTTGCCTATGGGTGAGAGTTCTTTAGCATTTCTTTCCATTGACTTAGAAAAAAAAAAGTTGCTACAGTTGTAGAGTTTTGAAAGTTGTAAACTGGCTTCTACAGATAGTGCTAACCAGGGGGCCTACCCTCTGGCTCTGCACAATGTGTGGTTTTCTAAAGGAGCATGCATTTTCCTCTGCACTGCTCAATGGGACTCAAACTAAGCTTCAGTGCATGGCATATCCTCTCGCTTGGTTCACAGTGTTTTCCACTCCAACTTCTACATGAGTGATCCTCAGTCATTTTTGGTCAGGTGGTCCAATGTCCAATATTGGTGTGACAGAGGCTCCTGGAAGCTGGAAGCTAGAATTTCATAAACTGCACATTAGGTTTTGTCTTTGCAAAGTTGGTTCATGTCTTCAAGCATCTGCTTAACCACCAAGATGATGACTCTTCTTTGAATCTTTTATATCCTTCAAAGGCCCACATGCTAAAGGTCTGGCTACTCTTTTAGACCTTTCATTGTTGTGGCTAATACCTGACATGAGGTTCAGAGAGCTCAGGTCATGACCTGAGGAAAGCTATGAAGATGGATGGATAGAGTCATGGTGTCAAGAAACAAGGACAGAGGCAGGAAGTGTCTCCTAAAATTGTGTTTGGAACTCACACTAAGCTTCAATGCCTATGCCATTTGGGGGTCGATTTTATATATAAAGCATAGCAGCTACCAGCCTGTGACATCCTTAGAAGCCAATGAAACCTTTTGGGAGAGTTAATGGAAAGAAGTTGGGCTACTGTATTTTGCTCTTGAAGAGATTATGAAGACGTTGATAACTTTCTCTCCCTACCCCTACCTCATCTCTCATGTGCCTAGAGGCTCTCAGTTCCTCTACAATGCCTTTTCAATATGGTATTCTGGCTCAAAATGGCCCATGAACTAAAACCTCTGAAACCCTAAGCAAAAATAAACCATTGTCTCTATAAATTGTTCCTGCTATTTTGTTACAATGTCAAAAGCAGAGGGATAGAGTGGCTAAAACTAAAGTTGGGGATGAAGGGATACACACAGGAATGCTGTCCTCGGGTTAGATCTATTTTACAAACAATAACCGTTGTATAAAAGGAAAGACTCAGAGGGATTGAACTTAGTTGCCTAAGGTCACACAGTCAGTCCAATAAGAAATTCAGATTTCACACACCACAGTCTAAATTCCTAGCCATTACATCAGATGCTCACAAACAAATTGCTTTGTGTTTGGGAAACCAGCTCCAAACTACAGCTACTACTTAGAGTACAATATATGTACCAGACCATGATCATTGCCAGAGGAGAATGGTTGCCTTTGTCTGAAATGAAGAATAAGATTTCCCAATGAAAAAAACAGTTATAATGTCAACAACTTAACTCCTGCAATATGTCCCTGTGTGTTTAATGTTATTTACATGATATGATCTCAGAAAACTACAGGGGTCCCCACTTGCATGCCACCTTTACTGAAACAGCTGTAACTTTTTGTCTTCTTTTTCTTCAAAGCCAGAATGTGTTGTCTAAGTGGAAAGGGAGTCATTTAGAAACAAGGAAAAATAATTTCTTTAAACAAAATTGCCTCAGCAACTTAGGAGGTCTTGGTAGAACAGAAAGTGGAAGGTAACTTGAATCCTGCTGTCTGCAGCTGTACAAATTATAGATCTCCAGTTTGTAGGCTCCAGAGCTGGAATGGAGGGCATGGGTGTGCAGAAAGCTATTGGACATTTAATCACAGCTCTCTGGGGATATACAGGCTAGGCCAGGGGAAACATCTGAGCCTGATGAGTTATTTCTGCAGTGGACCTTTGAGATAGATTACATGCATCCCTTTCTTGTGATTTCTGTTCTTCTCCGGAGATATTTCTGAGTCTAAAAATCCTTTGAGAGCCCTAGAGGAAAAGCCTACTGTGGTTACCCCCAACCAGGTTCTTGTGACAAGATATCAAGCAACATTTGTGAATGTCTCATATTCTTGCTTGGCTGTGAGTAAATATTAATGAAGTTAGAATCTTCTTGAAAGAAGAAAAGTGCCACCCTGGTGGGTTACAATACAACTGCAAGAGCTGGGAAACAGGAATGTTGCTTCCCTTATGACCTTATGACTTCAGCATCCTCATAGGCACTGAACAGACTTGATCATTGATACCTTGCTTGAAGTCGAGGCAGAGTGATCAGGATAAGTCAGAAATACTATGCAAATGGGTAAGTGTCATGCTACTTAAGAGTCAGCAAATGCTAACAATGCCCCATTTTCAATAAAAGAGAAGCTGAAAACCATGACTTCCCATCCTAACTCAGCCAAAGCTGCAAGTCAAGGGCATAGGTAGTTTCAACCAAGTTCACAGCTAAGCCTCTAGAATACAGCTGTGTCTCACTATTTGCTTTGAGAAACATTACATAGTAATAAACTCATGTGGTCATTTGACATGAGCCAAAAAATATTGTCCATTCTCTTATACAGCTGGACCAGAATATCTGTTAGTTACTTTTCTGTTGCTATTCTAAAACACCATGACCAAAGCAAGTTATAGCAGGAAGGGTTTATTCTGACTTATGGTTCCAGAGGGAGAGTCTATAATGACAGGGAGAAGCATGGAATCAGGTAGACAGTGTAGAACACTGAGAGAGCACACCTTCAAGATGGAAATGAAATGGAGTGATAGCAAGTGGTATGATACAGTATAACATCTCAAAGCCTAGCCTGGTAACATATTTCCTCCAACAATCTGCATCTCCCAAAGGTTCCTCAACCTCCCCAAATAGCAGGACCCACTGGGGAGAAAGTATGAAAACCACATGAGCTTATGGGGGATAGTTACCATTCAGAACACTGGTGATAATATCCACCAGTCAACTGACTGGATAGAAAATACTTTTTTTAATGCATCTATTTTGACAATGTAAAGACATTTTCTTATCCTAATTACCTAATAGGTTCCATATAATAACTTTTTATATAATGTGTCCAATCATATAGAACTGATTTAAACACATGAAGGATGTCTAAACAAACAATACACTTCATATAAAGAATTTGAAAATCTGCAGATTTTTGTGGAGAACCATCCTGAAACCAATAACTCACAAATAGTAAGTGACAACTCTAAGTCCCAGGAAATCTGGGCTCCTCTTAATCAGTTTCTTATCTAATCTCAATAATCTTCTAAAACCTAGTATGATACCCCTTATAGATAATGAGTTGGTAAAATGTAAGAGAAAATTCTTAGTTTGTGGTAAGAGATCTTTAACTGTATCTGTTCTTCCTTTTTGAAATGGGAAAGAATACATTAGACTGAAAGCTGTTGGTAGCTAGAAGTATCTAGCAGGAACATTTAGACAGTGCTTGGAGTAGAATCCAAGTCTGTATATGTGCTTGGCAAACCCCTTACCACCTGGGCTTTTAACAGAAATTTTAAAATTTAACTTTCTTTCCATTGTACTTATTTTTAAAAACTTGTATGCTGGAAATAGATTATTTGGTTCTAACTGTATATCTCTTAAATATTGAGAGATATTAAGATATAGATTACATGCATAATAATACAATTATAATTATATTAATAAAGGTGGTGCACTACTGACAGGCACTTAAGGGTACGGTGATATAGGCATCCAAAGGATGCCTCTGTGCTATGATGGGAATCTAGCATGAGGATGGATGTTTGGGGCAGGCACACCCTCCAGATGGCTCCTGCCAATGCCTAATGATGCTCTGCCCATATGCACATGAGGGCTTCTCACAGAAACCCTCTGTCTTTTAGTCACTCAAATAATTTTGATCCCCATATCCTGTATTTCATCTTAGCTGCTAATAATAAGCCAGGGGGGAAATATTGATTTGATTGTTTGAGTTTTTCCTGAATAGCCTTTGCTTTATCACAACAAACATTCTCTGTGGCTTTATTTCTGACCAGGAGCAAGAGATTACATGAGTGTATCTTCCCTGGTCCAATCACCACCCCTTACTGAGCTACCCATTCACCAATTGCAGAATTGCTACTGAATCCTGCCATAATCTGCACTCTTATGACCCCCTAAGGACAGGCATTTGCTCAAAATTCTTTACATCTTTGGGAAAGATGCTTAGCCCATAAAGATGATATATTGCAGGGACCCAGAGGGGAAATGTCTCTCTGAGTGGTGCCAGTACCGTTTAGACATGCTTCTAGGCTCAGAATGGATACAAGGAGGCTTTTCTTCACATAACTTCTAAAAATGGTTCTTAAGCCTTGTTTTCTACTTTAACTCTAATTCTTTTCAGCATGTCCAAAAGTCTAAAAGATTGTTTCAAGATAGAATAGGTTCTGATGTAAGAAGAGAGAACTAAGCTAAATGAGGCCTGGCATAGAGCCCCCACAGCTGTACTGTTGCTGGCTAGAGGGAGGCTGGATACTCTAATTCCCCCACTAGTTGATGTTGGAGGTAGCTTGCACATACCCTTAGTCTTTCCTGTTACTCATAAGCATCTGCAAGTTTTTGCTTAGTGTTTCTTTGACTGTGAGGCCTAGGTAATCTTTAGATAGAGCTGATAGATCATGATGAATGATATGATCCCCTTCTCTGATTGGTTCAACTGATAAATAATACGTTGGTATTATTACCTTCTATAGTTTTGGTTGACTAGCGAAAGAACACTTTGTGACAGAATATAAAGAAAATAAGTTTATTTTGCACACTGCAGCCCCTCCCCCCCAAAATAAAACCAATGAGTGAGACAGTAACAGAAAAAAGTGGCAGCATATGGTCTAAGGCTGTACTGCCCTTGAAACAGTCAGTATATCAATATTACTAGCAGCCTCGTCTCAGAAGCTAAGAGAAGTCAAGACTGGCTATTATTTAGGGTAAGAGACATACTGATGAGCATACTCCTTTGGATGGAACCATGCTTGTGTTATAGTGAACCCTGTTGCATGTAATTTCCCAGCATTTAATTCCTTTCACAATACTGAAGGTGGCTATGGGGTATCATATTGTGGGTGATTTTGTTTGACTGTGGTTGGGCTATTGAATAGAACAGAGCCTTAGCTTTTCTGTTTGGGAGACATCTTCTGGACCTTGCTCATGATTGGGGATATATACTCCTTTGGGTCTCTCAGTCATGAACTTCATCCACCAACCCCATACCTCAGTGTGAAAACTGTGAACATCAGTACTTTCTCTGGATGCCCATAGGTCTTTATATGAACCGGAGGGAATGTTCTTTGAGAAAAGCTTTCTGGATGCTTTTGCAGTTAGATAATATGGAATATGAGACACAGGAATTAGCCTTCAGCTGGAGGCCTTCTCCTGTGCCTCACTTACTTGTGACTTTAAAGAGTCTAACTCACATTGACTATTAAAAGCAAGTTTGTTTATAAGTTTAGGCCGCCATAGTTTTTTGAGGATTAAAGTTGTTTCAAGATTAAAAAAAATCCATGTATGTGTTAGTGTATCTGTATGTGTATAAATATTTCATGTGTATGCAAGTACCTGCAGATGTGAGAAGAGGGGCCAGATTCCCCCGGCCTGGAGTTAGAGGCAGTTGCGAGCCTCCTGCCTTGGATGCTAGGAAGTGAACCCAAATGTTTTGGAAGAGCAGCAAGTACTCTTAACAGCAGAGCCATCATTCAATCCCTCAACCCTACTACACTGTAATCTTATTGGTGTCCTACGGGAAGTAAAATGACCAGCGCATTTTTGAACCATCTATCTTCATGAAGAATGGTTCACAGATTTTTTCATGCTTTAAACAAGCCAAGCCATATGGCCCAGATGCCAAGTGACTACTTATTATAGAAGATCATGTTAAGCATCTATTTGATGTTAGTTGTCAATTTCTCCTGTCGTCCTAAGAACTTGGAGTTTAACAAATATCCCTTGTATTCATGGTGAGGAGCTGTTAAGGAAATCTGGCATTTCTCCATGAGGTTCTCTTTCCCATGGTAAAGATGGGAGATGTAATGAGACCTTATCAAAGCTGGCATGAAAGAAAACAAAGGCAAAGGTAATTAAGAAGCACTTTTTGTACTGTTCTGAAAGGAGATCATTGCAGTCATTGTCAAGAGCACCAATGGGAATGCATAGAGCTAAGTTAATAAACAACTGTAGGCTCTTTGAAAGCCTAGTGTGAGCCAGGTTTCTGTTACTGTGACAAATAACATAATCAGCTGATAATGTGAAAAGGCTAATATTATTTCTTAGATTTGGAGGTTTCAATCTGTGATTGGTTGACCTTTTGGCCTGTGACTGCACATGACAACAAAAGATTATAGTTGAGTCAAACTGTTCATGTCATGACCAGCAAGCAAACAAGAGAGAAGAGAAACCAAGGACCCATAATCCTCTTGAGCATGAGTCTCTGATGATCAAAACAGATTCCTTGAGGCTTCACTATGAGGTTCTGGTACCTTCCAGTAATGCAGTATTGGAATCATGGCTTTAATTGAAAAGCCTTTGGGGCCATTATAAATATAAACAAGAGTAGATAGTCATAGGCCAGGTTGGTCACAATATGTAACACATCCCATTTACTGACAAAAATGATAGGAAAGAAACCAAGTCTCACTACCAAACTCACACTATGTACTAGGAAATGATCTACAAGAAACTGTTACCTTTCTAGTTAGGGAGTAAAGTTTCTTCTCCTTCCATAGTTTTTTACAATGTCTGTGTTTTTACTCTCTATATTTTATGAATCCAGATAAATGAGTAATAGCATGCATCACAATTATTGGCACATGCGGGTGATTTCATTGCCCTAAAATGTCACCCATACTTAACCTACTCATCCCTCCATTTTTAGATCTAGCATTCAATGAGGCTATTATTTTCTTATCCAAGACAAATATTTTTATTAGCCTCATTTTCCAAAGAAGGTTGCAGCCTAGAAGGAATTAACATCTTTGAGACCACATGGTCTGTGGCAATACAATGCAGATCTATTGAACCTCCATAAACTGGACCCTGCAACATGTCTCCCAACAAGAGTGAGCTAGCTGCCTACACAAATATCCCAAGGTTCTTGTGCTAAATCCAGTGAAAAAGGAGAGCTATGTCTTCCATCCATTTCACGCAACAGTAGGCTTCTGTTTTGTCTAGTAAGTGAGCCAAGAGGAAGAAGGATGGAAGGAAGAAGACCCTGGTAAAGAATAATCTAGAGACTCTGAACTCATCTACTCAGCTAGCACTTGTGCAGTCCCTACTCTGGGCTAGGCACTCTGCTGGGCAAACATATATATTGGTATATAAAACTCAGCCATGGCCACAGATGGCAATGCAAAAAGCAGCAGCTGGGAGGCTAAATGGTAGGTAAATCCTGGAACTAGCATATGCTTCAAACCATGCCCCAGCCTTTGCTTAGCAAATCAAAACCCAGGCCAAGGGCTTGGAGCTGCCTAAAGATGGGTCCTCAGAGGTCACTAAAAGCTGCTAAGTGAATGTTCCCACTTCCCATCTGTCCCTCTAATCACAGCCTCTGTGCTCCCTTTAGTCACAGCAAGGCCCCACATGGAGGGCATGGGAACAGATAGGACATGCTCTTGCCAGCTCTTTGTTAAATGTGATTTTCTGAAGGTTCCTCTCCAGCCTCCAAAGAAACCAGGCTTTGCTGGCTTCCACTCAAGTTCCCCACAGCATCTCAACAATGTCATGTGGTTTGCACTAATTGGACCCACCAAACTCATTACCAAAGGAGAGCCAGAGAGCTTGGGCAATTAGTGATGATTTGGCCAGTGTCCACCATCACCAGATGGCCTCTGCAAGTCCCCCACATTCTCAGGAAAATAACACATGGAAGCAGAGCCGATGTCCTGTAAAGGGAAAGATAGAATGAACAGTCTAGATATGTAGTAAGAAGAAAGGATGATACCAGTGATCATGTTCCTTAGCATGGGTTCTATTTATCCTTCAGCAGGGATACCAGGCTTGAAGCTAGATAAGATGCATTATGTCAGCTCAGACCTAATATCAGCACTATGGAAAAGGGACTCACATTCTCTCTATTTTATTGAAAAGACAACCAACACTTCCGTAGGCTGTCAAGGTAACTCAACAAGGATATTTGAAACTAGGATTCAGTCTTAGATCCATCAGGTTCTGAAGCATGTTCGGACCTCAAATAGACCATTTTGTGATTGTTTTTAAAAATACATATTTTATTTTTAAGTGTGTGTGTGTGTGTGTGTGTGTGTGTGTATGCACGCACGTGCATGTGTGTGGTTGTGCATATGATTGCAGTGCCCACAGAAGCCAGAAGAGAGCATTGAAGCTGAAGTTACAGACAATTTGGAGCTGTCTGAATGTGGATGATGGAAATTGAACTCAGAACCTCAGCAAGAGCAGCAAGTGCTCTTAAGTGCTGAGCTGTTTCTCCAGGCCCTGCTTGATAACTTGATGATACTAAACTGCTATTTCCTTGGCTTAGGTGCTACCTTCTTGAATATATCATACCCCATATTTGTCATTTTATTTATAACCATAACTTGCCTCTGCTTAGTGCCAATGCCTTTCTCCTCAAAATTCTCAAGAAGACAGGACTTGGGTTTTCCTCCTTTTTTTTGTCCACATATTGCACTATGCCTGATATATAAAAAGTTATCAGAATTCATTTGTTTAGTTGAATCACCATGAAGGGAAGATAAGATCGCTGGGCATATGGGGATTCCATTTGTTCCATATTTACATATATTTGGCAATGCTAAGTCTCAGGTTGGAAAATTACCTTTAACTATGATGTTTCTTTTCGTTGGTTGTCTATAAAGATTCTCTAGAATAATACAATTAATAGAATTATGAAATAATATACTAGATTAGCTTATTTAATATGATCTGGGTAGTCCAACAGTGGCTGTCTACCCACTGAAGAGACTGAGTCTGGTAGTTATTCAGCTCACAAGGCTTGATGCTTCTACAATACCAATCTCTTGCTGAGGGTCTGGAGAATTTTTAAAGACCCACTAGCTTTAGTCCAAAAAAAGCTTGGATTTGAGTCAGTGAAGAATGGCAGCAACTGCAGTAGCAGACATAGGGTGGGTGCACTTACCAGCAAGGAGTGAATTCAAATAGATAATAGAATCCTCCTTTTCCTTCAGACCTCTTTATAGCTGGGCTGTTGGAGGAAGATGTTTCCCACTCAGGAGTGTGTCTCCTAGTTGGTCTCATATCCCACTTAGTTGACTACCAAGACTAATCATCAGCGTGTGCATCTCCACAGTGAGTTCAGCCTTCCAGTGGATCCATGATGGTAAAGCTGGGAAGATGGATGCAGTCCAGGTTCCTGCCAGCACTGCACACACAGGGCTTGTTAGAGTATATGGGAAATCATTCCCTTTGGTTTGCATTCATCCAATCTTCCTGACTCAAGGCTTTTACACTCTCAGCTCTGACACTCTGGGAGCCTACATGATCATGTCTGTACTTTATCCTTCCACTATGTTGTAGTGATAAAGGCAGGGATAGGTAGAAGATAGGATCATCAATCTGAAATTTAAGTGAAAAGGTTAGACAAAGATGTGAGCATTAGCTTCCTGCTTGGCTGATGCTTCCAAAATAGGCCAGTTTCTATATTCAAAAAAGAAAAAAAAAAGGTTTGTTTCCCAAGGAAAGTTCAAGGGCTTCTCACAAATTTCACAAAAGGCAATGGGTTTTTGAGATGTCTGTCTTAAGCATTTGAAACCCCAAAGTACATCCCCAGTGACACACTTCCTCCAACAAGGCCATATCTACTCCAACAAGTCCACAGCTTCTAATGTCACTCCCTAAGCATTCAAATATGTGAGCTTATGAGGGTCATTCTTATTGAAACCACCACAGTACACATATACAAAATAAATAAATGAATAAATAAATAAATAGATATATAAATAAATGTTTTAAAAAGAGAACAGGTAAAGATAGTGTGCCTCAATTCAACATGTGGATTTTTTTTTTTTTACTAGAAAAACAAATAGGTGTGACAAGTAACATTGCATGTCTCTTTGCTCCTGTGACCAACTCCTTTTTCACAATTTCCTTACAGTATATAGACTATCCCTTCCAAGGTAATTGTTGATGGTACAGAATACTCCAGGCACAACAGGAGACTGCTGTTATGACTAAATGGTCGGGACCAGTCTTCTATCTCTGTAATATTTTCAGTGGCCCTTAACGTCCTAATGTCCTGGCACTGATAAGCCACTTGTCTGAGTGTTCATCTGGTAGAGAACTGTAAAGCATCACTTTCAACAAACAGAAAGTTCTTGCAATGCTCGCTCCATCTTATACAGTTCAGCATAGAAAGCTTAGTTGGAGTGGTTTGGGGATTTGAGACTGACAATGAGCTCTGACTGCCCTCTCATGCAACTTCATCGAAATGGAGCCAGTCAGAATGCTGGCAGTCACCCACACAGTCGGCTAATTAGATCCTTTTCCTTGAAGTTCTCCCCCCACCCTTAGTGGAGATGTATAATGCATTCCCATCAAATGCAAATACAGGTGGCATTAATGGAACCTCTAGTCTTTGCCTGGTGCATTAGAGGGGTGGGAAGAAGGATCAGTTAAAGGAGATCTCTCTCTTCTCAGAGCTCTCATGTGGTCCTGGGGATAGTCAGGAAGGAGGAAGGAGGAAGCAAGGGCATGTACCTGCAAAAAGAGCTTTGAGGGGAAAAAGCGGGGCTTCAGGACAAGTAGTGGGGATAAAAGGCTCTAAAACCAGGCTATACATAGCTATCAACCCTGTGACCTTGAAGAAATTACTTTATCTTTTTGAAATTCAGTTTTTTGAGATACAGAAGTGGGTCATAAGCATTCCTACCCAGCAGGTTCTTTTGATTGTGAACTTGACACAGTGTACAAGTATCTGGAGGAAAGTCTCAATGAGGAATCATCTAGATTAGGGTAGCGTGTGGTCATGCCTGTGAGAGGTTTTAGTTTATTAAATTAAAAGAAAATACATTCGTTGAGAATTTTATACATGTATATAATTTGGTTTGAGGATGCTGGTTATGATGATGGTAAAGGGGGAATTTTGGGTTGCCTCTGGGGGTTCTTAGTGTCATTAAAAAATAATTTAAGAATGGGCTCAAATGGAAGTAGAGTGGCAATTTTGCTTGTTATCATCTATCCCTTTATCTATCACCTATCTATACATGTATGTAGTTTATAGAATGGGCAATACTTAAGGGACCTACAGCAGAGTTTAAGAAATTTAAAGAATTCCTGATAGAAACACAACTAGAGTCTGTTTGATGAGATAATGACTCCAAACTAGCCCAAAGACAGAGATGCTGATGAGGCTGCAGGAAAGTCAAGGTTAGCTATAGAACTTTGCTATAGAACTGAATCCAGTTGCATGGTGAATGGGCAGAACAGTGTCTTAGGAGGAATTGTAGATCCAGGACAGAAGGAGTGGGCAGGTGGATGAGTTGATGGCAGTTGAGAAGGCCATGCATAGCTCAAGTCCTAGGGACAGTCAGGAGTTCTTGCCTAAAAGTTCTATCACATCTGCTGTCTTCAAAATGGAATCAAATGCTGCTTGTACAAATGGAGTCTCTCTAAGAGGAAGGTACAGACTGATAGAAAACAAAACAAAACAAAACAAAACAAAACAAAAAACTACTGCTTTACACAGAATGGGATAACTTACAGTAGAATATGGCTTGATTGCAACCACTAGGCAAATCCCTATTTCAAGAGAGACACAAGCTTCACTAAATAATAAAAGACAAATCTGGGGAGAAGTCAAGGAATAAAAACAGAAGGAGAAAGACAAATGGTCTCAGGAAGGCAGGGATGGGGGTGTCTGTTCAAGATGGAGTAGATCAAATAGTACTGGGAAGCCAGGAAGGCTGACTTGAAAATAGATCAAGAATTGAAGCAATTAGTGGTCATTGATGCGCTAATTAGAGCAGTCTGAGTGGAGAGATCCATTTTAGGAGCAAAGGAGCAGGCAAGGGCACAGGAGTGGTGAGAACAAATGAGCCTTCAAGCAATTGAGAACAAAGAAACAGAGAATCAAAGAAGGTGGAGGGCAGGGGGGACTAGAAGCTTTTTTTTTTCTTGTGATGTATTTATTTTATTTCTAGGAGAGTTGTGCCTACATGTATGTGTGTGTACTGCATGTGTGACTTGTATCCATGGAGTTTAGAAGAGGGCATTGGATACTTTGGGACTGGAGGTACAGATGGACCCACAGGTGAGTTAACTTGTGGCTGCTGGGAACTGACCCTGGGTACTCTGCCAGAGCAGTCAGTTCTCTTAACCACTGAGCAATCTCTCCAGCTCTGAAACTGGAAGTTAAAATACTGAAAGACTGAGGTATTCCAATAGTTGTGAAGGTTTGGTCACAGAGAGAAGTTAAAGCTAGAACAGTGTCTGTACACATAGTGAGAGGGTAGCAGAAAGAGAGGGTGCGAGAGGGTGCGAGGGAGACATCGTAAGTGCCACGCAAGCACGAGGACTTCAGATTCCAGGTACACATCCAGGTATAGGGGAAAAAAAGCATGGCCATAAGAACCTGCAATCCTAGCACTGAGTAGTAGCCGGATGGGAATGGTGGGTCTCCAGAGCTCACTGACCAGTGAGTGTAGCTAATTAGTGAGTGAAAGTTCAGTGAGAGACATTGTCTCAAAACATGAGTGAAAAATGATTGAAAAGGGACACCCGATGCCATCAAGGTGTGGCCTTTATATTTGCTTACCTGTATGCTCACATGTACACATACCTGCATACACATGAGCATACACACAAAGTGCACGCACACACACACACACCATTAAAATAGTTGGTCTGCAGTGGACAGTGAGACCCTGTTCCTCTTTGATTAGGAGAGACTTAAATTACATAGGTGAACAGCTAAAATAGGAAAGCCACACTGCCTTGGGGTTCCCTATAAACTAGGGAAATTTTGCTTTTGAATAGATGGCAGAGAAGAGAGTCCTGGGAACCGGAGCCCATGAGTGAACGTTGAAGCAAGATCTGTGGACAAAACAAGGTCCCAGAGAGAGTGAAAGTATGGAGTGCAGCTCATTGGGGCTGTAAGAGGGTGTGTGTGTGGGGAGAGGCAGAGTCATGCTTTTCTCCAGCCTTGTGGGAGAGTCGGAGGAGGCCTGAGGGAGACTGTGAGGATGAATTCAGAGTAGGTGTTGGGAAGAAGAAGTTTATACTAGCTAGATGCGAAGAGGTGTGGAGGCTTGAAACGGCCATCCAAAAATGAGCCAGCCTTGCTATGGTGCTAGTGGAAGAAGCAGATGTGTGTGGGAATAACTAAGCTCTGTACAGCTAGCCCTACTCTTCTGTCCTATCATTTCCTAGTCTCCCACTTGCTTTGGCATAAAACCTAATGTTTCTTCTGCATAATAAAAAAGTTAACTGTGCATAGGCCTGTGTGTGTGTGTGTGTGTGTGTGTGTGTGCACTCACACAGTGTAGAGGCTGAAGGTCAATCCAGAGTGTTATTTTACAGGTACTATTCACCTTGTTTTTAAAGAAATACCTCTCATTGGCTTGGGACTCACTTATTTGGCTATGTCAGGGATGACTTTAGAGCCTGAAAAACCTGTCTGTCTCCACCCCACACAACCTACACGCTGGGACTATAAGTACATGCCATGCCACCATGCTTAGTCTCTTTACAAGGGTTATATGCTCAAACTCATGTCCTCATGCACCAGCTGAGCTGTATACTTAGGCCACAGTCCAAAGTTCTACCCATAATCTTGTCCCAGTGTTTGCTTATAATCCCTTTCACTTGGTACATTTAAACTTACTGGTCCTTCAGCTATCTCTCAAATAGAGCATGCACTTTTCTTTTTTTTAAAATTTTTTATTGTTTATTTTTCATACTTTATTTACATTTCAAATGTTTTCCCCTTTCCAGATCTCCCCTTTGGAACCTCCCCATTTCCTCCCACTCCCCCTGACACTATGGGGGTATTCTCCCACCCACCCACCCACCCACTCTCTTCTTCCCTCCTTGGCATTCTCCTCTACTGGGGGATCTAACACTCTCAGGCCCAAGGTCCTCTCCTCCCCCTGATGGCTAACAAGACCCTCCTCTGCCGCATGTGTGGCCAGCACCATGGATGCTTCCATGT
Source organism: Rhynchomys soricoides (assembly GCA_019843965.1). Taxonomy (NCBI): domain Eukaryota; kingdom Metazoa; phylum Chordata; class Mammalia; order Rodentia; family Muridae; genus Rhynchomys; species Rhynchomys soricoides. Next base: position 2,558,466 of record JADRCH010000362.1, read on the forward strand.
GTATTCTTTGGTTGGTGGATCAGTCTCCAGGAGTATCGTGGGGGTCAGGCCAGTTGCCACTGTTGCTGCCTCCCTAGGGATGCAAACTCTGTCAGCTCCTTCAGTCCCTTCTCCAAGTCCTCCATCTGGGACCTCACACTCAGCCCTACTATTGCAGTGAAGTGACTCTTGGGTATTTCGAACTTTTGGGCTAATAATCACTTAACAGTGAGTACATACCATGTTCATTCTTTTGTGACTGAGTTACCTCGCTCAGGATGATATTTTCAAGTTCCATCCATTTGTCTGCGAATTTCATGAAGTCATTGTTTTTAATAGCTGAGTAGTATTCCATTGTGTAAATGTACCACATTTTCTGTACCCATTCCTCTGTGGAGGGACATCTGGGTTGTCTCTAGCTTCTGACTATTATAAATATGGCTGCTATGAACATAGTGGATTATGTGTCTTTATTATATATTGGAGCATTTTCTGGGTATATGCCCAGGAGTGGAATAGCTGGGTCCTCAGGTAGTATTATGTTCATTTTTTTCTGAGGGTCCGCCAAACTGATTTCCAGAGAGGTTGTATCAGTTTGCATTCCCACCAACAATGGAGGAGTGTTCCTCTTTCTCCATATCCTCACCAACATCTGCTGTCACCTGAGTTTTTGATCTTAGCCATTCTGACTGGTGTGAGGTGAAATCTCAGGGTTGTTTTGATTTGCATTTCCCTGATGACTAATAATGTTGAACATTTCATTAGGTGCTTCTCAGCCATTCGAGTTTCCTCAGTTGAGAATTCTCTGTTTAGCTCTCATCCCCATTTTTTGATAGGGTTATTTGGATCTCTGGAGTCTAGCTTCTTGAGTTCTTTGTATACATTGGATATTAGCCCTCTATCGGATGTAGGATTGATAAAGATCTTTTCCCAATCTGTTGGTTGCTGTTTTGTCCTATTTACAGTGTCCTTTGCCTTACAGAAGTTTGTAATTTTATGAGGTCCCATATGTCGATTCTTGATCTTGGAGCACAAGCCATTGGTGTTCTGTTCAGGAACTTTCCCCTGTGCCCATGTGTTCGAGACTTTTCCCCACTTTCTCTTCTATTAGATTCAGTGTATCTGGTTTTATGTGGAGGTCCTTGATCCACTTGGACTTGAGCTTTGTACAGGGAGATAGGAATGGATCAATTCGAAATCTTCTACATGTAGACTGCCAGTTGAATCAGCACCATTTGTTGAAGATGCTGTCTTTTTTCCACTGGATGGTTTTAGCTCTTTGTCAAAGATCAAGTGACCATAAGTATGTTGGTTCATTTCTGTGTCTTTGATTCTATTCCATTGATCTACCTGCCTGTCACTGTACAGATACCATGCAGTTTTTATCACTACTGCTCTGCAGTACAGCTTGAAGTCAGGGAGGCTGATTCCCCCAGAAGGCCTTTTATTGTTGAGAATAGTTTTTGCTATCCTGGGTTTTTTGTTATTCCGTATGAATTTGAGAATTGCTCTTTCTAAGTCTATGAAGAATTGAGTTGGGATTTTGATGGGGATTACATTGAATCTGTAGATTTCGAGCATGCACTTTTCAAACCCACGACCTATGAACACTCTCTTCTTACCTCCTGAAGAGCTGTTTCTCCTACTTCTGCCAACATTTCCATTTCTATTCGTTCATTTTCTGCTCAGATGTCTTCCCTGGAGGTTCTTTGTCTAGTAGGAGAATGGGTAAGAAACTTGTCCCTGATCTCACTCACACAGCACTCTTAGGGATTCACTAAAGGTTTGTGACATAAATCAGGTAACAATAATAATAAAGACAACAATTATTTATCACAGCATTCTAGACATTGGGTGACTTGTAGAGTAACACACATATTCCTAAGCTCCACATTAGTTCTCTGCATAGTACAAATTAGTGCAAAGTTAACTTGCCATTAGGTAATTTACCCAGTGAAATGCATCCCCATTTCCCTCTATCCCTCTTCCTTCTTCCCAGTCTTCTCTCCCTCTCTTTTCCCTGTCCTCTTTTCTCCTCTTTATTTGGTGTTAAGATTTTAACCTGCAGCTTTACACATGCTAAGAGTGTACTCTACCTTGGAGCTGTGTCTCAAACTGAGCTCTACCACTGAGCTATATCCTCGCTGTAATTTTGTAAGTGATTAAACTAGGGTTTTTTGAATTCTGGCTCTTGTGACTTAAGTTTATGTTTTCAACCGTGATTCTTTCTGCCATTTAAGTGTATCATATTGATGGACTCTTGAGATGTCACAGCAGGTAAAGAAATCCCTAAGTCCCACATGGTGGGCAAAGAGAACTGACTATGGAAACATATCCTCTGATTCTATGTGTGTCCTAAGGGCACACACAAACACACACACACACACACACACACACACACACACACACACGCACACAAGCACGCACAGGCTGGTGTGCATACCTGAGCATGCATGAATAAATAAATAAGATGTTATGAACTAAACTAAAAATAAAGAATATTATACTGAAATATCTAAACTCAAATTGCTCATAATCTAACCAAACACAATAATCTAAGTTTAAAAATACATTATTTTGGTTGTGGAGGTAAAATCCAGGGCTTTGTGCGTGCCAGACAAGTACAGGACCACTGAGGAACATTACCACTCCTATATTCCAAAGTTTTACAACCCTGAAATTAGTTCTTGAGTTTTTCTGAATCTGCACTCCATTTCCATAGCATTTTGAGCCCATTTCGGTACTGAGTTTAATTATTCAGAAAGCTTCCTGAGGCATCTTTTCCCTTCTGATTCACATCCCATCTCTGTGGGCCCCCATTAAAGAGATGCTGAGATGCAAGCAATCAATGTGAAATATGTATTTTAATAGTGGTTTTGGCTGCATGGGAAATTCATAGAATTACGAGGAAATGGAATCCTGCCCTATGCACCATCTAGTCAGAATGGTATTTCATCAGCCTGGATATTTTATTCTTCTACAAGAACTCTGCGTCCCTGGAGCTGTTTTAATCTTGGCTCATTAAAAGTTAATATAATTTGGATTGGTACTATTCATTCTGTTTTGGACCACCTCATCTACCCAGTGCAGTCTGTGTTTCCTCACACCCACTCCATACGAACACAGATGCATCCATTTTATCACCACTCAGGATGCAGGTGGGAGCAATCAATAGTTGATTATTGATAAAAGATAATCCTCAGAAACAGTACTGATTCAAATGTCAGCTGCAAGATAGATGCCAGTGATTTATTTGATAATTTGGGGAAGTCAGGAGGTAATAGAGAAAGATTGCCCTGTTGTGGCCATTACCAAGCCCAGGGGAGAGTGTTCACCATTAATATGTGAGGTGTAAAAGTAGCAGAAACTTGACCCTCAGGCAAGCTCTGCAGAGAGAGGACAGGAAACCTAGGAAATGGAAGTTTCTCCATCATTCTTAGAAAGGACTGATGATCAAAATCCTCACTAAAGAGTGATATCGTTTTTTTTGTGTGTGAATGTGTCGAAGTGTGCATTAATTGTGAACATATATATGTTCAAGGGTGTGTGACTGTATATTTATGTGTGTATGAGTGCATGTAAATAAGTGTATGTGTGTCTGTGAATATGAGTGTGCATCAGAGTAGGTAAACCTGTGCTTAACTGGGTAGGTATGTAAGTATATGCATATGAATTTGTCTGAATGTATGAGTGTGTATGAACATGCATGAGTATGCATGGGTATATGAATAGAATGGACAGTTATATCCATAGGTGTTCACAAGTATGTGAGTGAGATGTGTGTTTGGTCATTTATGTGAGTGTGCATGTGTGTATGAGTGTGGATGTGTGAGATTGTATGAGTAAGCATTTTTGACTGTATTTGAGGGCAAATATGTGGGTGTGTCTGAGTATGTGAATGCATCTATGGGCTTGTGAGTGATAGTGTGTGTGAATGTGAATGTGCATGCCTGTGAGTTAGCGTCTTTGAGTTGTGAGTGTGAATGTGAGTTACATAAGTGTGTGTAAATGTGAATGTATGAATATGAGTCCAAGTGTGTGGTTTTACATGTTTGTGTGTGTGTTTTCATGCTTTTTCAGGGAATGGTACTCAGGCCTTCATGCTTGTGAAGCCAGAACTTACTGACTGAGCCTTCCCTTGCCCTAGGATATAATTTGTTGTGGGGATTGTGACCATGGGTGGTGGAATGGGTGTGACCTGGAGGTTGGAAGCAAGGATGGACTAGGAGAAGTGGTGCTTTTCTATTGAGGACTGACACGCACTACTGTGGATGGTGCCCGAGGAGGCTCTCCATTCTCATTGGGTTCCACTCTTATGCACATATTCTTGTGCACATGCATTCCATCAAAACACTCCCAGGGATCCTGTTACCTACAGACACCTGTTCCAGGAGGGATGCAGAATTTAAAAAGTACTGAGCTGTTGCCTGGCTTCTGGGAGTGACTGCAGTCTTTGGAAGTGTCAATGGACCCCAGTGGAATAACTCAAAACACAGTAGAAGGTAGACACGGGACTGAGGTGAAAATAGAATGCAGTGGAAAAAAATTGTCAACAGATTTAAAGAGACTTTGGATGTTGATCTTGAACAATGACCTCTTCCTGTTTACCAGGAGTAGAAGTGAGACAACAGAGTATTTTTGGAAACAAAGACCATTGTGGATGCTGACCTGAGAGGATCAGAGGTATTTGTTTGGAGAATAATGCTATGTGAGCTGGTGCCCTGAGAGTTGAAACTGAATCAAACAAGCAAATGGTATTGGACACTATATCTTCTGCTGCTCAGGACAACTGCCCTCTAATTTGATTCCTAACATGTAGGGCTATGGAGCCATGGGTCTGTGTTGTTGTGGAGCAAGCCTGAAGCAAGAGTGGGGTTAAGACATGTCCTGAGATTGGTGGGAATAGAATGCCCCTCCACTCCTGCCTGTATCTCCCTGTGCATGTAGCCCTGTGCCCCAAACTTTGCCCACTAGAGAAGGTCACACAGCCAGCAGCCAGGTTAAACTTCCTCTCCTCTGATAAGATCATGTCAAGCAGCACCTAGAATCCCTCCTTATGCAAGGAGGAATGTATGTATACAAGAAGTGTATGATGTACACTCACCCCAAAGGTTTAAATACTATTTGTTTCCTCACTCCCAACCCCCATTAAACAAGCTGTCTCATTGAAGCTTGTCTCTCAAGACTCTGTTCTGGTTTTCACTTATTTGCCACTTGAGGTCTCCAGCCCCTAGTCTTTCCTGCCTTGATTTGCTTCCCAGCTCAGGACACACCAGTTGTGAATTATGGAATAACCACGTGGCTACTGGCAGGGAAGCAGAGCCACACTAACATTTGTTTGGGGCAACTCATAACCCCCTGTAGCTCCACCTCCACGATATACAATGCTCTCTTTTGGCTTCTGAGGTTAACACACACACACACATACGAGAAAGAGAGATTCAAGGAAAAATATAAGACTGATCATTGACCACAGAGACCACTGATAAGTATAAGAAGAGGCTTAGAGGCTTAGGTTAAAATTGTGATGTGTCTGTATCTTCCTAGTGAGATGAAGAAGACATGTCTGGAGCTGAGGCAAGAGTGGGCAGAGTGGTCAAGAGGAACTGAGCAAAACTTTAAATGTATACATTTGTTTCTCAGCTGTAATAGCAAAAGTCTCAATACCCAGGTTGGTTTTTTATAAAGTGTATATTTTATTTGCTGCCTAGCTTTGCAAATTTTTATTAGTTGCCTATACTACATTTTGGTTAAGTATCTACTGTATGCTAATGGAAAAATAATCAAATCCCTGTGTGTAGATGCAAATGGTTATTTCAGCAGAATGCAGGAGCATGTTGGAAAGTCAGAGAGAGAAAGTGTAATATGGCACCATTGAGAGTTATGTTGATTCTTTTCAGAAGGAGATACCAACCTACTAATTAATAACAAAAAATTTAATGGCACCAATATGTTTATTATAATTGGAACTGGGCTAACACATAGTGGCATTTGTTTCAGGCATAGCTGATTTATTGACACTGGCTTAAGTATCTCTGTGAAATTCTGCATATACATGTTCCATAGTTGAGTAGTGATAATGGTTAAGTCCATCCCTGTCTCTGAATGTATTAATTCATTTACAAGTGTTTATTGAGGCTCTTAAAACTCATGTATGTGTATGTTTGTATGTGTCTATCTATGTGTATGTGTTTGTGTGTATGTGAATATTTGTGCCTTTGTGTGTATGTGTATGCTTATATGTGTGTTTGTGTGTATATATGTGTATGTATATGCTTGCATATATGTTTGTGTATATATATTGGTGTGTGTGTATGTATGTGTGTATGTGTATGCTTGTGTATGTGTTCATGTGTGTATATTTGTGTGTGTATGTATTTGTATTTGTATATTTGTTTGTATGTGTATATATTTGTGTGTAAGAATTAGTAGTGTTGTGGGGTCCAGTGAAAATCCAGCATCCAGGACACACCAAGTTTTTTTTAACCAAAGAAACTTTATTGATTTGAACAGCAAACTAACTTGCCAGGGATGCAGCACAGACTTAGGGGCTGGAACTGTGACCCTGACTCTTCTGGGTGAGCAGATTTTAAGTCCTGCAAACGAGCAACATGTGTAAGATAGCATCATAAGATCAAAGACTACATGATACAGAAGAGTGAACAATAGCAGGCTGGCTTCTTGATACCAGGTTATTGAGTCATGGGGTTTTCAGTTGGAACACAGAAGAAATCACAACAGAAAGAAACAGAACACAAAGTTTATCCCTGAACCTGGTGCTCTCTCATTCAGCTAGAGTGCGAGCCTGTGAGCTTTATGGGATCTCCTCCTGGCTTGCTTGCTCAGCCCTTGATAGCAGATCAGGACTTCTATCATTCTGTTTTTTTGGTTTTTTTTTTTTGAAAAAAAAAACATCGTTGTTTATGCAGCAAGCACTTTCCCATATAATCAATTAATCCGTCTCCCCAGTCCAAGTATCGAGCTTTATCTCTAACCTATTATGACCCTTCTGTGTAAGAAAATAATTAAATAAAAGTCTGTCATCAGATGAAGTAAGTGGGAAGGCATACCTCCTTACATAACTGATGGTTGTTTTGAAATCCAGAAAGAATTCCAGCCAGATGGACAGATAATTGGTGGGAACATAAATACTACTAAGTCAGTGTTTGCTTCCCCAACCTTTACAGAGATACGACAAGTCAGTGTGATAAGCACAAAGGTCTACATTTCATCCGCAATCTTAGGTAAAGAAAAAGCACAAAAAGAATGCCATTCTCAGGTAATGGAGAAGGTAAAGTAAAAATGGAAAAATGATTTGAGTGTATAAAGATCAGAAATTCATACAATGTTTAGGACTGAAAGACTAGCTATTTTATTTTGTGCTACTTGATGAAAGAGGTGGAAGAATTTGAAAAAAGATTAAAGTCCAAAGAAGTATTTTTCCTAATGAAGAGACTATTTTGCTAATGAATGTAGACTATTTTGATTAACCATTTGCCTTCACTGAGTCAACCCTTACTCACTGAGCCCTCACCAAATGTACAGAGAAATGAGCATTTACTGATAGTTGGCCATGTACCTCATAAGGTTCAAGTGCATGCATGAATGGAGCTATTTACTGTAGTTATGTTATAACCTACATGATGAACAATGATATTGAGGTACACTGAAGTAAAACAGCATGCTCAAGGACACACAGCCAGTGGGAGACCATCGAGAGCATGTCAGAGGCATCTGATCCCAAACCTGTACCAGGAACCACCAGTATACCAAAAAAGAAAGATAAGCCCTTCCTGTTTCTTTGCTCAACTAGAGATTCAGGAGGAAATTGATAAGCTCATAAACAAAACAAAAACCTTGATAAACAAGACAAAAACCATATCTGCACTTAGGAAGAAGTTTGGCAGGATGAAAATAGCATGTGCAAATATTCTTTTTCTGTTTGAATTCAGCTTGATATGAGCACAGCTATGAAGAGTTGAAACAACTGTGAATATTCAACAATTGCAAGTAACAGATGAGTCATAAAATGACTATATTTCCAGGCATTTGGATGGGTGGGTGGGTGGGGGAATACGTCCAGAGTGGTGGTGGTGGTGGTGGGGGAGGGAATGGAGAGGTTTCAAAGGGGAGATCTGGAAAGGGGGAAACATTTGAAATGTAAAGAAAGTATGAAAAAAAATCTGGAGTGTAAAAAAATAAAATAAAATATTGATAAATAAATATATAAAAGTGAAAGAAAAAAATAGATAAAAACCATTGAAGTGGTCTATGGGCCACTTATGATCAGAGCCTGGAACCAGGAATGTCCCTGACTTTTGGACAATTAGATTGAAATAAGACATTTTTTCCAACCAAGAGAAAGCACAGTTGTTCATTTCTTCCTAATATTTCAGACCCAGCTTCCATCTGAGTCTTCCTGCCCCCAAATCAGTCTGACTCTACGCTGTCCTGGTTTAGACTTTCTTTAACATCTGACTGCTTTGGGAACCAATTCTAATACATGAGAATGGCATTATTCTGGAATATTCAATAACTTATAAAATCATGGCCTTGCTTTGTAGTTCATAAATATGTCCAGTTATTAAGTCACTGATCCCTCTGTATCTCCTTGAGGGGCACTGAACTGATTTTAATATCATTTGTACACATTAGTCCTTAAGAGTTCCTAAGGTCACTTCTTGATTTCTTTCCTTTTATTTGAGTGCTCTGTACATGAACTGCCTGTCTTTCCAAGGTTTCCTTTGTGTGGAACACTGTTTTACCGAAACAGTTGCTATGCAAATAACATTGGTGCTACCCAGAGGTGATAACTCAGAAGGCAAATGCAGCAACTATGTGGCAAGAAAATAGCCACTGTTACACATCATGCTACACTCACTAAAGACTATCTGGGGATGACAGTTGAGGGACATTTCAGCTGAAAAATGCAGGGATTTATTGCTCTTAGGTTGTCATCTTCCATCCATGAGGGTGGATTTTATGTTTCCTGTGCTATCTTGCTACCAAAGATAACTTACTTACAACCCAAGCATAGTTTCTCTGATTATCTTGGGAAATATATCTGCAGATGTTGTACTGAAACAGCTTCAGACCCTAGGCTCCATTTTTCAGTACAAAAACAGTCTATCTTCTTGGAATGACATTATGTTACCTATAACTGTTGCTAGTGACATATTTGGATTATGCAAGGTAGTATTTTCTAAAATGTCCCTAAGGTTTTGTCCTAGAAAAATAGAGTTCCCAAGTCAAAGACATTGCAAACTGCAGGCCAATATATTTATTTACTCCAAGGCACCTCAGGGACTTGTGAATGTAAAAGCTTAATCTTCAAGCGTTTGCTAAGAATATTGGGTTGAAATCTGCACTTACATCATCCTCCCATATTTTAATTTTTATTAAATGATGCTCTAGCTTGCCCCTTACTACTCTGGTAGCACCACAACCAAAAGAAACATGGGGGAAGAAAGGATTTGTTTCATCTTATACTTTGCCATGACTGCTGAGTAGTGTTCCATTGTATAAATGTACCACAGCTTCAGTAGAGGGATAGAAATCTAGGTTGTTTATAGTTTCTGGCTGCTATAAATAAAGCTGTTCTGAACATGGTTCTGGAAGTGTCCTTGTGGTAGGATGGATGTCCCTTGGGTATGTGCCCAAGAGTGGAATAGTTGAGTCTTGAGGTAGACTGATCCCCAATTTCCCAAGGAACTGCCCTTTTGATTCCCATAGTGGCTGTACAAGTTTGCACTCTCACCATCAATGAAGAAGTGTTCTGCTTGCTCCACATCCTTGCCAGCATGAGCTGTCACTTGTGTTATTATTATATAACAGAACTAACATAATATATTCTGGCTGGACAGACATGGTGGCAAACACCTTTAATCCAAGCAGGATTATCTGGAGACAGAGGCAGGTTTATCTCCAGATTTGAGGCCAGCTTGGTCTAAGAGTTCTCTCTCTGCTTTTCTCTGTGTATGTCTATACCAAGAATTAACAAAATTTAAAATAATAGAAAATGAATAGAAAGGGTTTTTGTTACTGTCTCTGTCTGTCTCTCTGTCTCTGTCTCTCTCTGTCTCTCTCTGTCTCTGTCTCTGTCTCTCTCTGTCTCTGTCTCTCTGTCTCTGTCTCTCTCTGTCTCTGCTCTCTCTGTCTCTGTCTCTCTCTGTCTCTGTCTCTCTGTCTCTCTCTCTCACTCTCTCTCTGTGTTCCTGTCTATGTATCTGTGCATGTACGAATGCCAAAGGTTGATATTATATATCTTTGCTTTCCACTTCAGTTTATGAGACAGAGTCTCTCATTGAACTTGGAGCTATGTGATTTGACGGTTTATCTGACCATGAAGCCCCAGGCATCATTTTTAACTGCATCCCTAGTGGCTCACAGCATGTAGATCTGTTCCCATGACTGGCTTTTGTGTGGGTGCCAGAGAACTAAAGTCAAATCCTTTGCTCTCTGGTCTCCCTCACCAATCACCAAAGACTATGATTTGAGTATGTATTTCCTGACCAATAACAGTCTAGGTTGTGTTTCCTAATATTGAAAGTTGACTATTGATTACCTTCATATTCTATGGGTGGCTTGCATGCAATCCTTTAAACTTTAACTACTTCAGGAGATCCATCCTGAGTGCTCACCACAGGTATGGTTTGTGACACTCATTTGTTCGCCACATTGACATTGGAGAATTTGAGCAAGCTGAAAGCTCAACCACCTATTTGCTTTCTCAGAAAATGTCAGGCTACTCTTCTGCACTTGCCTTAGGTTTTTTATTGCTGTGATAAAACATCATAACCTAAAGAAATTTGGGGAGGAAAGGGTTTATTTTAGTTTGTGGTTCCACATCTTAGTCAGTCAGGGGTAGAAGTTAGGGCAGGAACTGAAGCATGGCAGGAACCTGGATGCAGGAACCAAAGTAGAAGCCATGGAAGAGTACTGCTAACTGGCTTGCTCAGTCTGCTTTCTTGTAGCACCCTGGACCACCTACCCAGGGCTGTATCACCCACAGTAAGCTTGGCCCTCCCAGATCAATCAGCAAGCAAGAAAGCACACCCTAGGCTTGCCCATAGACTAGACTGTTAGGGGAGGGCATTTTCTTAGTTGAGGTACCCTTTCAAATCATCTCAGCTGTGTCAAGTTGACATAAAACTCTCTGGCACACCACTGATAGAGACTATATCTCCTGTGACTTACTCTCTAGTTGATATAAGCACTCATTAAAAAGTTGTTGAATTGAATCAATTCTTTCTTTCCCTGCTCACCTTCCTGCAGTTATATCGTCAAACAGTAAATTAATCAGAACAGCCCAAACTGATGACAAGAAAAGAATAGATTACCCAGATAAACGGAGAGAGGTGAGTGGGTTTGTCTGCATTACCTAAATTACTTTCCCAGTTACATTTTATGTAGCATATGTTAGTGAGGCCCTAATTGAACAAACTTTCTGTCACTTTGCTATGAGAAGCACACCCGTCTTTTATCTTGAGAGGGTGCAGCGGGAAGGTCATGGTCCTTGAGAGTTCTACTGTAAGGAAAGCTGTTATTGTTGCCAGATTTGTGTATTAATTGGACACTTTCTCCCAGCCTTGATTACAAACCCCCGCTATGCCCTGAATAGATTTGTCTTAGAAACTACCTTGACAAGGTTTACAAATCAATTTTGCTCGCAGAGTTTGGGCTTTTGTTTGGAAAGGGGTTTTCGTGTTTTGCTCATTTTGTTCCTTCCTGGCACCAATCCCAGGCAGCATCTCGAGAACAATGCTACACCTAATTTGCTCTTGCAAATGAGAGTGATTAAAATAACTCAGCAGAAATGATGAAGGTTCTGGAATGATTTACAGGCCCAGAGTGAAGCCTAATAGCTCTGTTTACCCCTCAGTCATCTGACTTGCTAGTGGCCTTGGCAGCCAGGTGATGAGCACTTCCTGCCTGTTTGAACCTGCCCAGGCTACTCTTCACTGAGCTGCACAGCTGCTGGTCTGTTCCTCTGTGCTGCTGGAATAGGGATAGGTAATCTTTACCAGAAACACTTGTGTAGGCAAACTGTGGGGGTTTGCTCCTGAGCTGATGGGGGTGGTTCAGAAGGAGCTATGTGCACATTATGTGTGTGTGTGTGTGTGTGTGTGT
>JADRCH010000362.1:2570673-2700049 GCA_019843965.1 Rhynchomys soricoides
TGTGTGTGTGTATGTGTGTGTGTGTGTGTGTATGTGTGTGTGTGTGTATGTGTGTGTGTGTGTATGTGTGTGTGTGTGTGTATGTGTGTGTGTGTATGTGTGTGTGTGTGTATGTGTGTGTGTGTATGTGTGTGTGTATGTGTGTGTGTGTGTATATGTGTGTGTGTGTGTATGTGTGTGTGTGTGTGTGTGTGTGTGTGTGTACAGATAGAAGCACCATCTGTAGTGCTTGCACAGATAGAGCCTAATATTTTGATCATTCTGGATTCCTATGTATTCTTGGACACCCACCTTTGGCTTACTTAAACCTGTTGTTAAAACTGATACCCATGAAAAGGCATACAACAGCAAAAAAAGGCAGGCTTGAATTATCCTAGAAAAATAATTTAAATATCAACTGTCCCCTTCCCTACCCTGTAATTAGAAATATTTCAATCTCAGGTTAGGTCAGACCATCTTTAATTCTGGTCAGGGCTAATAGAGACATATCTCCATCAGGCTTTTGATGGATCGTCAGTGGCTCTTAGAGATGACAGTAGGTTATTGATCGTTTCTGTCTGTCTCTCTGTTTCTTTTTTTTTTTTCAGAGATGCCCTCAAATGTGTTTGCGAAAGGTCTGTGTATTAAGATGGGAGAATTGTGCCTACCATCGGAAATGTCTCTTGAGATGTTGACCGGTAATTTATTGGGTTTTTCCCTTTGTTTTCTAAATTGTAAAATATACAGAAAGGATAAATAAAGATTTTTCTCTGTCTATGTATATGTCTATGAGTATGAGTGTTAGTATATGCATGCATATGTGTGTATGCGTGCATGTGTGTGTGTGTCTGTGTGTGTGCGCGCGTGAGTGGGCGCATGCGCACGTGTGTGTTCATGTATGTGGAAATCCACACTTGACATCAGGTGTCTCCCTTAGTCAGTGTCTATACATTTTAGGAAGTGTCTCTTGAATCTGGGCTCACAAATGCCATCAAGTCTAGCTGGGCAACTTGTTCAGGGGGTCTGTTATCTCTGTCTCTAAAGTTCTGAGATTGCAGGTGGCTGCCATGAGTGTTTGGCTTTTACATAGATTTGAACTTTGGTCTTAAAACTTTCAAAGCACATACTTTATTCATTGAACTATCTCTCCAGATCTCCATCAGGGTTTGAATGAAAGAATCATCTGAAGTAAGGCTTCCATGCTTGATTCAGGAATAAATATCATTTTTTCTAATGGAGGCATTTCACTTTTATTTTCCGTAGCAGTTGATTAGTGTTTTCCTTGCCTTACTAGCAATTTAGCAACTTAATATTCATTCAAGAGTTCTCTTGGATGAAGACACCAAGGTCTAGAGCACCTGAAAGACCGTTTAGTGAGTTTCGGTCTCAGCTCCATGGTAGGCATTCAGCTCAAGAGAAAATTGTCTTTACGGTATAAATGTGGTAGCTAAAACCAGTGGCAACCCGTCGATGTGCTGTGGCTTGCTAAAGAAGCACAGTGTCTCACATGCTGCAAGAATTAGACTGATAATTAATAAGCAACACTCAGGTTAAAGGGGAAGGTCTATTCACCAGGGAACTCCATCATAATAACAATGCCTGTCTTTTTGATGTGGTATACAGCAATGAAAAGTGTAGGGAGGCACCTACATTTCAGCCCCAACCTGTTGTTTAATGAAGATGAATCTGATGCTACCTGATCTCCATGTGCTCGAATATTCATTGAATTTGACAGTGATTGCTATTAAGTAGTTCTAGCTAGCAACAGGTTTGTTTATGAATTCCCAGAGATCTCTGGGTACCTCTATGACAGGGAATACTTTTTATTTCCTCTGTCATTTTTATGTAATTAGGTATTTAGCTCATAATCTCCATTGTGTCTTTTAACCTTGAGTCCTTGCTAACTGGTTTAACTGCATAAACTCAAGAGGTATGTAGGATGCTTTACTCACTAGAGTCAGAGCTGTGTAGACAGCTGCAGACAAATGGTTCCAGCCCTGTTCTCTCTCTTTAGGCAAACTGAGTACCCTTCCTTGTCTACTTGGGAGGTCCAGCTGTTGTTGACATGTCATCTAACTGGAGAATCCTCTACCTGCTTTAACCTGGTTTTCCCTAACTGTGCTGCTTTATTGCTGCTAGACTTTGGCTTGGATGCTGTATCAAATTTCCTTACAAAGGGTTGTATTACTTTTTTACTGTTATGATGAAACAACGTAACCAAGGGAGTGATCCATGATGGTGCAGCAAAGGCATGGCAACAAGTAATAGCAATGTTGGCAGGAGCAGGAAGCTCACCTCTTGAACCATTGCCTCAAGCAAACAAAGAATCTGGAAATAGTGAGTCTTTTTAATTCTCAAAGCCTGCCTCTGGTGACATACTTCCTTCAACTAGGCAATATCTCTTAAATATTCCAGACAACACCAACAAACAGGGACCAAGTGTTCAAACACATGATCCTATGGGGGGACATTTTCATTTCAACTGCCGTTAGAGGAGAACTTAATTTTTGGGTTCATGGTTTCAGAGGTTATAGTTCCTGGTCACATGACCTACTGCTTTTAGGTGTCTCATTTTAATAACGGAAGAATTTCACTTTTATTTTTCATAGTAGTTTATTAGCAGCTTATCTGTTTTACTAGCAATGCAGCAACTTGTTGGCAGTATATCATGACACTGATGTCATTTAGCACAGGGATTTCTAAAGCACTGGGAAGCAAAAACGGACAAGTGGCTAACATCCCAGGATCTGCTTTGAGATCTCTTCCTCCCTCATGACCAAACATCCATCCATCAGGCTTCATCTCCTGCAGTGACCACCTCCTCCCAATGACAGTAAGGGTTTAGGATCATGCCTGTAACATGTGGTTCCTTGGAAAACACTCAGGATTCAAATTTAGCCTATAATCATTCCATCTACACAACCATCAGTGCCAAGATGCTCTACCCATTCCAGACCTAACCCATCTTTTGATGTGGGAGCCATTTCTTTTGCAGGGCAGGGGACCAGGTTTTAAGTTTTTGTGTGAAGCAAGAGGGCAGGAATGGCTGGACAATGGCTTTTGCTCTATTCTTTATGTGCACCCTTCAGGTTCTCTGGCTCTCTTGTCCTCACATTCTAAAGTATCCTCTTTGTATATTTATAACTGTTCTTTTCCATGCCATTCAGTGGTTTTGTGACTTGGTTTTACCCCTGCAAGTTTAACCTTTGTTGTCTCTTTTTCATTCATTCAATAATATTCCTGAGACGCTGCTTCTCTGGTGCCAGGCTTATAGCTGAGACCAAAACAAGTCAGTACTGGCAGGGAGTTTGTATTCAGGAGAAGCAGGTGGGACACAGGCCAGGAATAAAAGAATAAAACATAATGTTTTTAAATAACAGCTGCCATGGGGGATGGAGGGAGGAGGATGCAGGAAGGGCAGGGAGACAGAGGAATGGGATTACTGTTTTAAACATAGTGATCCAGGAAAATGCTCCTGAGTAGAGGTGTGTGTGTGTGTGTGTGTGCGTGTGCGAGCATACTTGTGTAAGAATGTATGTGTTTGTTTAGATGTGTGCATATGTGTGTGGATGCCTGATGGATTACTTTCTGCTTTAGTTTTGGAGACAGGGTCTTTCACTGGGACATGGAACTTACTGATTAATTGATTCTGTGCCTCTGTCTTGTCAACAAGCACAAGAGAGCCTCTGGTCCTCCTGTCTCTGCTTCCCCAGCCCTGAAATTACAAGTACACAAAATTGCACCTGGACTATTATTTTGGGGGGTGGGGTGTCGTATGGTAGTAGAAATGGAACTCAGCTCCCCATGATAGCACAGTTGAGACTTTACTGATTGAGCCATGTCCCCAGTTTCTGCAACAGAGATCTTTAAAGAAATGTTAGAGAGAGCCAGCAGGGAGGCAAACAGTTAGCAAGAGCTACTGCCCAGGAGGAAAGTAGACAAAGTACTAGTTCTCAAGTGAACAGGGAAGAAGGACTCTATATCCAGTAAGGCTGTGGCACCTATGGACATTTTAGAGCCCTGGTGTGAAGCCCCAAGCCACCTGTCTGCACTTCCTGCTCCACATGAGCATGCTCTGTACTTGCTCAGGGTCCTGGGCAGGCTATTGTACCTCTCTCTGTCTAAAATCCCTCCTTTTTTCTAAAGCTACTTCCATAGCCCAAACCCAGTGTCATACCTTTCCATATCCCGAGGTCTTTCCTTTCTAGTCAAACCAAGTTCCTTCCTCAGCAATGACTCCAATTTTGGGGTAGAAATTTCTGCTCCTCCAATCATCTCAGAGATCAAGTTCTTAAAAAGCACATGCAGTGTTCTTACTGTTTAATTTTTTAGCACAGGGATATAATAGAACAAATTACCCTCTGTCTCATTTACAGCGACTAACATTCACCAACTTTCTGTTGAAAAAAGGGTAAGGTAAAATACTACTTTGGGGAGAAATGAGAAGTGAAATTAGTTCCTGGGGTGCAATTATTAACAGCAAATCTAAGGCAATCACATAGCAAGAGGCAAGTCAAATCCCTGCACTCAGAAATCAGTTTATCAATAAAAACGCAGCCAATGTTCTCTACCAGTCTTGCCAGTGTAATAAGAAAACATTTTCTGGTTCTCTTAAGGTTAAGAGGGAGCTTGGAAAAATCCCTTTTGATCACATCCATTTAAGGACCCAGATCATAAAACAAAGGGCTGATAACACGAAGCTATCATTAGCTCTTAAGGAGTGTCAAAGGGTCTCATTTAATCATTTAGTGCTATTAAGTAGAAATTAGGTTTCCATGGAGGCAGTGACTTTGGATTTGCAGGATTCTGATCCTCATTTGCTCATCATTTTCCTCTGCAGGAAACAGAAAAGAACCATATTTTTTTTTTTTCTTTTACTTCTAAAGCTGTGAACCAGCAAGATAGCCTCTTTGGCCCAGTTTCTTCAGGGGGATAGGGAGAGACTGTGCACCCACTGCTTGTGGGAATGTGAAATGAAACAATGCAAACTCATTATTCTGATTCACCACTGCTGTTGGTGAGGGGTCTGGAATTTTGAATCTTGTTGCTCTGGGTTTTCTACCCTGTCATGGGTGGGATCGAAGACTCTGTATAACTGAAATCTTGGGGGAGGAGGCAATGCATCCTAATTTGATTCTGTTGTTGTGATAAAATAATGACCAAAACCAAGTTGGCAAAAGCAAGGCTATATTTCAGCTTATAGCCCATCTCCTAGGGGAGTCAGGGCAGGAGCTCATGCAGAAACCTGGCAGCAGAAACTGAAGAAGAGACCACAAAGGAATGTTACTTACCAGTTTGCTTAACCTGGCTTGCTTAGCTATCTCCATTATGCTACCCAGGGATGGCACCACCCACAGTGGGATAGACTCTTCTACCATTATCAATTAATGATCCCCTAGAGATACACCCGAAGGGAAATACGATCAAGGCAGTTCCTCAGTTCCTAAACAACACATAGAATTGAAACCCATCACAGTCCACAGACACCACACAGAGTTATTCTGAGACAGAAAAAAATTGACGATCCCTTTCCAACTTTGTTGCAGGTCCGCTTTGGATCTTGGTGTTGTAAGCTTTCCACCACTCTAATGAAATGTCTGATGTGGTCAACTCAGAAAGAGGAATGTTTTATTTGAACTCAGGGTTTAGGGTTTTCATTCCAGGATTAGTGGTCCTATAACACTGGAGCTTATGTTGAGGCAGTACATCCAAGTGGGGTACGGTTATTAGAGAGAGCCATTCAATTCTTGGCCAGGATCAAAACGGAGACAAAAAATCCCACAGTGCTTTTTGAGAGTGCAGGCACAATGAACCAAGACCTCCCATTCAATTCATCCCACTTCTTAATTCTTCCATTCTTCCCATTGCCACCAAGATGGAGGTAAAATCTTTAAGAAAATAGGCCCTCAGAGAAAATCTCCAAAGCTTACTGTAGGAATCCTTTTTCCAAATTCACTTTATTATAGGCAGAAGCAAACCAGATTCCATATGTCCTAATGCAGTTACTCAAAATATAAACCACAAGCTGTGTTCTCTCAACTCATGTGACTTCCTGAGGATTTAGTTGTTGCTCCAGAAACAGTGAAAATGTCACCAGTGGTCCCTACTTCACCCTGCAGTCATAGGGAGGAGGTTATGTTGACAACAGGCACACGCAGGAGTCAAGCCCAAGTGACGGATGCTCCCTCTGTTGAGCTCCATGTAGCTTGACCTCTCACTCATGCAACTGATTAGGTAAATCTACAGAGATAACGTAGGAGAGGAAGCAGGGAAGCTGGAGTTTCATACACTGCAAGGAATGCACAAAGCATTCAGCTATGCCTTCCTTATAATTGGATCTTCCGTTATGTTTCCTAGAATATCTTATCTTCCTTTCTCTTTCCCTTTCCTTTCCTTCCTTTTCCACCTTCCCTCTGTCTTCGTCCTCTGTTCTTCCCTTCCCGTCTCTTCCTTTCTTTCCCTTTCTTCCTTTTTGATGTGTATTTAATAAGCACTTTCTTTATGCCCAGTATTGAACTCACTATTGTCTAGTACAGCTTCAATATTACTGAAAAGCATTCTTCCTTATTTTGGGTACTTTCCAAGAACTAGCTTTATTTGAAAACACAATAGACATTTCCAAGTGGGAATGTGTCCGACTATGTACCTAAAGTCAAGCCCATCTGATGAGGTCATAGATGCCCTGAGCTAGAGGGGTTCAGCTTAGGAATCTTACCTCCTTCGGTTCTTTTATAGTCAGTCACACATTAACCTGCCATTAGTTTTACACCTTGAGTATTTTTCTTCAATACTGGAGTTTGAATTCAGGCTTTATGTATGCTAGACAAGTGTTCTACTTCTGAGCTTTAGTCCTCAACTGCCACCATTTTAAGTCTGTAATTTCTAGAGAGTCTTTTTGGAGATGAGCCTCAGCTCTCCTATTAGCACTGATTCTCCCTACAGGACCAACACTGAACAAATGCACCATAATTCATGCTTTCTGACAACCTTTACATTAGAGCACATTTCTCCAGAGAGTCTTCTGAAACTGGAAGCCCTCTGCCTGCTCTAGATTCCTGTGCCACCTATGTCTGGGTTTTGATTCTTCCATCCTACTGTTCACTCTCTCCTGCTTTCTAGTCATTTCCTGCTGACAAGAATGTAAGAGAAATCTGATGATCAAATTTCAGTGACTCATCGCTCTTCTTGTTAGTACTCCTGGAAAGTTCCTGGAGACTGCCACTTTGTAGGAGAGAAGAGTTGAGGACTTTTTTCATTGGGTTTTTAAAAAGTTGTTTTATTAGTTCTTTGAGAAGTCCATACAAGGCGTTTTGATATTATTCACCCTGTTTTCCAGCTCCTCTCAGATCCACTCCTTCCTCCATAGCTAACCAACTTAACCAACTTCCATTTCTCTCTCTCTCTCTCTCTCTCTCTTCCCTCTGTATCCTGAGTCCAGTTTGTGTTGTGTGACTACACCTGTGAATGGGGCCTTCCATGGAATGTGGTTTGTATAGAAGTTGTTGCACCATTGAAGAAAATTGGTTCTCCTCCTATCAGCAATCAAATGGCAATAGTTCTTCAGCTAGGGAAGGGACTTTATGCCCATCTCTCCTCCTCTGTTTTTTTTTTTTTTTTCTGACTTGGGATTATGCAGGTCTTGTAGGTGCTGTCACAATTTCTGTGAGTTCATTTGTATACTTGCATTTTTCTATCTAGAAAATGGAGTACTTGAAGTCATCCAATACTTCTTTAGCTTCTCTAATTGCTCTATCTCTTCTGGGTAGATCCACGAGCCTTGAAGAGAGGGGTAAAATATGGACGTTCCATTTAGGTTGAATAGTCCTAAGTGTCTTATTCTTTGTATGTTGAACTGTTGTGGGTCTCTGTGTTAATTTGCCATTTACTGCCATCTACTGCAATAGGAAGCTTCTCTGGTAAAAATTGAGAGGTGCATCTATTTATAGATACAGAAATAAGTGTTTTTATGTCCAATAGCAGAATAGTAGCAGTATCGGGGTTTGCCTTAGTTTTATTTATGTATGCTATTACATATATTATGGGATCAGGATGCCTTGAAGATTAATATACAGTACCATCCCACACACTGATTTTACAAAAGAAAGTCTGAGGCCCTGAGGGATAAATTGTTTTCTGGGATTCGCTGATATTTTCAGACTGGGGAACCAAGCCCATGGGTTCCTGGCTGCCAGCTAGATCTTCTTTACACAAAGACATACTACCCGACCTGCTGGTGTTATGGGATTCTTGACTGATGCATAGTTTCTCTTTAAAGTTTATTTTCTGGACACTCTTCAGTAATAGTAGTTTCTTTTTTTCTTAGAAGCACAGGACTTTAAGGAGGATGTGTTGGGTGCATCATAAAAGGAGGAAGATCAGCCATGCAAACTTGGGCTCTAGAGAAAAAAAAAATTAGGGCAATTGGATGCTTTCTTATTCTGTTTTACAGACCAGGAGTTGGTAAACTATAGCCTCCTTGCCCAAAACAGCCCATATCTGTTATAAACAAAGTTTTATTGAAACACAAGCATGCCCATTCATTTCTGTATCTACAGTTGCTTTTGATCTACAATTGTAGAGCTGACTAGTTGCCATGGAGATGGTATCATTTCAAAACCAAGCATCTTTACTATGCGGTTCTGCAGGCAGTAGTTTTGCTGAGCTCTGACACAAGGAGGTGAGAATTCCAATTATGATTGTGATTACAGTCCTTGAATTTCTCTTAGTCCATCTGTGCAGCCTCTGCCGTTGGCTCTATCATGATTGCTTTGGGTAATGAGAATTTAATTACACCATTTAAATAAATGCACAGAGTGAAAAGGTACTATAAAGTTCAGGCCAGGTGAAAAAAGTCCACACAGTACAATATAATTTATGCACATTATAAAACCAGAAATCAATATTATGCCTTATTTGTATACATGTTCAATAAATATATTAAAATGTATAAGAATAATAGTCACAAACGTTAGGGCCTTGGCTATCTATACTTGTATGTGTGAGAGGGCAAAAATAATATAACGGAGAAAATATAATGTAATGCTAACATTGATAATATTTGGTCTTTGTATCCTTGAGAGTCATATTTTTTCTGTATCTTGATACATTTTGAATGTTTTATAATTGCAGATAAAAAATACAGATAAGTCAGGCAGGTAACCTCTTGTTTAAGTCAACTAGTTTCTCTGAATTTTAGAGAAAACTTCCAATCAGGTTTTCTGTGATCGTTGGTAAGCTTCTTATTCTTCTATTTGAGTAACAACCCACAATAGGCACCACACACAAAGAGACACGGAGATCTTCTAAACACATATTCATGTTTGCATATTACTCTTAAATGCACTCAGAGTATATTTCTTTCTATGGGTGAGTATTGTAGTGTGATGTTTGTAAACTTCATCCTCAGCTGGCAGAACTGTTTTGAAAGGTTGTGGAACCTTGTGGAGACTTGCTGGAGGAAGTGGAGTGGGCCTGGAGTTTGTATAACCCACCTCTACAGTCTTTTCTCTGCCCTCTAATGTGAACGCCATGTAATCAACGACCATATACTCATACTCCTGGTGCCATTCCTTTTCCATTTCAATGGACTGAATCCTGACAGACTCTAAGCCCCAATCAACCTTTCTTCCCTTTAATTGCTTCTTATTGTGGATTTGATCCCAACAACAAGAAAAGTAACAAATACAGTGGTTCAATTGGACAGGAAAGCCTACCACTATTTCTTAAAAACTAGAGGACTTACTGTGAACAGCTTTCTAAGGGATCACGTTTTCCTTCCTACATATCTCCATTGTCCTTTGCCTGTGACACATACCTTCATTTCTCTTAATAATAAGCCCACACTACACAAATTAGTTCAGGCTTTATGCTTTTCCTGTAGACATTTCTTATTCAGAACATATAAAGCTGACTCCATAAAATGATCCAATAGCATTTTATATAACTGGAGAAAACATCCACTGTGCAGAACTAACGTACATTTATGTTGTCATTAAAAGTCATCAGAAACTCAACTTCTCAGACGGTGTTATTTTATCATAGTAGGACCTGTATTGTGATGGGGACAAGGATGGAGGGAGTAGCAGTTAGGTGCGTGCAATTACAAAATATGCTTTTGTGGAGCTTGCAGGATCTTTTAATGAAGCACTCAAAATGCATAGTAACCAGCCAGTATCTCTAAAGATTTCAAAAAGTTTAATGGCTTCCAATGAGTGAATCTGAGAAATCTTTATGACCCTGTAGTACCTTGACTTCTTTACAGTGGTAAGTATGGGTTTTTGGTTCTAAATAAAAGTAGAACTATGGTAGAAGACTCATTATAAAATTCACAATAAAACTGGATAGAGAGGCTTCACTTTTCCATGTAAAATGAAGTCTCGAGGGTATAAACTGAAGAGGGAAAAATCCTCCCTCCCCAATTAATTGAGAATGAGGCTGGATCTAGTCATGTGGTGGTTGCCTAGCAACTGAATCTTATTGTTGGAAAGAGGATGAGTCTACTTCAGCCAGTGGGTACCACTTAAAGCACTGAGTTGCCTGAAGGATGGGGAAGAAGGGAAGTTTGTTCTTTTAGTTATTTCTACTTAAAGATGCCCAGAATTTATACTTAATGTTCTAGTAGCTTTTCCCATTTAATCCAGATTCAACAGGAAAGTTCATCTCAGTTGTCTGCTCTTTCATGCAGCTTTTCTTGACTGTCCCCAAGAAACCCCAGATTCTAGGCCATTTATTTTCTCTCTATGTTCCTTTTTACTCTAGGCATTTCATTGCTGTGTATGGGTTTCAGTGTCTTATCGTTGTTGCTTGCTCATTTCTCTATTTCCTTCAATCTAACTGCATGATTAGTTCATGCATTTCTTTATATCAACAATGCTTATACCTATGACTTGTAATTTGTGGATGACCTAGAATTTGATGGATTGGTGAATGGATGTATAGACATATAGATGAAAATGTCTAAGCAAAATAAAAAGTCAGTCAAACTTCTACGAACATGCTACTTGTGATAGTGGTAGGTTGACAATTCTTTATCATGTATACGTGCAATGAGATAATTGAACTATACACAGTTTGTTGAGAAGTAATTTAAAATCATCCTATATTAAATCATGTTCTGGGAGTTTGGTACTATTAGGTTGCTTTTTCCTATTTCCTTGTTCTGCCCTCCAGGCCACCTAGGGAATTCTGGCTGGTTCCTGAAGTGAGTTCATATTATGCAATTGGCTGTGCTCTCCTATCCCTCAATAGGCATTTCTGTCTGCTTCTCTCTGCTTATTGGACTTTGCCTGTAGCTTATTGCTCTGTTTATTATCGCTCAGGTGCTTTTTCTCTTCTTTCATATTGGTGTGAAGTATTCTTTATCTTAGGTGACACATGAAAATTTTCCTGGGGAAAATCATGGTTCCCAAAGGCTGTTAAAATGTTTATTTATGACTGTAATAACCTTAGATCTACTCTGGATAATTCTTTAAAAGGACTTTATGCATAAGGCTGTTTCCTGGAGTAGAGAGCTACAAAGGAAGCACCTTTGTCACATGCAGGTCTTCACATGAAAGATACCACAGGGACTTTGTTTTATTGTGTCATTAAAGGAGACTTTTAAAGAAGGTATTTAAAATAGAACAAAACAAAACCTAACAAACAAACAAACAAATACCCCCCCCCCCAAAAAAAAACAACCAGGGATATGCTCAAGAGGCTTTAAATACATGAACACTACCAAAGGTTAATGGGAGGATGTACTAGTTTGCTTTCTATTGTTGTGATGAACATCATGACCAAAAGCAACTTGGAAAGAAAAGGGTTCATTTCAGGTTAAAGAGTACAGTTCAACATTAATGGAAATTTGGGCAGTAACTCAAGGAGGATTCTGGAGGTAGGAATGGAAGGATGTTTCATGGATGAGTGCTCCTTACTGGCCTGGTCCCTGTAGCTTACTCCGCTTCTTTTCCTTTTTTTTTTTTTTTTTTGATATTTTTTTAAATTTATTTTTCATACTTTATTTACATATCAAATGTTTCCCCCTTTCCAGGTTTCCCCTTTGGAACCTCCCCATTTCCTCCCCCTCCCCCTGCCACTATGGGGGTATTCTCCCACTCACTCACTCACTCACTCACTCTAGTCTTCCCTCCTTGGCATTCTCCTCTACTGGAGGATCTAACACTCTCAGGCCCAAGGGCCTTTCCTCACCCTGATGGCTAACAAGACCCTCCTCTGCCGCATATGTGGCCAGCACCATGGGTCCCTCCATGTGTCTTCTTTGGTTGGTGGATCAGTCTCCTGGAGTATCAGGGGATCAGGCCAGTTGCCACTGTTGCTGCCTCCCTGGGGATGCAAACTCTGTCAGCTCCTTCAGTCCTTTCTCCAAATCCTCCATCTGGGACCTCACTCTCAGCCTTACTGTTGCTGTGAAGTGACTTTTGGGTATTTCGAACTTTTGGGCTAATAACCACTCAACAGTGAGTACATGCCATGTTCATTCTTTTGTGACTGCATTACCTCGCTCAGGATGATATTTTCACCCTAGACTACCTTTGCAGAGTTAGCAATACCCACAGTTAATTTGATCCTTCTCATGTCAATCATTAATCCAAAATTTGCCCATTAGCAAATCTGATAGAGGTGTTTTCTCAATTTTGTTTTCTTCTTCCTTGATGATCTGGGATTTTGTCAATTTAACAGAAGAGTCAGCCATCACAGGGAGGTGTGAAGTTATATTTGCCAAAGTCTAAAACAGAATGACAGCTGTGTGGAAAGATGTCTAAGAGAAGCCTTGCAGTCATACTGGAAATGCACTGCAGGCTAGGTGACTTCAACTCCTTTGCTTTCTTTCCTGGGGTCTAATGAAACTAAAGGAGATATTCTCAGCATTAACCAGCCTCTTGGCTGTTAGAAGTGCTGAACAAGCTGGTATGATTTCTCAATTTGTAAGAGTACTTGCTGTTCTTAAAGAGAATCCAAATTCAATTCCCATTACCCACATTTTAAGAGCTTACAACTGCTTTTAACTACAGTCTCAAGGGACATGATACCCTCTTCTGGCCTCTATGAATACCTGCATGTATGTGGAATACACACACACATATACACAGATAAAAAATTTAATTAAAAAATGAAAAGTGTAACTGGAAAAGAACTCTTTCTCTTTGTGCTCTCTTATGCTCTCTCTCTCTCTCTCTTTTTACACACACACACACACACACACACACACACACACACCTCTGTACCTTGTTGGCATTACCCCTAACAAGTTTGCCTACATATGAACTATGTCCTTTGTAAAATTAAATAAACACAAGCTTCCTTTTTCTAAACAAAGGAACTGAGCAACTGAACATGTAATAATATGACTCTCTAGTAGTAGGCTAGGGAGCATGTCTTAATATGAATCAATTCCCAAGGCACTTTTTGATTTTTCATCTAAGTTCACAGGGTAAATAATTTTACTGGTCCAGCTTGGGTTACACACTCATCATGATTACAACAGGGCATAGTCAACAGGAGGGCAAAGTAGTCACATTGTCCCTTGCAACTTACCAATGGGCAGCAGATAATGGAGAAGCCAAGAGTTTCTAGAGAAGAGAATAATAAACTTGATAGGAATCTTATAAAATTATCTACTAAAAAGACTTGGTGTACTCATGGCCTACTTTAGCAAGATTTTCTTAGACTCCTGTGGATTCTACATCTTTCCTTACAATTCCCCTATACAATTCTATTTCTCAACTCTTTCTCTCTCTATTTCTTAGTTGATCCCTGAGAGTCTGAAGAAAAGAGTCTGTGCCTTAGTCATCATGGTACAACCGTTACCTAATACAATGAGCAGTGAAGTGATCCAGAGTCTTAGTTAAACAAGTAAATGATGAACAGTCTAAGTGGGGTCAGAAATTTTGTGCCAAGCTTATTTATTCACTAGATGCATTGGATGAAGCCAACCTTGAAGCTTTTGTTAACCTTCATACAGTCATTTCCACTTAGAGCCACCCCTAACAGAAATGACGTCGAAATTACATTCTCAGGAAATACTGGCCTTCACTTGATAGCTGTCATTGCTTGAGGTTTTGGATTCTGGATAGTATTGGGGTTGGACAGCTCTGTGTTAGAAGTAAGCTGTTATCTCTTGAATGACCCTGGGTGAGACACTTCATCTTTCTACACCTCTCGTAAAGTTTTGATGGAGGTTGAACTTGTTGACATAAACACTGTGTTCTGCTCTTGGTGGTAGCTCATATTTGATGCCTGTTGCTGTTAAGACTGGGCTGAAGGCAATAATGGGAAGAAAATGAATTTTGGTTTCATACTCCCTTTGGTTGCCACCCACTCTGTCTCAGTACTTCTTGGCTAGATATTACATCATTCATTCTGTTTTCACAATTTGAAATATTAGATTAATTTCGATTTCTCCCCTGTGCCATTACTTCTTCAAAACCATTCCTTCTTGTACGTAAGTGGTTTCTAAGCTCTGTGGGTTTCCCTTTTGATTTTTTGCCTTAGGGTTGTTTTGACATTCAAGGTTAAATTGAAATAAAGGACGGAGCATCCTTATTGGTAAAGAGCAAAATGTTCCCTTTGTGGCTCTCACTGCTGTGGCCATTGCTGTTCATCTCACTGTATCAGTCGTCTTCAGTATCTTTGGTTTCTTCTTGAATCTTGTCTTCTTGAGAACACAATGATCAATAGGTTATTCTTGTTTCTTGTTCTCTTGCAGTATCTGAAGTAATTAAGCCCACCAGAGGGATGATCTATAAGAAATAAATGAGCAGCCTCATTCCAGAGCCTCAGTCTTTCAGCATCTTTCCCTTGGGAACAGAGTGATGGATATTGACTTCTCTTTTATTTCTTCATGATTTCCCTGCACATGAAGCAGCAGCAAAATCTACTGTTATTTGGCATTCACTCCCTTGCTTTTCTCTTGGAAACTTGCCTGATTTAGTTACAAGTTTTAAGATATGATTGGGGTCCCCATAAAACTTTATCTCTGAGTATGAGAAACATAAACATGAAATCTATAGCAAGAATCCTGAATTTGTTAGAGTTCAATTCAACCATACCTGAGAAATATCAAAATTGCAGTGACAAAAAAAATGGCATTCAGGATGCCCAGTAAATGGCAGCTGGAAGCTCATATGGTAACTATGTATTGGTCAAGAACATAGGTCTGTTCTCTCTTTATTCTCTTGCATCCTTTCTGAGACATCTGTACTGGCTAGTTTTGTGTATCAACTTGACACACACTGAAATTATCACAGAGAAAGGAGTTTCAGTTGAGAAAGGAATTTCAGTTGAGAAAATGCCTCCATGAGATCCAGCAGTTCTCAATTTTCTCATTTTCTCCATTAGTGATGGGGGGGGGCTTGTGAGTGGTACCATCTGTGGGCTGATAATCTTGGGTTCTATAAGGCAGGCAGTCTGAGCAAGCTAGGAGAAGCAAGCAAGCCAGTAAGTAGCATTCCTCCATGGCCCCTGCATCATCTCCTGCTCCTTGACCTGCTTGAGTTCCAGGCCTGACTTCCTTTGGTGATGAACAGCAGCATGGAAGTGTAAGCTGAATAAACCCTTTCCTCCCCAACTTGCATCTTGGTCATGATGTTTGTGCAGGAATAGAAACACTGACTAAGACAACATCCATCCCAATGGTTAACCCACAGTCTCAAACTGACCAGATATATAAAGCCCTTCCCTCCCTCAACCTATATAAGTAGTAAGGACAGCAAAGAGACTCTTGAATAATCCAAACTTCCTAGAAGAGGCTCAAGACAATCTAATCCACCTAGAAGATATAGAGAATAGCCTATCTGCCTGGAAGAGGCTCAGATCATAAGCATTAAAAAAAGATACTCTGTCCAACCTATGGTACTGCCTTCAAGTTGGACAATGTATTCCCGGTTTATAGCTACCATGAGCTATCACCCCATACCAGAATGGACCTTTGTAATGCACCTGTATTTGTGCCATTTCTGATTCTGTAAGGAACTCCTCAACTATGCTTTCACAAATAACCCATGTAAAATGTATAGATTTACCACATTGGACTTTGGTAATATCTCTGGTTTGTTCTTTTTTTAAATTTTTTTTTATTTTTCATATTTTATTTACATTTCAAATGTTTCCCCTTTTCCAGATCTTCCCTTTGGAACCTCCCCATTCTCTCCCCCCTCCCCTGCAACTATGGGGGTAATCTCCCACCCACCCACCCATTCACTCTCGTCTTCCCTTTTTGGCATTCTCCTATACTGGGGAATCTAACACCCTCAGGCCCAAGGGCCTCTCCTCCCCCTGATGGATAACAAGACTCTTCTCTGCTGCATTTGTGGCCAGCACCATGGGTCCCTTCATGTGTATTCTTTGGTTGGTGGATCAGTCTCCAGGAGTATTGGGGGGTCAGGCCAGTTGCCACTGTTGTTGCCTCCCTGGGGATGCAAACTCCCTCAGCTCCTTCAGTCTCTTCTCCAAGTCCTCCATCTGGGACCTCACATTCAGCCCTACTGTTGCTGTGAAGTGACTCTTGGGTATTTCAAATTTTTAGGCTAATAACCACTTTTCAGTGAGTACATGCCATGTTCATTCTTTTGTGACTGCATTACCTTGCTCAGGAAGATATTTTCAAGATCCATCCATGATTTCCTATCTAGGATGAGTAGACATGTGTTCACATCTCCCTTGTAATAGTTTCACAGCACCAGGTATTGACATTCTTGGACTAAATAGGTCAGAGACCCAAAAGCAAATAACACTTCCACAACTCTTGATTGTAGGGTTGCTAATCATAGCATGTAAAACTTGGTCTTGTCAGTGAAAATCTGGTCTCAGGTTTCCTGGGGCACCATGACAGTCTTTACATGTACAGGGTCCTTCAGATATTCACCTCATGTCCTAAGTACCAGCAAACAATAAAGTACCAGCCTCAGGGCCTGCCCCTTAGGGAAATGATGGGAGAGTTGGAAATGTGGTCACAGTCTCAGGATTGTTAATGATCTTGACTGATCCTGTGCACTCATTCTTAATAAGTATTTCCCACTAACACCCTGAAGGACTATAAATTGTTGACACTAATCTTTTAGGGGGCACTGCACATTAGTTGTTTCTCTGCTAACAGATTTTCAGTGACTATTTGCTGACCAGTGATCCCTCCAGTCTATAATTCTTCAGCAACATCCAAATTCGTGGTGTATGCATGTGTGTGTTTTTGCTGTGTGTCCATGTTTGTGCACACGTACACATGAGTGTTGAAGACAGTAATAAGCCATTATCTTCTTCAATTGCTCTCCATCTTATGTTTTGAGGCAGGGACTCTTCATGAACTGAAGCTCATCGATTCAGCTAGACCAGCTGTCATGGAAACCTCAGGAGTCCTATGGTTTAATGCCCCTAGAGTGCCCCATTCAGTATATGGCTGTGTCTAGCTTTTTTCATAGGTGCCAAGGATCTAAATCCAGTTCTGAATGTGCAAACAGCAAGCACTTTATCCACTGAGCCATCTCTCTAGCCCACTCACACATGTTTTATTTTCTTCCTCATTGTGTTACTGCTTGTGTCATCTGCTCAGTGTCCCCAACAAAAAGACACCTTCACTTGGCCTATATAACCACTCCATACAAACTTGGACATTACCACCCTTGCAGCCCTGACCTGTATGTCCTATTTGGTCTATGTTTTTTCTATCAGTGCCACTTCTATTTTTTTCATGGATTTTGAATATACTTAGTTATTGAGCATATAACTGGATTGCTATAAATGGATTATACACTGCAGAAAACTGAAAACATGTTGTTTCAAGTATATAGTTGATCTTCTTTTACTTTTTTAAAAAATATTT
Source organism: Rhynchomys soricoides (assembly GCA_019843965.1). Taxonomy (NCBI): domain Eukaryota; kingdom Metazoa; phylum Chordata; class Mammalia; order Rodentia; family Muridae; genus Rhynchomys; species Rhynchomys soricoides. The sequence continues at coordinate 2,588,468 of JADRCH010000362.1, forward strand.
ATTTATTTTTCATACTTTGTTTACATTTCAAATGTTTCCCCCTTTCCATATCTCACCTTTGGAACCTCCCTATTCTCTCCTCCCTCCCCCTGCCACTATGGGGGTATTCCCCCACCCACCCACCCACCCACTCTCTTCTTCCCTGCTTGACATTCTCCTATACTGGGGGAACTAAAACCCTCACACCCAAGGGCCTCTGCTCCCCTTGATGGCTAACAAGACCCTTCTCTGCTGCATATGTGGCCAGCACCATGGGTCCCTTCATGTGTATTCTTTGGTTGGTGATCCAGTCTCCGGGAGCATCGAGGGGTCAGGCCAGTTGCCACTGTTGCTCCCTCCTTGGGGCTGCAAACTCCCTCAGCTCCTTCAGTCCCCTCTCCAACTCCTCCATCTGGGACTTCACAGTCAGTCCTACATTTGCTGTGGAATGACTGTTGGGTATTCTGAACTTCAGAATACCTCTTGCGTATTCTGAACTTGCTAATAACCACTTATCACTGAGTACATACCCTGCTCATTCTTTTGTGACTGAGTTACCTCACTCAGGATGATATTTTCAAGTTCCATCCATTTGCCTGTGAATTTTATGAAGTCATTGTTTTAATAGCTGAGTAGTATTCCATTGTGTAAATGTACCACATTTTCTGTATCCATTCCTCTGTTGAGGGACATCTGTGTTGTTTCCAGTTTCTGGCTATTATAAATATGGTTGCTATGAACATAGTGGAACATGTGTCTTTATTACATGTTGGAGCATCTTCTGGGTATATGCCCAGGAGTGGTATAGCTGGGTCCTCAGGTAGTATTATGTTCATTTTTCTGAGGATCTGCCAATCTGATTTCCAGAGAGGTTGTATCAGCTTGCATTCCCACCAGCAATGGAGGAGTATTCCTCTTTCTCCACTTCCTCGCCAACATCTGCTGTCACCTGAGTTTTTGATCTTAGCCATTCTGACTGGTGTGAGGTGAAATCTCAGGGTTGTTTTGATTTGCATTTCCCTGATTACTAAGGAAGTTGAACATTTCTTTAGGTGCTTCTCAGCCATTCAAGTTTCCTCAGTTGAGAATTCTCTGTTTAGCTGTTCCCCATTTTTTGATAGGGTTATTTGGATCTGTGGAGTCTAGCTTCTTGAGTTCTTTGTATACATTGGATATTAGCCCTCTATTGGATGTAGGATTGATAAAGATCTTTTCCCAGTCTGTAGGTTGCTGTTTTGTCCTATTTACAGTGTCCTTTGCCTTACAGAAGCTTTGTAATTTTATGAAGTCCCATTAGTAGATCCTTGATCATAGAGCACAAGCCATTGGTGTTCTGTTCAGGAACTTTTCTCCTGTGCCCATGTGTTCGAGACTTTTCCCCACTTTTTCTTTTATTAGATTCAGTGTATCTGGTTTTATTTGGAACTCCTTGATCCACTTGGACTTGCACTTTGTACAGGGAGATAGGAATGGATCAATTCGCAATCTTCTACATGTAGACCCCCAGTTGAACAAGCACCATTTGTTGAAGATGCTGTCTTTTTTTCCCACTGGATGGTTTTAGCTCCTTTGTCAAGATCAAGAGACCATAAGTGTGTGGGTTCATTTCTGGTTCTTCAATTCTATTCCATTGATCTACCTGCCTGTCACTGTACCAAAACCATGCAGTTTTGATCACTACTTCTCTGTAGTACAGCTTGAGGTCAGGGAGGCTGATTCCCTGAGAAGTCCTTTTATTGTTGAGAATAGCTTTTGCTATCCTGGGTTTTTTGTTATTCCAGATGAATTTGAGAATTGCTCTTTCTAGGTTTATGAAGAACTGAGTTGGCATTTTGATGGGGATTACATTGAATCAGTAGATTGCTTTTGGCAGAATGTCCATTTTAACAATATTAATCCTGCCAATCCATGAGCATGGGAGATCTTTCCATCTTCTGAGGTCTTCTTCGATTTCTTTCTCCAGAGACTTGAAGTTATTGTCATGCAGATCTTTCACTTGTTTGGTTAGAGTCACACCAAGCTACTTTATATTGTTTGTGACAATTGTGAAGGGTGTCATTTCCCTAATTTCTTTCTCAGCATGTTTATCTTTAGAGTATAGGAAGGCTACTGATTTGCTTGAGTTAATTTCGTATCCAGCCACTTTGCTGAAGGTGTGTATCAGCTGTAGCAGATCTCTGGTGGAGTTTTTCGGGTCACTTAAGTATACGATCATATCATCTGCAAATAGTGATATTTTGATTTCTTCCTTTCCAATTTGTATATCCCTTTGACTTCCGTTTGTTGTCTAATTGCTCTAGCTAGAACTTCAAGTACTATATTGAATAGATAGGGAGAGAAAGGGCAACCTTGCCTAGTTCCTGTTTTAGTGAGATTGCTTCAAGTTTCTCTCCATTTAGTTTGATGTTGGCCTCTGGTTTGCTGTATTTTGCTTTTACTATGTTTAGGTATGCTCCTTGAATTCCTGATCTTTCCAAGACTTTTATCATGAAGGGATGTTGAACTTTGTCAAATGCGTTTTCAGCATCTAATGAAATGACCATGTGGTTTTTTTCTTTGAATTTGTTTATGTAGTAGATTACATTGATGGATTTCTGGGTATTGATCCATCCCTGGGATGAAGCCTACTTGATCATGGAGAATGGTCCTTTTGATGTGTTCTTGGATTTGGTTTGTGAGAATTTTATTCACTATTTTTGCATCGATATTCCTAAGGGAAATTGGTCTGAAGTTTTCTTTTATTGTTGGGTCTTTGTGAGGTTTTGGTATCAGTGAAACTGTGGCCTCATAGAATGAATTGGGTAGTGTTTCTTCTGTTTCTATTTTGTTGAATAGATTGAAGAGTATTGGTATTAAGTCTTCTTTGAAGGTCTGATAGAATTCTGCACTGAACCCATCTGGCCCTGGGCTTTCTTTGGTTGGGAGACTTTTAATGACTGCTTCTCTTTCTTCAGGGATTATGGGACTGTTTAGATGGTTTATCTGATCCTGACTTAACTTTGGTATTTGGTATCTGTCTAGAAAATTGTCCATTTCATCCAGATTTTCAAATTTTGTTGAATATAGGCTTTTGTAGTAGGATCTGATGATTTTTTAAATTTCCTCAGAGTTTGTTGTTATATCTCTGTTTTCACTCCTAATTTTGTTAATTTGGATACTGTCTCTGTGCCCTCTGGTTAGTCTGGCTAAGGGTTTATCTATCTTGTTGATTTTCTCAAAGAACTAGCTCCTGGTTTTGTTGATTCTCTGTATGGTTCTTTTAGTTTCCACCTGGTTGATTCCAGCCCTTAATTTGATTATTTCCTGCCTTCTACTCCTCTTGGGTGTATTAGCTTCTTTTTTTCTAGAACTTTCAGGTGTCCTGTTAAGCTTAGTATATGCTCTCTCCAGTTTCTTTTTGGAGGCATTCAGAACTATGAGTTTTCCTCTTAACACTGCTTTCATTGTGTCTTATAGGTTTGGGTATGTTGTACTTTCATTTTCATTAAATTTTAGGAAGTCTTTAATTTCTTTCCTTATTTCTTCCTTGACAAAGTTATCATTGAATAGAGTATTGTTCAGCTTCCATGTATATATGGGCTTTCTGTTGTTGTTGTTGCCATTGAAGACAAGCCTTATTCTGTAGTGGTCTGATAGGAGGCATGAGATTATTTCAGTTTTCTTATATCTGTTGAGGTTTGTTTTGTGACCAACTATATGGTCAATTTTGGAGAAGTTATCATGAGGTGCTGAGAAGAATGTATATTCCTTTCAGTTAGGATGAAATGTTCTATAGATATCGGTTAAATCCATTTGGTTCATAACATTTGTTAGTTTCACTGTGTCTCTGTTTAGTTTGTGTTTCCAAGATCTGTTCATTTTTAATAGTGGGGTGTTGAAGTCTCTCATTATTATTGTGTGAGGGTCAATGTGTGCTTTGAGCTTTAGTAAAGTTTCTTTTATGAATGTGAGATTCCTCACATTCGGGGCATAGATGTCCAGAACTGAGAGTTCTTCTTGGTAGATTTTTTTCTTTGATGAGTATGAAGTGTCCTTCCTTAACTTTTTTGATGACTTTTGGCTAAAAGTCGATTTTTTCCGATATTAGAATGGCTACTCCAGCCTGTTTCTTGGGGCCATTTGCCTGGAAAATTATTTTCCAGCCCTTTACTCTGAGGTAGTGTTTGTCTTTAACATGGAGGTGCATTTTATGGATGCAGCAAAATGTTGGGTCCTGTTTATGGATCCAGTCTATCAGTCTATGTCTTTTTATTGGGTAATTGAGTCCATTAATGTTAAGAGATATTAAAGAATAGTGATTGTTGCTTTCTGTTATTTTTTATGTTGTTTATATGTTTGTGTGGCTTTCTTCTTTTGAGTTTGTTGAAAGATTACTTTCTTGCTTTTTCTTGGATGTAGTTTCCCTCCTTGAGTTGGCATTTTCCACGTATTATTCTTTGTAGGGCTTGGTTTGTGGAAACATACTGTGCAAATTTGGATTTGTCATAGAATATTTTGGTTTCCCCATCTATGATTATTGAGAGTTTTGCTGGGTATAGCAGCTTGGGCTGGCATTTGTGTTCTTTTAGAGTCTCTATGAGATCTGCCCAGGATCTTCTAGCTGTCACAATCTCTGCTGAGAAGTCTGGTGTAATTCTGGTAGGTCTGCCTTTTTATGTTACTTGCCCTTTTTCCCTTACTGCTTTTAATATTCTTTCCTTGATTTGTGTATTTGGTGTGTTGACTATAATGTGACCGGAAGAATTTATTTTCTGTTCCAGTCTATTTGGAGTTCTGTAGGCTTCTTGTATATTTATGTTCATCTCTTTCTTTAGGTTAGGGAAGTTTTCTTCTATATTTTTGTTGAAGATATTTACTGGTCTTTTAAGTTGGGAATCTTCACTCTCTTCTATACCTATTATCCTCAGGTTTTGTCTTCTCATTGTATCCTGGATATCCTGAATGTTTTGGGTTAGGAGCTTTTTGGATTTTGTATTTTCTTTGACTGTTGTGTCCATGTTTTCTATGGTATCTTCTGCACCTGTGATTCTCTCTTCCATCTCTTGTTTTCTGTTGGTGATGCTTGCATCTATGACTCTTGATTTCTTTCCTGGGTTTTCTAACTCCCGGTTGTCTCCCTTTGTGATTTCTTTATTTAATTCCTGCATGGTTTTGTTCCTTTTTTTTTTTTTTTTATTTTGTTTTCCTGTAATTCTGCTCGTTTGATATTTTCTTGTAATTCTTTAAGAGATTTTTGTGTATCCTAAGGGCTTCCAGTTGTTTACCTGTGTTCTCTTGTATTTCTTTAAGGGAGTTATTTATTTCCTTCTTAAAATCTTCTATCATCCTCTTGAGATGTGATTTTAAGTCTGAGTCTTGCTTTTCTGGTTTGTTGGTGTATACAGGGCTTGCTGTGGTAGGAAAGCTGCGTTCTGATGATGCCAAGTGGCCTTGATTTCTGTTCCTGTGTTCTCTCCCTTGCCTTTTGCCATCTGGTTATCTCTGGTGTTAGCTGGTCTTACTCTCTGACTGTGGCTTGTCTTTCCTGCAAGCCTAGGTGTCAATACTCCTTGAAGACCAGTTCTCTCTGAGAAGAATTTGGGTTTGGAGAGCTGTGGTGCAAGGTCAGCTCTGGGGTGCAGACAGAAACAGGAAGGATCTAATCCCCAGCTCTCCCTTCTTTCCTGTGTCCTGATGGCTCTGCAAGGGTTCCTCTTGGTCCAGTGAATTTGAAAAGAAGTGGTGGTCTTGCCTGTGCTTAAAGGTGTGTCAGCATTCCTGGTTTATCAGCTCTCTCCTGGCACTATTTGAGTATGGAGCCCTGTGTCACAGGATCTGTTCTCCAGCCACGGAAAGAAACCAGAACCCCATTCCTCAGTTCCTGTGTCCTGGGGATTCCAGGTGGGTCCCTCTGAGCAGACAGGCTTGCCCACACTCCTGGGAGGCTAGCTTTCTCCCAGTGCTATTTGGCTATGGAGCCCTGATGGCCCTGGCAGAGGTCTCCTGCCACAGATGGAAACCAGAAGGCTCCTGTTTCCTGATCTTCTTTTTTTAATAAGATACATTTAATACAAAGTTTTTATTTATTATTATTCAGATGTTGAACTCTACATGGAAAAATAATCCTCCCAACCTCCCTTTTTACCTACACATGATGCTGGGCTCTGCATGTAATGGGGAGAGATGGGCTTACTGGTTATTCAAAGACATCTTCCTGTTTTACACTTTTATCATTGAATTCTCTTGATCTGCCTTTAATCACCAGGAGAAGAAAGGCAAGCTCAGAAATTAAAAGTAGTCACTTTGAGTTATTTCCACACCATTTGGGGGAAAGGAGGACATTTATTTCTTCCTCAGAAAGTTTAGCAAAATGATGTTATTTTTATTTATCACTACAGGGTTCCAAGCAGCATCTTGCCTAATTATGCTAATTGAATTATTCACATTACTCATGAGTTAATATTGTCTTACCCCATGTTTCTAGCTCATTAACTAATAACCAAAATTGATGTAATTAAGGTATTTAGAAAACGAATCTCCTATCAATCCTGGTTTTCTTTGAATGGTTGGAAAGAAAACACTTAACCCTTGACTCTAATACCTTCCTGGAGTGGCCACTTCCTCTTGACACCTTCTAGTTTTCCATATTATGTGTCCTTGAGGCTCTTTACTATTAGCTACCATATTTTATAAATGCAGTATTTGATTACTAAAAGAGGGTGGAGAAGGTCCACAGGTCTCCCTTGTGCATCCATTCCTATCTGTTTCTTTGCCTTCTCAGCATTTTATACAGAGAGATTAGAATATTTTACCTGCCCTAGACTTCAGCAGCATTTATGAGACTGTAAAGGTAAGCTCCCTTGAGCCCCATCTTGATCCTGTCTCCAGAAGACTTATCAGTTAAGGTATCTAGAAATCCAGAAAGAAGGCTACACTATTCCATAAATTCATCTGATGTCCAAGCCTGCCAACTTTCTGGCTTTGGGATGTTCTTTGAAAACTTTAAAAACATTTTCAAAATCAATAATAATAATAATAATAATAATAATAATAATCCATAAGAATGAGGCTCAGTGTGGAATTTTGGTCTCATATATAATATGTAATGGCCAAATCAAGGCAGTTAGCATTTCTTGTTGAACATGTTTCATTTCTTTGAATGGAAAGCTTCTAACGTCTTTCTCATAATGCTTATTATACTATATAACATATTATTATGAACTATTGTGAGTTTATTGTGCCCTAAAACCTATTCTCAAGTTACACTATTCCACTCTATAATTATGAAATCATCTTTTGGCCTGAATGCTTGAGTGGCAACAAAAGGTCTTTGTTTTTCTGTGTCTGGCTTATTTCATTTACATGATGTCTATCTGGGTTCATCCATGTTACTGCAAATGGCAAGATTTCATTCTTTGCTACACAGGGAATACTATTCCTCTGTGAATGTAAACAGCCTTTGCTTCATGCATTCACTTGTGCATTCATGGCTACATCCCCCTAAACCTCACTGATTGATGTCACAGCTTGGGCTACTATTGGTAATGTTGTCTCAGACATGAACATGCAGATGTCTCTTGAACAAAATGCCCTGCTCTCCTGGTGACCTGGCTTTTAGAATCTCCCAGTTCATTTCCTCTGCAGGAGTTCCTAATATAACTACACATGAGTCTGGTCCCAGACTCTTTCCTTTGTCACTGCAGAGGTTACTGGTACTGTGTACTGGAGTCTCAAACCCATGGAAACACAACTGCACCAGGAACATTGGGCTCATTTAACAGATGAAGCAGATTTGGGGATTGAAGTCAAATCTTCCAAAGGCTGAATAGTTTTCATGCACAGGCTTGACTTGAAAATGCAAAAAGTATTTACATCCTGAACCCTTTTGAAGAAGAAGCGCTTGTCTTCCTAGTTTACTTCTATTGCTGTAGTTAACAATGACCAAAAAATGTGGTGATTTGAATGAGAATGGTCCCCATAGGCTCATGTATTTGAAATCTTGGTCACCAGTTGTTGGAACTGTTTGGAAAGAATTAAGAGCTATGGCATTGTTGGAGAAGGTGTGTCACTAAGGCTAAGATTTGAAAGCTCTGGCTGTCTTGGAACTCACTCTGTAGACTAGGCTGGCCTCAAACTCAGAAATCTGCCTGCCTCTGCCTCCCAAGTGCTGGGATTAAAGGCATGCACTACCATACCACTGCCCAGCTAGATTTGAAATCTTAAGAGCCCACAGCATTCTCAGTGAGTTTTCTCTCTTTGCCTCATTGTGGTTGTTATATCAGGATTTAAACTTCAGCTACTGCTTCAGCACCATTACTGCTTGTCAGTTGCCATGCACCATGCCATAATGGTCATGGATTCATACTCTGAAACTTTAAGGAAGCCTCTCACTAAATGCTTTCTTAGAAGTTCCCTTGGTTATGATATTTTGTCATGGCAACAAGACAGTAATGGAGGCAAGCAACTTGGGGAGAAAAGGGTTTTCTTGGATTATAGATGTAGTCTCCCATGATAGAAAGTCAGGGCAGGAACCTGGAGACAGAGACATGATGAGATGGAAACCAGAGGATGTGGAAGAGTACTGCTTACAGATTTCTTTCCAGGCTTGTTCATGTTAAGTGTTTAGAAACCCCAAAAGACCAACATTAAGCCTATTCCCATGCAATCACACTAGGGTCTTTTTATTCAAGCTCCAGCTTGAGCTCACCACATTACTCTGATGCTATAGGACAGGAGGGTGAAGCCCTGATCCCAGTTTTCAGCAAGTGTTTATAGAGGCAATCAAACAAACAGAGGGATATTCAGCTTGGCACACATGTGATTGTGGGGCTAGTATGGAATTTGCTGCCTTTTAAAATGATTGGCTGGTGCTGAGAGCCAAATCATAAACTTGATTTCTTCTTTCCTCCTGATTGGTGGCTGTCGGGGAGTGACTTGGAAATGAATGTTGGGTATAGGCTTGTTAGTGAGTAACCTGGAAACTAGTGCTAGGTGTGTAGACTTGTTGGTTAAGTTGAATTCAATGTTAGGTCAGATTCTCTGAGATGGAGCCTGAACCCAAGATGGAGTTGATTTGGTCTCTCAGGCTCACATTTGCCCAGGTCCACTTAATGAGTGGTGGTGCCACCTGCAGTGATCTGGTCCCTCCTACATCAATTATCAACTAAAATAATACTCTAAAGGCATGCCTCTGATGGTCCAATCTGATAGAGATAATTTCACTAGCACATTCTATGTGGTGTCAATCTTGGGCATATATCTTGCTTCCTGGATCTGCTAAGTAAGCAAGTCCCATTCTTCAAGATAGGCATTTTATCTCATAGTCAGAACTGTCTGAGCAACACGTAATTGAAATACAAAATTTAAAATTCTAAAGTTGAATAAAATAACTTTGGCTAATAATAGAAAAACTCAAGGGCAACTGATGTTATGCCTTCATATATCTTGTGAGTCAAGTTATGTCATTTGAGCCAATTGTGTTTTGATCCTTGATTTTTCTCTGAGGCACCCTCAGTCTTAGATTAATAGTGGCTCAACAGTCTGAACTGAACTATCTCCTTCCAAATGAGTCTTTCAAAAGCATTGGCATCGAGTGTAAGGGACAATATTATATTTCCTGAGTGAGAAATGATTACTCAGAAGACAACCACTGTGTCCTTCATGATTAAAATAAATACAGTTGATTGATAGTTAGGATGGAACCCTTGTACCCAGTAAATGGAGATTCTAGAAAGAAGTAGAAAATCAAGAGAAGCAAACCATCTTCCTGGTCCTTCTAGATCTTTGTTTGCTCCCAGATAGAACCCATCTGCTAATGGGTTCTGCCACTGTATGGTGATTGTGGCAGGTTGTCAGAATGGTCTGTACAGGATTGGTGACAAAGGATAATTTCCCCTACACAAACTTGTGTGAATTGTTAGGTAGTCAATATTCATAGCTCAGAGTACTATGTGCATGCCCTGAGAGCTTCTCTTACATGGCAGTACCAGTATCCATATTGTGATTTCCACTGATGCTGTATCATAATAACAAGTTAAATCGAGCATCATACCTTGCAAGATTTACTTACCATTTATTATTTATTATTTATTTATTCTCATTTTGAAAACAACAACAACAAAACTAAATTGTTAATTTAGTAGCCTCAGTTGAAAAAAGCAAGTCCTGGTAGCCACAGATAAAGAAACGTGTCCATATTAATGGTTTACCATTAATAGATTATTAGTCCATATTAATAGATTTTACCATTATCTTTCTATCACTAAGTTCAGTCAATACTTCTGCTTGAAACGTTTCAAGAGAGAAAATCATCTTGACTTTTATTCACATGAAATTAAAATGTTACATGGCAAAGGCCTTTAAGTCCACAAAACCTGTAAGTGGGGCTGGGTTGTCACATCTTGTTCTGCCACTGGAATCCCTTGTTTATGGGCAGTAGCTCTCTGGGATTTCAGAAAGTCACCTAAGGATTCAGATTACCCTGGAAGGAGACAAGACTCCTGTGTGACACTTCTAAATCCTTCTCATTCTTATCCTAGTTACAAAGTTAGCTATCAAAATACCTGTTTCCTTTCACTCTTGCTAGACTCTCTGTGCTCATTCAACTCATTCCTAAGACTATGATCTTGACTTCAGCCTTTGTAGTAGTAGTCTCTTGTATCTCCAGCTATTAGCTGAGAGTCTGGACAGAACCATCTTAGGTTGTATCACACCATCAATGATATTTGGAGAAGGACTAAGTAGGATCATTTTCCCCTCACCAGGGTGGAAATTACAACTGGAAGCCATTAAGTGTTGCATACAGATTCTCATTTAAACCCAGAACTTACGTTCTCTGCAATGTGTTCCTGTTCACAATATTCTGGGTTCTTCATAAAAAGCCCGGATGAAAGGATGAAATGGTTGCCATTTAATTGGGCTAATTCATATGACATTACAGATTAAAAGTGGCAAGTTTATAGGTTTTAGCCCTCTGAAACTGTAGTTTATATCTAACAAATCACTCAATCTTGGATTGGAAATATTTAAAACAAAATCATTTATCTATATTAAACATGTGCAGATTCTTTTCTTCATACCATTCCATAGATAATCGAGTGTAGTGACTAGTCTCATAGAATTTGGTTTGTATTGGTATGGAAAGACAAATTAGAGCTGACTTAACAGTAGAGGCATGTGCTATAGGCTATATTTTAGAAGAACATCAGCAGGTTTAAGTATTAGAAGGGGCAGAGGTGGGAGATTTTCTGGATATCATTCCCATAGATACCAAGGGCTGAAGATACTCTCATTGTTACCTTATTACAAGAGAATTGTATCTAGCAATGAAAGAAAATGCTATGCAAGTCCTATTGCCTTTGGCTGCCCATATCAAATGTATCCTGAGGATCAGTGAGCAGACGGTCACACTCATTGAGAACTGTGTCCTAGTGTTACCAGGAGTTGGTGTCTAAACCTGGTGTTTTCAGGTTCTTGGTGTCTTATTTAATACTAGACCAGGAGGCATATGTAAACTGAAAAGTAGTAGGGGTTATTCAAAGCAAAGCGACACTACAGTTTAGATGCATTGACTATCAAATTGACATTAGTCCTTACAACTGAAGGTTTATTAAAAGGCTCTGATTGTTGTGTGGGGTTTCGTTCTATGAAGTTCAGAAGAAGAAAGTGTTTAGTTGCTTTAGAGACACAGCACAGATGGTTTTATTTTGATTGACAGATTCAGAATATATAAACCTTTAGTCATTTCATCTGTCCCTTCCTATGATGCATCTGATTGTCATCATATGCATGTCTAATATGCATAGGCATAAAATGGTAAATAGGAAACGACCCCTCCAAGTTTGTGCAGAGGACAGTGTGCTTGATTACATATGCACCCCAAACTAGTTTAGACAAGCTAAGCCCCCTTACTTTTATATAAATATAACTTGAATACATTTAAATAGAACTTTTCCAACGAATGGGGAGTTTTTAATGGTAGTCAAGAGGAGGAGAAACTTATTCTATTGTTTGGAGAGAAAGGGAGAGAGATGCATTCAGCTTGATGAAGGTGGAGGTCCTAGGTTGCTAAGTACTTTGGCAGAAGAAAGGTCTGTAGCTTTGGTTGGTTTTGGTGAAAAATCCCTAGCTGCCAAGATAAATCCCTATCTTATTACTCGAAGATAAGTGTGGGGATGAGTCAAGTCAGGTGGAGTCCCAGGTTGCTAAGCTATTCCCTATGCTTACCTGCTTCACTAGGAGGCATTCAGTGCACTGGTTGTGTGGGATGACAGCCATCCTAAACAGTGGGTTTTCTTTATTCTCTTATAGAGTCATGACATTGTTCTTGAGTTTCCTGGTCAAGGAGTACCAGAGCATGAGAAGTTAAAAGAGATGAATTAAAGTACCATTTAAGCAGTCACCTTACTTTGTGAATTCTTGAAAACCTACTATCTCTGTGAGTTTCCTATTACCTACAAACCAGAGAGGATATACTTCTCATTAGATTACTCTAAGATTTTGAAAAATGATGCATTAAGGACTTCGAACAGTGAAAAGTAACTGAGAGTCCTGTGATGATTTTATTGTGGCTTTTTCCTGCCTCAAAAGGAAAAGCTTGCAGGCTCAATAAACCCAGCATTAAAATATAAATACTCGAATGAACAACTTAGATGCCCTTAATGAAAACATACGAGCATCCTTTTCCTAATGGAAGGTCCCCTCTGGCATGGATAGATGGTAGCAGCCAGTTCATTTTCTAGATTTCCAGCAGATTAACTGCTTGTCTGAACTCCTGAAACAGGACTGATGAGCCTCAGAGGAGATGGACTCATCTGTTTTCCTCTGTGTAATGAGAAGTCAGCACTGTGATAGAAGTGCTCAGCTTCTCTAAATGTCTGTGGTTCCCACCTCCCCTGCAGTGCCCATCACTAGGTATCCAAGCCAGGTGGACTCGGGTATTAAGCAGCCGAGAGCCAGGAAGAGAGGATGGCATGTGAGAAACCGCTTAAAAAAATGAGACATCAGTGATTCCATACACCTCTTTAAACATTCTGGGTCCCTCAGTGCAACTCCGGCCATATGCTTCAGTGGTTCTTAGAGTGGGTTTTCTTGAGCATCAGTGTTACCAGCTTCTGGAAATCTAATAAAAATAAGAATTCTTTGAAGTATACCCAAAATTTAATAAATAAGAAACTCTAGAATTTGGGCCTCCAAATCAGTGTTCTATCCAGTTTTGGAGGTGATATTAATCGTATTTAAAATTGTCAATGTCACATTTTCACTGAATTATTGTATGCCTCTCACCATGACAAGGGAGAGAGTAGCATCGTTTAGCTGATATGGCTGAGCCCAGATTTCCCATGGGGATTTTTTTGTGGATTGTGTGGGACTTTTAATGAGTTTGTAAGGTATGATATGAAGGAAATTGTGTAGCACTGTGTGCATATAATGCAAGATAAAGTACAGAGTCTGCCATCACTTTTCTGTAAGAAAACTTCAGGAAGATGTATGGAAGAACAAGAGAACAGGTAAAGTAACTATGGGAGGAGTCAGTCTAGGTAAGCTCCCACATCTTGCCATCGATGCTGTCCACACATTAGTATTCACAAGCAAAGGGCAGGCTGTCTTAAAGCATGTTTTACAGGAAGACTCAGGTGTACAGAGCATGTTTACGTTATTTTTCATGGACGTATGTTTACTGAGAGATTACAATAAAATCACAATGGGCTTCAATATTGAGTTTCTTCAAGCATTCCACTAGCAGAGTCACATATTATTACATAATGTGAGAGGCGCAGGTCACCTTTCATTCAGGCCTCCTGCTCTGCATATAACATAAAGTCAGACCAGCATTATCTGAGTCCATCACTGGGCTAACATCTACAGCCACTATCTAGAGGAACAGAGATTGGGTTTGTTCTGCATGTCCTTCAGATCCAAGCCTATTCATCTCCTAAACAAACCTGTGCACATCACTCTCAATAGTTTCATTGGGGATCAATAAAACAATATAAGAATGAATGACTCCTAACCTTATAGACATCACAAAGCAGCGTTTGCTTATCAAAATGGCCAGAGAAGTGTCTTTGAGTCTCTCTGATATCTAAAGAATTTTGCCACATGGCTATTCAATGGGTGTCACAGTGTGATTTCCTCATGAGTTACATTTTTCTCGCACAACCAATTTGAAGATGGAAACTGCTGTGATAAACATGTGCATGCAGACAGCACACGAAAAATGAAATAAAGTAGAAAATTATTTTCAAGCTTTGCCACTAGAGATGGGAAAGCCATAAACAAGCTTTTCCATGCTAACTACTCTCTGTATGTTTATATTCATCAATGAATGCTAATAAGACACACCAGTGCTGACTGCCTTGAGCAGAAATAAATATTATGCACTCATAGTAATTAATTTATGGCACACTGAAGTCAGTAAAGTGAATTTGTGAATTCACAGAGTACTTGACAGTTTCTTATTGAAGCAGACATAAAATCCAGCCAGTAAATGTACAATGCAAAAGAAGAGTGTTTAGTGATCGTCATAAGGATTATGTTAAGTGATCAAAGGTTCTTTATTCTTCTACACAACCCAAAGGTTACACAATAATTTCATTGCAGCTTGTGTCTAGTGTTTTATAAACTGAGAAAATGATGACTAGAATAAAAGACTTTCTGAGTGTATTCTGCCAGAATTCTTGGTGATTTACACACACACACACACACACACACACACACACACACACACACACCAATCATCTCCAATGAAACCTCCCTTAATTACTTGCAAATGACATATCATTAAGTCCTTGAAGAGAGAAACGGGTTTGAATCTGAAGGATGCACAGAACAAAAGTGTTGCTTGGTTCTCTCATGTATCCATGTATGAGCTGCTGTGTCTGATAGCCCTTAATGTGGATCTGTGCAGAAGCTCCCAACCTAAGGATATCCATTCAAATTGTATCAAAGCCACAGCAATTCACAAAATACTATTTCACAGATCTGCAAATGGTTTGACAGGTAGATATTATTAGCATTGCATCTTAAATAGTTTTAAAATCTCTTGCCCCTAAGTAGGAAATCATTTTAATTATATTTATTAACTGACTGATTGATTGTGTGTGTCTACCATGACCTGCTTGTGGAGGTCATTGGATGAATTGTGGGAATCAGTTTTTTCCTTCCACTCTATGAATCCTGGGGATCAAACTCAGGCGGTGAGCCTTGGCAGCAAGAACCTTCTCCTGCTGAGCCGTCTTGCAGACCCTAGTTAGGCAATTTTGTTGGAAGAAATCTGTGCATGTGGTTTGTTAAAAGATCCTGGTGTAAAGACAGTGAATGAAAAAAGAAAAAAACTATGAAAAGGCTATTAGAAAAAGATAGTATTTCAGAAGGCATGCTTACATCTCAAGTCACAGCAGAGGGATAAGTCTCCAAAGCTTTCTCCTCTTCAAGCCAGAATCCTTGTACCTCATGTCAGTGGATCATGTGACCTCAGAGGCTGAAAGCAGTGGGTTTCCCAGGAAAGGTGGCTCTTCTTTGGTGAAGATTCAAGAAGCTTAAATTTAGTATGAAATAGCAGGTAGGGTTAGATTTCCCAGCCCAACATTACCCAGGGGAATCACCTGAGAAATAAAGTCACAAACAAACTGATTTATGAACAAAGGGACGTACATCTACGTAAGAGAAGCATGAATTGTGCTCATTATGTATCTTGAGTACAAAACCACTTGGGTTCCTGCTTTTTTACCAAGGATTGCTTCTTAGGTGTGTTTAAGAATTAATTAGTTACGATTCCACACTTTTCTGTGAAGGTCACTGCATAAACACAGCAATAAGAAGTATGTTGTACTTGCTACTTCTCTGCTTAATTTCTTTTCTCCTCTCCATTTCCCACCTCTACTCTTTCTATATTTCTACATTTTATATCAAATCGACTCTGTCTTTCTCCTCTCCTTGTCCTCACTCTCCCTTCCCATAATTCCCTCCTCACCTACATTCCTGCTGCAACCCCTTTACTCCTCTTACTTCACACCCTCCGTACGCCTCCCTCCCCCTTTCCTTTCCTGTCTCCTTCTTTGGTTTGGAATGTCATAGTTCCTGTTCCCAGGTGGCCAGGATACTTGCCATATTCTGACTAGTTCTTCAGGTTCTCCTGTCTCTAATCTGTTCCTTGTGTCTAGCACTGTAATACACACACACACACACACACACACACACACACACACACACATACATATGATTCTTCAAAGCTCTACTTCTAGCATTACTTCAAACAGGTGTATCTTAGTAGGACCCAATGCTTCAGAAGATCAACTCCATTAGGCTTGAGGATGTTCTGTCAGATTCCCAGTGCTTGACCACAGTCCTCTTTGTACAGCTGGCATAATGCTGATACAGTTCACTATCTCCAACAGCCAGCACTGAGCAGGAGCTGTCTCAACTGCCTGACTCATTACCCATCCCATCTGTCTCTGACGCTCCTCTGGCAGCCAGAGAGCTTGGTGCATTATTCATCCTCTCATATTAGGAAGATTGTATAACCACCAGGCTATCAAAAGCAGGGGACCAGAAATAATGGGGAACAGGTCTTTCAAGGACTTATCCCCTTTGTCTGAATGTCAAGGAGGATAATGTTTTTGGTGTGGGGTGGAGGTGGGAGTGGACTCTGAATGGAAATGAAAACAACCACAGGAGCAAACAAATATTCACAACTTCCTAATGATCAATTTCATCAACTTGGTTGATAAAAAGGAAGTACAACAAGGTACAATATGTCAAATATCAAAAAGGTACATTCCAATCCACAATAATTCTATAAACAGACATGATCTCATGAGATTGTGTGCTTGGTGACTGTAGCCATCTTGGTTTGTATAGGTATTCTCTGTGATTTGTCACCTGACAGAGCATTTATCAGAATACAGTCTTTTGTTGATATGTGGCTACATTACACTTCATTTGGCCAAAGCCTTCCATAATCATTAACCAATTTTAGGGATTTGAAAATGTCTCATGAGCTTATTGCAACAGAGTATAGTTTATTTATAAGTAGAGTAAAATAGAGAAACCTGTTCTTCTGTGGATGGTTTAATGATGTCTGCAGGGTGATATGTTGGCCGTAAAGGTGGGTAAAGATAATGCATTAACATGAATCATAGCTTTTCATTGTTAATTTGCTAGATAGATTGGCTGAATTATGATCTCACATCAGAATGTTCATGGCTACCCTGGGGTAGTATCACTCCACACCACACCTTGCTCATTAAAGCTTTCTAATGCCTATTAAGAGCCAAACTAATCAATGCAGAGCAAAC
This sequence comes from Rhynchomys soricoides, assembly GCA_019843965.1. Taxonomy (NCBI): domain Eukaryota; kingdom Metazoa; phylum Chordata; class Mammalia; order Rodentia; family Muridae; genus Rhynchomys; species Rhynchomys soricoides. The sequence goes on from JADRCH010000362.1 coordinate 2,605,723, forward strand.
CCTCATCACCAATAGACCTAAACTCTATGGAGTCTATGCAAATGCGATACAGAATGTGAAGTCTAGGAGTTCAAAGGACAAAGCTATCAGAAAGCCCAGGAGATGCAAAGAGTGCTTATGTAAATGTGAATACTACAAAACACATCTCAAATATTCCTGTTAATTACCTTACGCAGTTTTAAAATGCTGTTGGCAAGCCCCATCCCCCAGGTCTACCATTCAGGCTTTGACTGTGATTCTGTGATGGCTCATAGAATCTGAGCAAGATGTGTACAGTAGCCCTTTGATCTTTTGCAGCACAGAGATGTTGCTAGGAGACAAAGTACTTCCATTTTCCACCTCACTCTGGAGCTACAAGAGCTCTGCCTCTCTGCTTTCCACATTTACTTTACAAAGGAAAGCGGTTTCTTAGTTTCTTTCTTTGTATTAACTCTCCCAAATACCCCTGAAAAGGTGCAATTGGATACTGCACCCACATATTCTTATAAATCTACACCCACAATCATATTCCAGTATTGTTTTGCAAGTTTTTTAGTGTCAGGAGTATGCGGATTACTTTTGTTGGAAAGACAATTGAGTCATCTGGGAAAGGGATTTCTTGTTTAAAGGATCACCTTCATCAGATTGTCCTGTAAGCAGATATATGAGGGTATTTTCTTGCTTAATGATTGGTATGGGAGAGCCTGTGTGGGTAGTGCTGCTCCTGGGCAGGTGGCCCTGGGTTGTGTAAGAAAGCAGAGTTCCCATGTCATAGACATTAAGTAAGTAAGCATCATTCTTTCGTGGTGGGGGGGTATGTTTCCTGCCTCTGATTCCTTTTCGAGTTTCTGTTCTGACTTCTCTTCCTGATGGACGGTGAATAATATGTATAAGCCAGATAAAACCTTTCCTTTCCCAAGTTGCTTCTGTTCATGGTGTTTTATCAGAATGAAAAGCAAACTAGGACAATGAGAAAATATCAGACTGGCTCTATTTGGTCCAACTTAGTACCTCTGATCTAATCAGCTTATGACCAAAGGTGGAATTATATGATGTACCTATGGGCAGGCTTATTCAGAGTGCAGAGAAGGGAGCAATCTTCAGGACACACAGATGTGGCTGTGGCTGAGAAGAGATCTGCTTTATTATAGGATTCTACACATTGAAAAGGGCAGTGTCAGCATGATAATCATTGACTGGAACCACACAGGAAAATATGTTTTTAATGATTTCCCAATTTAAAAGTAGTGTTCTAGGGAACATAAACATTCTTGAGGGTTTATGAAAATTTTAATTTATAAGAATTTAATGGACCACTCAAGATAATATTCACCGAAGCAAAACCATTTGTATTTGGCACGCTTGGATCAAACTCAGTATCAAAACATTGTGGTTTGAGTAAAAACTATTCCTGACAGGCTAAATATTTCAACCCTTGGTGCTCAATTGGTGATGCAGTTTTGGGTCGTTATGGAATCTTCAGAGGCAGAGCCTTGCTGGAAGAAGTATATCTAAGTATAGCTAAGGGGATAGATAACAGGGCATGGAGCCACACTCCATTTATTGTTCTGTGTATGGCTAAAAATCTTATCAGCTAGCTCCATACTCCTGCTACCTTGCCTTCTCTGGCATGCTAAACCCTATTCTTCTGAAGCCAGAAACCAAACGAACCCTGTCTTGCTTTTGGCCATGACATTTTATCACAGTGATAAAAGATAACTAATACAGAAATAGTTTTATTTCCATTCATTCATGTATGAGTGTGTATATGTGTGTGTGTGTGTGTGTGTGTGAATTTGTGGGTACCTCAGCACATGTTTAGAGGTTTTAGACCAACCTTCAGGAGGCAGTTCCCTTCTTCCATCAAGTAGATCCCAGGCATCGAACTGATGTCATTAGGCTTGGCAGCAAGAATCTTTACCCACTGAACCATCTCATCATCCTCTACCTCACTTAAATGAGTATTAATGTCTACCAAATTGTTAATTAAACTCTTATTTAACAATAACTGGTATTCTCCACTGTATTTTTATATGAAATGTTCTCTCAACATCCAAGTTAAACAGCTTCTTATTTCCAGGCTTTCCACTTTCTCTCTGAAGAAAATGTGCTTACTTCTTTAGCTCTTCAGATTTGACTTCATGCTGTGCCAATGACTTCTTAAATAACCAAACTGACCTTCAGTAAACCCTGAGATATGAGTTTTATAAATACAATCTATACTTCTGCCAATATATACCCGGAACTAGATCTTCTCCTTCTCTAGCCCACATCAATCAGCCACCAAGCCTGCTGGTTTCATTCTCTTGATGACTGTTGATGCAGCATTCAAGTGGCTATGTCTTTGCCTAGCATTTCCAGAATTTTTTTCCAGTGGCTCACTAGTATTTTCAATGGTTAAGTCTTCTTTCCCATACTAGCTTTCCAGAATCTTATTACATTTAGCTCTAGATGTCAATATTAGTCTGTTTTTCTGTTTGGTAACAAAATTTATTAAGCTAGAAATTTCACAAAGAATAAAGAATATATATATATATATTCTTTATAATATATATTCTTTATTATATTCTTTAATTTTATATATATATATATACTAGCTTAATCTGTTATATCTCCTGGTTATATTACTACACTGGAGGGAAGCAGAATAGGAGATGGCTGTATATAGAAGGTGCTAAGCACAAGAGGTAGACTGCTTTATATTAACTCACTCTTGTGAGATCTTATCCATTCTGCAAGGCCAGTGATGATCCCTTTGGAAAACAGTACCTCTCATGGTGTAATTACTTTAAAAGATGTTTCCATCTTAACACCACCACTCTGAGAAAGAGGTTTTTGAACCAAAGATAAAACAGAGAATCCTCACTCAAATCTCATGATATCTTCCTCAATTCACCCATAGATGTTGCCCCTAGGATGCTAGTCATGCTATGGCAGGTGCTAGACCAAATGTACACACAGACATCACTACATGACATCTGGTCATACAAACCCAAAGCACCTGATTGGGAGAGAAAGTGGTGCAGGGGGAATAGGAGAAGAGTTATGGGGGAGAAAAATGAATGGGTCTTGACAAAAAGCCTGTATGCATGTATGAAATTCTAAATCAATATAAAAATAAACCTGGGTGTGGTGGCACGTGCATTCTGTTCAGTACTCAGAGACAGAGGCAGAAGGATCTTTTAGAGTTCCAGGCAAGCCTTGTCTTTACAGTAAATTCTAGGTTAGCCAGCACTGCACAGTGGGGCCCTATCTCAAAGAAAGGAGAGAAAGAGAGAGAGAGAGAGAGAGAGAGAGAGAGAGAGAGAGAGAGAAGAAAGGGAAGGGGGAAGGGAGGGAGAGGAAGGAAGGAAGAAAGGAAGGCAGGCAGGCAAAAAGAAAAGAAATGAAGGGGTAGAAGTGAACTGACTATAACTCCAGTTCCAGGAGCTCCAATGCCTCTGACCTCCAAGGACACCTACATCCATATGCACATATTCATATGTAGACACACACATACATACACAGAATTAAAAATAATAAAAAACGAATTCTAAAGTCATCAAGACAAATGATGCTTTATATTTTATTTTAAAATCACCAGAGCCACACTGAGAAAATTAAGATTTTGTCGTATCCTCATGTTTCTTTCATAGTTTAGTATTTGCAGTATACGTAAATTATCTTAGAGAAATATTACTTCTTCAGTGTTCTCTAAGTTTGTCATGGGAGCAATTTGCACACTCCCATGATGTCCGAGCAGGTGCTTTGACTAAATGTTGGCCAATGTACCATCTCCTTATGAGTTTGTATGAAGCATCATCTCAGAACCTTTCCTCAATCATCACCCCAGCTGCCTTTTCCTTCAGGGCTCAGGAGTACTGTGAACTCTTTAGCTGTCCAAAGTCTCTGGTTGAATGTCACTTCTTTTGAATCCCAATACTTTCATAGATAAGCCACTTACTTGCCTCAGACAATCATTTTGTGCCATGATTTATTTTGTTCTTTACAAAGCTATCATTGTGAACTAAAAGGAAATTTCACGTGGCGGAGACAATATGAGTTTAAATATAAGGATCATTTTAAATGTCTGATCTCCTAGAGCCTATTTCTTCTTCTTGATGACTGATCACTGGTCTCTGCCCAGTGTCCTCACTCCGTTTTGTCTTTATGCATTTGGTATTTGGTATAGGAAGGATGCCTCTCAATCCATCACCTCTAGGGATGACTGTTATTTGGCCTAAGCTAAGTGGCATATTCTCCCCTTGCAGCTAGGCCACATGGCTCCATCAGAGAAGTGCTCTACAAACAACTGGAGACAAGCAGGTACAAGGAAGTACTGCCAAGGTTTCTGGTAAATGGTACTCTCCCACCCTTAAATCATCAGAGTAGGCTTGGGGCAGCACAGCAGATCACTGGGAACCCCAGGATGAAGCCAACACACCAAAAGGCCGAAGGAAACAGGTGAACAGGAAATAGTGTCATAGTTGGTCCTTGTGGATCCCACATTTTACCTGTGGAGGAGAGTCCTAATATTCTCAGTTTTAGCAATATGGTCTTTGACAACACAAAGAATCTTAACAGACACGATCATCTTGGACCTCCATATTTTCACCTCCGCACATAAAGGTGGAGACAATAGCTTTTATCTTCAAGACTTGCTGGGAAGACTTAAAAGGACAGTTTGTTTGAAAGAGTCAAGTGACATGGATACTTAACAAATTAGCTGTACTTATGTTTATTCATAAGCACTTGAAAGAGTCTGGAATTTGGAATCTACATGAATCCAGAAGAAGTTCTGCCATTTTTCTTGTTAGGTGGGTAGCCTTGTGCATTAGTTACTTACCTTTCTGTTGCTGTGATAAAACACCACAGCTATTGAAACTTATGGAAGGAAGGGGCTTATTTGAATCTCTAATTCTAAAGAGTCCATCATGGTGAAGCATGACAACATGCAGCAGGCATGGCATTAGGAGAGAAAGCTGAGAACTCATCTTTCCAATGTCAAACACAATGCAGAGAGAAGGATCTAGAAGTGGGTCTGGGTTATGCATTACAACAGCTGGTACCCAGTGACATATTTCCTGCAGCAAGGAGACCAAGCATTTATCTACTGAATCCTATGAGGGAGATTCAAAGCACCACACTTGTATTCCTGATGTGTGTGTGTGTGTGTGTGTGTGTGTGTGTGTGTGTGTGTTAAAGGACTTGTCATCTTCTTTTAAAAGAATAAAGCACATTAATGATATAACTCTTGAAGTGTTTTTGAAATTTTCTGAATCAGACCAGTGTCTGATGAGGTTTTAGTTTAGTAGCTAATGATTTTCTTTACTCTTTTCTCTTTCCAGCTGCACTTGCCTCTTCTTGGGTGTGTGACTTTTCCCCAAAATACAATAAACTCCTTGAAAGACTGCTACTAGGACTATGAGTGTATCCTTGTAAGATAGCATAGCAATACAAACATTACCAAGACAAAGGAATACTAAAATGGTACAAGACCCACACCCATCAAGGCTGGGGAGATGGTTCAGTCTGTAGAGTACTAGGTATGCAAGCACCAAAACCAGTGTTTAGGTGGCTGGCATCCATGGCAGATTAGGAATGGAAGTGCATGCATATTGTCTCAGTGCTAAGGAGGGAACATGACCCCTGGGGTTTGTTGGCCATCCAGTGTAGCAGGGTTGATGAACTCTAGCATGGAGCTCCATGACTCCGAATGTAGAATGGAAAAATGATTGATGAAGACATCTGACCAACACACACACACACACACACACACACACACACACATGCACACATACACACACACAAAGAAAAGAAGAAGGAGAAGAAGAAGAAAAAGGAGGAGGAGGAGGAAGAGGAGGAGGAGAAGGAGGAGGAGGAGGAGGAGGAGGAAGAGGAGGAGGAGAAGAAGAAGAAGAAGAAGAAGAAGAAGAAGAAGAAGAAGAAGAAGAAGAAGAAGAAGAAGAAGATGATGATGGAGAGGTAAGCTTGCTCTATGAATTTTGTCATAGCTTCACTACCAGCTACTGACAAAGCAGCACCCTCTGGTTTTAGGTGAGAAATAATGGAGCCAACAGAAATATCTAGTGTTTCTAGTTATTCCAATTGTTCTAAGTTGTTTTTTTTAAAAAACAAAATCTCATTTTTTTGATTTACCAATGAAGACCTGGAAGCCAGAAGCTGGGGTAAAGGCATGCTAGCTCAGAGAGGCAGAGAAAGCACCCAACTGATTCTTAGCCATTCAAAGTAGGAATGCCCTCTCTTACACCTCAAAAAACCTCCATTACACTGACTGTCCCCCTTCTACTTCCTGTGTGTCTCTCTATCTGTCCTCCTGACTCCCCCTTACTCTCTATAGTTATTACCTTAATAATCCTGTATTTACTTCCTGTCAACTGGTTGCTCGTTCTGCCTCTTGACCTATGGTTGACTTTATTTACTCATGTTTACAATATTTAAGCAGAAGGTTCTAGGATTACAGTTTGTTTGCTAAGGCTGAACCACATACCCCAACTGAAGACAGCTTTTCCCAGTATATAACTTAATCTTGGGGATCAGAGTGTGGTCAAATATCCTGCAACATTCCAGTGCTTCATATCTGTTTCTCAGAGAGGCTCTCAACTGCACTGCTCCTCATCATTTTCTACAATACATCATGCAATTCTGTTAAAGGACAAACCAGAGGCGCATATGAGTGCGTGTGTGTGTGTGTGTGTGTGTGTGTGTGTGTGTGTGTATGTGTGTGTGTGTGTGTGTTCATTTGTGCCAGGTCAGATTTGATTTAAAAGCTTCCTGCTTCTCCTGGTGCTATGATAAATGTTAGTTTGCATTTTCTTATAAAGGTGTTTTATAGAGGAGGTGCTTAGCTCTTATTTCATTATTTTCCAACTGTAGAGAAGATAAATTTTGATGTCTTTGTTTGTACTCATAGAGTCTTATGTGTACATTTAAAGTTGTCTTCTTTAAGAAAAGTGAAAAGATAAATACACAGAGATGAATTAATATATTATAGAAAAGAATTAGAGTCAGAAATTTTCATTAACATCTGTCAGGCAGTATGAAATTCAATGTGTTTGCTCAGGTGTTTCTTTACACAACTGCTTCCTACCTTCTCCTTCATCTGCGGTGTGGACTGTACAAAATCACTTCAAAGGCAGCCTTGTTTAGGAAATCCGTGCCTTCTTATTTTCTAATTGGTCTTGAACGCTCTCTTTCTCTCTCTCCTAGTTTTGTATCAACGTTAGAAAGAGGTAGCCAATTTTCAAAGCATCACTGTAAAATTGGACCAATAATCCTGGGCATGGATCCTGGACCTCATATGCATACTCAAAAGCTAGAAATGCAACTGTGGTCAAGAGGCTGCACCTCTGAAAGTCATCCAGTCTGTTGGGTGCATGAGGAAGGTGAATTGATGTGTCTTCCCGTACAATTATTATAATCTTCCTGTTCTTTCCATCATTATCCCCTTCCATGCCTAGTAGAGGTAGAGTACTTTCTTCATAATAACCTTTTGAAATTATAATTTAGATGATCATCAATATTTTCGCTTCTTCTGGCATGATTAATAATAACATAAAAACAATAACCATCATTTTAAACAGGTTTGCATCAATCACTGTGCTAAAGTCTGTATGTATGTTGCTTCACTTATCCTTAAAATTAATTTATGATGTTTGTACATTTATTATTATATTTCCATAGAACTGCTTAGTCACATGACTTATGAATCAAAGGGAGACTATCTTATCAAATGTGTGACTCAGCCATTGCCAGTCTTGAACACCTGAAGTCCAAGTACAGGGAGTGAACATTCACTTGATTGCAACAAGTACTGAGTACAGGAGGAAATTGTCTGGAAGGGAAAACGTACTTAGGGTGACCATACAAAACAGGCATCATCTCAAGAAGCATCCCAATTGGAATACTGGGAAATGCTGGCAATTGTTTACATACCAAGAATGGTTTTACTTAGTTTGAACTAAGAATTATTATTATTTTTGGCACACATCACCTGAATATTGTAATATATGAGTCACATATATCATCCAGCACTGTAGGTGTAGGAATAGAACATTCTGAAGAAGAGATCATTTTAACAAATGTAGAAAATCCATTGTAATACAATTAAGCAGAATCTTGGAAGGTAGAATCTTGGAAGGCAGGCACACTTGAAGGGTGGAGAAGGGTTTTCCTGGCAAAGCATTCAGCAAGGCAGCAGCAGGTTTATAGGTAGAAATCTGCAGTAGAGTCACAGAAAGTTAATCTTGGGAAGAGTTTATCCCACTGGAAAGCTGTGACTGGAGAAATTGGCATGGATTCTGATTGACTTTGGAAGAATTGCACTCTAGAGAGGAATTCACACAGTTCTTGAGGGAATTTTAACCAGGTTCTTTTTAAGGCCCATTCTGGTTTGATACAGAAGATGGCCAGGAGAAAGATACACGCTGCATCTGTTTTGCTCCCATACCTCATGTGCAAATGTTAAGTGCATCCATAAAATAAGTCCTGAAGAGATCAAAGAGGAAGAAAGATACCTGGCCTGTTGTGCCTTTGAATGTCTTAGGGAAATAGCAAACTATGTTTTATTCCTGGAGCAGATGGAAGATTACTTGTAGTTTAGATTTACATTTGTGAGAAATCTTGAGGGCTGTGTGGCTTCACAGAATCTCAGCTGGGTGTGCTGTGAAAACATTGTCAAATCAAGTCTTGCAGCTGCTGGTGGAAAACATGTCTTGTTATTTCACCATGCTATTAGTTAATAAACAAATATAAATTTACTATTTACAGTTTGAAGGGTGGATGATACATTAACACTGGGGAACAAACACGATTTAATGCCACCAGTACCACTGGTGGTAAATGTGATGCTAGGCAGTAGTTATCAAGCTATATCAGACATTTGGCTAAGTGCGTTACATACATTGCCTAATTTAACCCTTACAAAAAAATTCACTAAAAGGTAGATTTTATTACTTTTTTTATTACACTCAGAAGGGAACATATCCAGAGATATAGAGTATGAAATTACACAGCTAGTTGGAGATAGAATTGGAATCTTAAATTTGTCTAACACCAGAACCAAAGCTTTCTACTTGATATGTAAGGGGAAAGTGATGCATTATGGGAAAACAGTGCAGAGACTCATTTAGAACTGTGAAATTCTTTGCAGACTCATATATTAATAACAAAGGGAATGCAATTCTTACAGATGATAAGAGTCCATGTGAAAGGGAAATAATGAAAAAATAGGTACAATATATTAATGGCTTTAGGAAAGAGAACAGTGGTTGTATTTTGCTTGTGAGGATCTGAAAACTATGTGGGAAAGAGAGAATTGTTTCCTAGGCTGGGTTTTGTTTACATTCAGACTTTGTTCATTAGTTCTTTGGTCAACCTGACACAAGCTGGAAAGAAGGAACTTCAACTTGGAAAATCTGATTTTAGGCAGAACTGTAGTCCTGTTTGTGTGTCATTTTCTTGATGAATGATTGACATGGGAGGGCACAGCCCACTGTGGCTGGAGCTACACCTGAGCATCTGGAGCTGGGCTGTTGAAGAACACAAGCTGAGTAAGCATGAGGAATAAGCCAGTGAGCAGCACTCCTCCAACGTCTCTGCTTCACTTGTTTTTCTGGATTCATGCTTCTGCTCCTGCCTTGACTTCGCCAAATGATGAACTATGTTCCAGACTTTTAAGCTGAATAAACTTTTCATCACAAAGTTGGTTTTGGTCAGTATTTTATCTCAGCAACTGAGACCGAGCTAACACAGAAATATTGCCAAAATGAAGCATCTGTACTGTAATGGGGGGTAGGGGGTTAGTAATCAGAACAACTGTAGCAAGGGCAAGTTGGGATGGCAAAGAGAGCAATAACGATCTAGACTAAATTACTACTGATGACAACTGAGGTTCTGTCCTAGCCAGTACTCTAGGTAGCACCAATTGTACTACTCCTATGTTGGGTTCTTGTTAACAATTCCATCAAAATAGCAAGGGAGGTGCTGGGTATTTATCATCCAATACCATCCTGTCATTGACCATTGACACTGACATCATTAACTCCCCAGCATGTTCATCTAGCCCAAGATAAGTCTTCAGGCAAGAAATGTCCAGTGTTTACACTGGAAAGAGGATAGAATATCCTAATACAATGTACCTGAGGGGAATGGACCAGGCACTCTGAGAACTTGTCCCTTGATTGCTTTTCTTATTGCTTTAACCAAATATTTAATAGGAAGTAATCCTCAGGAGGGAGGATGTGTTTGTTTGAGATCATGGGTTCTTTAACCCATGATTATGAATACAGTTTGTTTTGGTAGAGAAGGCTTGGTGATGGTGGCAACATGATGGTGGGAGGATTGTAGTATGTATTTCTCATACCTCAACATGCCAGTAAGTTAAGAATCTGGGACTAGAAGTGGAGGTGGGCTCACCCTGATGGCACTTACACATGTCTTCTAGCCAAGTACCACTTGCTAAAATCTCCACAAATAAATAATGTGTTCAAAGTAATCATGATGACATGGCTACACTATTTGAATTAGATCCATTCACTTAGCAAATGAGGAAGAAGGAATCTTCCCCTTGGACAGTGTTGACTGCAATAAATATCTAGAGTTCTAGTGCATTGCTTCTGAAGAAGGTGAGCACATCTAGTCTCAGCCATGATGGTTAATATTGGTTAGCCTAGCAGGCTGGAGACTCACATGGGGGACACAGCTGTGGTCTAGTCTGTGGGATGGTTTTCAGATAATATTCACCCTACATGTGAATCACACTGAATGAAATGACACTATTTGCTTCTTTACCATGGTGGATAGGATCTTTGAAGTTAGAGCCGAAATAACCCATACCTTGTATAAATGGCTTCTTTTGTCACAGTATTTTGTCACAATAATGGCAGAAGTTAACTACTGCATAGACTGAACTCAGCATTTTGAAATGTAAAGAGAGCTAAGGGTGTGAGGCTGTAATAACATATTAATCTGGGAGACCTGGGGAAAGGCCGTGTGGTCAAGCTAGGGGAAGGATGAAGCTCTGAATTAATGAAGGTGGGATGCCACGTACAGCTTTCTGTGAACTGGGAACCAACTATATTTACATAGTCCCCTAAAAGCAGGTGGTATTATGATTAATTTACCAGAATTATCATGAGATCCCCCAGAAATGACTAGAATTCTAGTGATGTATCAAGTTTTGGATGAAGTGCATGAATTCAGCCAGCTGTCTATTCCTTCTGATGTCACTCAAAGTGAGTGGCAACATGCATTTGGATGTAAAAACAAAATCTATGACCTAAATGAGATGTAGAAAAGATGTTTGTTTCCCATCAGGATATGTGTGATCAGGCTTCTATCCTCTGGATTCTGATGAGTCTTTCATGATGCCTTGCTTGATCTCTCCTCTTAGTTAACTTCTGTCTACTCTAGATCCTGGAACTGGCACCAACAGTAACTGTAGCTATATATGTTGCTTTGTTCTAGAACATTGGCTCTCAACTCCATTGATGATTGAATGACCCTTTCACAGGGGTTGCCTAAGACCATTGGAAAACACTGACATTCATATAACAATAGCAAAATTACAGTTATGAAGAAGAAACAAAAGTAATCTCATAGTTGGGGCTCACCACAACATGAAGAACTATATTAAAGAGTCACAGAATTAGAATGGTTGAGAACCACCATTCTAGAAGAGAAGTAGTCTACTTTCTGGACCACAGGCTAGTTTTACTAGATAGTATCTTAATAAATGAGAAGATTGAGCTTATCTCTGGCCAGTGATTGTCCATAAGAGAATTTTGACATAAGAATGACTCTGTTTTGAATCCCTTTTACTATTAGAGATGGAAGCATGATGATTATGAACTCACAAAAAGTCATAGTCACTCCTGAATATATTTTTTATATTCATTATGAAAACAGAGTAGAGCCACAGCAAAGTAATTGCTTTAAAAGAAAGAACAAGAAGGAAATACAGTTAAGTCAGCCTCCTAAAGTTACCCCTCCACCTGATTACATCTCTTCTTCAAAACAGCCACAGAAAAAAATTATGATTAATAAATTTCAAAGCATAACTTCATTTGATAATAGTCACTTGAGATGGCTTGGTATTATAGTTAAAAGCCTGGGTCTTTGTTGTTGTTATAAGAATAACAGAAATACTAAAATCCACAGAGGATCATATACATGCTTATATGAGGTTATATTCATTGAAATCACAGAACTGTGCTGGGCTCAAGATAAGAATCTAATAAAGTTAAGCTGTGTTATTACATGTTTGCTCAGCACAGAACACACCCTTTGAGTTATGAAAAATAGCACTTGAACCTGTGATGTGATAGGAGGGTTCTGTCTGGAAGACATATTTAGGAATAGGTGAACCGCCATGAATTTAAAATGATTTCTCTTAGCTCTTCAGTACATAAATCAGAGTTGGAAGAGGCAGTGAAGACATTGGAAAGTGCTTTCCTGATATGAAAACCTAATGGGAATACCAGAGCTTCGAAGCACAGCAGTGAATGAGCCCCTCTGAGAAACAGATGCGCGTAAATAGGAATGAATGGAGTGATAACCAAAGCATCATTAGAGAGAAGGCACAATGATACTGTTATTAGACTGGGTGTGTGTGGAATTGGAGCAGACTCCAGATACTCTTTCTTTTTTTTTTTTTTTCATTGAAGCAAAATTATTTCAGGCAATTGGGACTGGGGAAGGCGAAGATGAACTTTGTAAAGATGAGTCCATGGTGTACTCCAGAACGTATCCTTCCATTCAGTAGTTCTGCAGATCTCTCTCCTGAGAGAATGTGGAGATAATTTTCAAAGCAGCTAAGCCCACATAACCACTAAAATGGAAATGAAATTAATGGAATAGTTTTTATATTCTCTCTCACACTCATCTGCAATAAATCACACAAAGCCAGAGCAATTTATGTATTTGTCATACACACAGTTCTTCTCTTCCTAATGGCTGTGCCTCTGTCTTTAAATTCCAGAGAAATAGATTCAATGTTGAGATGCTAGAAAAAAAAAACCAGCCCATGTAAACAGTTATTCACAGAGCTAATGCTGAAACCCCTAAGTGGCCAAAGTGCCAAGAATAAGTGATAACAGAGTGCTTGTCCCTAAACGGGACATCATTATTCCTCCATCCAAGGCTTGGGAACAGTTCAGAAGAAGGGATGAAAAGGATGTAAGATCTGAGCTTGGGGAGACATGCAGCAAAAAGACACCTTCTGGACACGATGCAGCCGTGTTACTCAGGACCTCACTGAAGCTGTGGTTACCTGCACAGAACCTGCAGAGGATTGTCAACATTTCATCATAGATGGGGTAGAGGATCCATGAGGCCCCATCTCCCCTAGTGAAATTATCAGCAGCTAACAGTAATTGATAAAGGGGGGTATCATAATTATTTCTTGTCAACTTGACGCAAACCATTCATAACTTGAGACAGTGAAATTCAACTGAGCATGTGCCTATATTAGATTGTCCTGTGGGCATGTCTGTGGGGCATGCTTATCTTTATTTGATGTAGGAGGGCACAACTCACTGGGAACAGAGCCATTCCTGAATAGATGGCCCAGGCTTTATTTAAAAGAAACAAAACAAAACAAAAACAAAAATGAGAAAAGGTAGCTGAGCAAGCTAGAGGAAGCAAACCAGTAAGCAGACTTTTTCTCTCTGGCTTCTGCTTCAGTTTTCCCCCACCCCCTTCAAGTTCCAACCTTCACTTTCCTCTATCATGAAGCCAAATAGTCACTTTCCTTCCCCTAAGGTGCTCTTGGTCATCATTGCATCAGAGGAACAAAGAAGCAAGCTAGAATGATGACATCATTGTATTCAGTGGTGTATCCATGGGTAAGTTACTCTTGTTCTAGTACATACCAATCCCCCCACATGTGGGCAGGTACATCTTATTAATCTCAGTGATCCACACACAAACAACAGATAGAGAGGAGAAGTGGGGATGAAGGAGGGCATCGGGGATGAACATGACTGAGATTCATTATATAAACATATAAAACTGTCAAACATTAAAAAGAAGCAGAGCTGTAGTCCACCTGGTCTCTACATGCGGCACTGGAAGGGGCAGAATGTTCAATGTGAAGAGACGAGTCCACTCTTTTGTCATTCTTCCTATCTACAAAGAGATTCTGTGCTATTTCATTGTTTGTCAGAGAATCCCACTGCAAGGAAGCCTTGCTTCCTTTATGTTCTCCAAGAACTGAAAGCAAAAGCATCAGGCAACTCAGGGGCTTTTGAAATGAGAAAGTGTGTTAGCATTGAAGAAAACAAATGGACAAGCTCTCCAAAGAAACTGACTGTTCTTGGTGTGGCTTGCCTTTCTCCTGTAATCCAAAAAGACGAGAGGATTCCCTGCCCAGAGGACCAAGGCGAGCCACTGCACTGAGGATGAAAGGACTCCCTCTTGCCCCTATCACCCTTTTGAGTTTAAACTGCTATTTTGTTGAAGATCATCAAAGAAAGAGTATCGTAGACTAGAATCTCAGAGTGAAATCATCTGAAGATGGTGTTGTTTGCCCACAACTGGGCCTCTGTTTCTCAAATGTCTTTGAACCTTGGGAGCCTAGCTGCCATGCCTGGTGATATATGTAACATAATGGTAGAGTTAGGTCAATTTAAGTGAATATCATTTGTCTTGCTTGAGGATTAATGTGTGAACTAAGGGAGCTTCTGGCTACAAGAACAAAGTAGCTTACACAAGTAGCGATTTCATTTGCTTATGGAATATGGACCACAACATGAGGCAATGGTAGCTAAGGAGGCTCAGACTTAGTATTTTCTTTGCATCTTTAGCAGTCATCCTTAAGCTATGAATATCTTACCAGCTTTTGTCTTATAAAATGATTGCCCCCTTAGTGTCTGTCCTTCTATAGAGCAGGGATGTGTTCAAGCTGGAAGGACCAGAACAAGCAGTCGGATAGTTGTTCTAATTTCCTTTATGTTATTTGGTTAAAATAATTTCACCAAAATCAACCTAAAGTAGAAAAGGAATCAGCAGGTTACTTCAATGATGAAAATCATGGCAGAAACTTGAAGCAGAAACCATTGAAGCAGATTGTTTCTGGCTAGCTTTCAAACTCATGATTAGCTAGTGTTTGTTAACATAGCCCTGGCTCACCTATACATGGATCAGTGACACGCAAGAGGGCTAAGACTTTCTACATCAATTGTTAGTTGAGGACAATCCCCCACAATTGTTCAGAGGCCAGTCTAGTCCCAGCAATCAATCTCTCAAATGAGACTTTCATCAAAGGTTCATCAAGTGGACAGTTAATAGTAACTAGGATGGTATTGCTACCTACATCCATCCTCCTACACAGGGCAACAGAACAATTCTCTCCTCTCACTAACAATTCCACCTCTCCATCACTTGTTAAAACTGGAACATACTTCCTTTCTAGGTATGGGGATCATTGCCATGAGAAACTGAATAAATGGGCTACATTGGCTTTGGACATATGTTTAAAAGCAGAAAATGGCAAAAAGTTGAAGATACATCTCATAAATATGTATTGAAACAAACTGGGATGTATCACGTGCACAATGGAAACTTTTGGGTTTGCTGACATTATTTGAATCAGTTCTTCAAACATGGGTTGGTGAGGTTGCGTGCATTCAGCATTCCACAGAGAGACCAGCCTGCCAATCTGGGTGAGTGACTTCTCTCAGTCATGCTTTCCTCTGACCCATTGTCTCACAAGATACAGTGGTGATCTCTGAAATTCACAGTGATTATCAGTCTTTACTCTCAACTTGAGTGGCTGGGAACTCCCCTCTGAGGTATCAATGAGGCTGTTTTCAGAAAGGTTTGAGACCCATCCTGATTATGGGTGATGTGACAGTATCCCATGGGCTGAAGGACTCAAAAAAAGGGAGAGAGTATTCATCCCTCTCTGCTTCCTGATGACTAATAGAATGCAAACAATAGCCTCTTACTCCTGCTACCAGGACTCCCCCCACTCTGAGGACCGAAACCTCAGACAGGAAGCCCAAGTAAGCCTTCTTTTCTGTAAGTCACCTTTGCTAGGGTGTAAGTGACTTTCTTGATTGCTGTGACAAAGTGTCAGATAAGGTAAGGAAAGAATGTTTTATTTGGTTCATAGTTTGCCATTTATGACAGGAGCATGAGGCAGCTGGTCTCACTTTATCTATAGCCAGGAAATGAGAGAGAGAGAGAGAAAGAGAGAGAGAGAGAGAGAGAGAGAGAGAGAGAGAGAGAGAGAGAGAGAAGAGACAGAGACAGAGATGAGACAGAGACCCACACAGAGATGCATGCTGGTGCTCAGTCCCTTTTTACTGAACAATTCCCACCCTTACATGAGAATTCTCACATCAATTAACCCAATCTAGAAAAATTCTCATATACATGCTCAGAGTTGTTGTTTGCTTGTTTGTTTGTTTGCTTTTCCCTAGTTAGTTGTAGGTATTAAACATCATGGGAGGCATTTTGTCACAGAAATCTAGAAAAAGTGACCAATACAAGCACATTTGAAGTTGTTGATCTCTCACTTATCTTTATTCTGTATCATCTCAGCTGTGTAGAAGAAATCTCTAGGTCTGTGACTTAAAAATTTCCATAGCTCTGGCCCTTCTCCAGCCCCAGATCTTAATCTTTCTACTCACATTTGAAGTTCATCCCACACTTGCTCAATTCTTTAGCAGAACTTGCTGCTGAAGCCAAGACATACTAACCCCTATCATCTGGATCACTCTGCTACTACTTCTAGTTCACATGATTCCCTGACATCTGTTAATGCTGCAACTTCCTCTGGGAAGCCCTCCCTGGTGTCTCTCCCTGCTTTATAGTCTCTTGGCATCCTCTCTTGGCAAGTAAAATTCATTACCAAAAATGCCACAAGAGGAAATTCTGTTGCTTCTTAAAGAGCTTGAGTGAACTCACAAATCTCAAGCATTGAGCTGAGGAGATAACTCAACTGATAATGTACTTACTTTGCAAACACGAGGACCTAAGTTTGCTCCTCAGAAATACACATGAAAAAGGCTAATATGGTGATGTGTACATGTAATCCCAGGGATGGAGAGGTGGAGACTGTCAGACACCCAAGGATTGCTTGTTAGCCAGCTTAGACTACTTAGTGAGTTTCATGCCAATGGGAGGACTTATTTCAATAAATTAGGTAGATAACACCTGGCCAATGAAATCTGAGCTTGTCCCTTGGCCTTTAGTCACATAAACATATACATTCATATGTTCCCACAATGTATACCTGAATACAAATGAACACATAAGTAAGTGGAGAGAGATGGGAAAAGAGAGAGGAGGGAGAGGAAAGGCAGGGTCAGGAGGAGAGAGAGAGATACAGAGAGAGAGAGAGAGAGAGAGAGAGAGAGAGAGAGAGAGAGAGAGAGAGAGTATTCATAGAGCAACCTTGGACCTGAGGAAATAAAAAATAGTGTATCAATTGATATACACTTGGGTAAGGACAAATGTGCCTTCAATATTAAAGCCAAGGTGAAGATGAAGTGGAAGACAAGAATAAACTGTATTCCTATGAGCACTGCCCCTTTCTTTAATAAATAAGAATGTAATTGCTTATGATTCATTTTGTAAAGCAGTGTGTTGTCTCCTATTTAAATATTTGTTGTTTTCTTTTCCTTTCACTTTAAAAATAAATGAGTATTCTAGGATTCTCATTCAGCCTACTTTCCTCAAAATTCCTTTACCAGGCTTCTTAGCATCCATTTCAGGCAGATTAGAATTAGTCCATGTGAAAGAATGCTCATCAGAACTACAGGATCGAGGCTACTGACAAGTCTGACTGAGCTCATGGTACACAGTTCACTAGAAAGCCAGGGAAGACCAAGACATCAGCTAAGCTCCCAAATCTAAACTTGAAGCTCCTCATGAAGCCCAGGTAGTGGGTAAGTATGCATTCTCTTAGTTAAGCTATTTTGAGTTGAGATTTTATTATTCATAATGAATCATAAATTGGGCATTAAGTTGGATGTGCATTGACTGGTTGACAAGAAGGTTCATGCTCACTCTTGTGGCTAACTAAGGAAAGATTCACTTTAATTCCCTGAATTTGAATTTGGCGAAAGCACCCATTGTGAATTTTAATTTAAATTCAAACGGTAAGATATAAAATACATCTTATATTATAGGAAAATTGAAGGGAAATTATTCCCTTCATGCAGAACATTCAGTTCCAAATGATAAAGTACATTATCTTGAGTATCATGTTTAATATCTAAAGCTATTGACCTGTTAGACTTCAGTGTTTTTTCTACAAAATTACAATGAATGGATTTGTTGTGTTAGGCTCAATGATCCCGTGGTGACTCGGCTTCCTAGTTTGCCTGAACCTCAATAGTTGACAGTAATGACTCCCCTTCTTCCCAATCTCCTTTGATCCACTTGAATTCCCAGCAGTAACTGGGTTCTTGTACAAACTGAGAAATCTAGTGTTTGTGGAAGAATATCCAGGGGAAATAGGACAATATCCACAGGGAGAGATCACAGGGCACAGCATACAGCTCTTCAACAGGTTGCCTATACTACTTCCCCATGCCTAATACTCTGGGACCAATAGTAATCTGCCATATATCTGTCATCATTGTCTTTCATAAACACTGTAATGGTTCCAAAAAAATCTAGTTTTTAGTACTGACTCAGCCATGTGCTAGCTTTCATTAGTTGGTATAAGCTATGCTTTTCTACAGTAAGCAATGTCTCATGTCTCAATGTCCTATCACAAGATATTTCATCAAGAAACATACTATTGTGTATGTGTGCCTGTGTGCATGATGTGTGTGGAAGCATATTTGCCATGGTGTACTTGTGGAAACAATAAGAAAACACAGAGTGAATTTTTCCAACTTTATGCTCATAATGGGTATCAAACTCAGGTCACCAAGGCTTTAGAGTAAGAGCCTTTACATGTTGACCATGTTGTCAGTCTATAATGCTACTTCTGGCTGATTGTTCCACATCAACTATGAGCCAATAGGGAGAGAATCAGGTTACCATTGCCATCATGGAGAGTCCCTGTATCAATGTATAACTATACAATTTGAGTACCTGGCCTCCTTGGTCAGCTTGTTAGAGAAAGAGAAAACATTGAGAGTCAAGCATAAGCTCTTAAAATCCACCCATAAGTCACATTTACATTTACATTCTATAGTCCCATGTAAATGACACTGTATAATTAAAGAGATCAAGTGATGTTTCTCCTTGTATTTATTTAGAAGAGAGCTAGATATTGGAGGACATTAGTATTGTCAACCAAAAATAATTGTTCTGTTCCTCTGTGAAGTCATCCAACATAAGTCTAATAACATCCATGTCTTTGAGCTGTGTATGAATTTAAAAATGAAATAAAGTAGAGAAAAGATGAGAGCTTTATTTGGTAACCAATCGATAAAATTAACTGCTAATATTGTTAGCTCAAATATATATCTTTAGGCTCAAATATTATATTACATTTTCACATATATAGGATCCTTTGTGATGGGAACTATATGAGAGCAGAAACAGTTCATAGCTATTAACATACTGGGGCAGAATAGGATGCATTATATAGAATAGGAGTCTTTTAAAAACATACCTATTGGGGCCTGGGAAATTGCTCAATCAATAAAATGTTTGCTGTGCAAACGTGAGGACCTAAGCTAAAATTTCTAGTACCCAATGTGAAAGGCAAGATCTGGCAGTGTACACCTGTAATCCCAACATTAGGAGACAAAGACAGAGGATTCTGGAGACTGTCTAGCCAGCCTTCTAGCCAACTGGTAAATGCCAAAGTTTAGTGAGACAGTTTGTCTCAAAATAGAAAGTGGGAAGCAATAGAAGAAGACAATTGATCTCAATCTCTGGCCCCTATACTTCCATGTATGGGCATGTGCATCTATACACATGTATATGCTATACCCATATGCACACACTTAAAATGTGCCTTTTTATGTAGAAGATCAAATTAACCAAATTCTCACTGAAATGAATAAGTTGTGTTATTTTGCATTTTGTTTTGTATCTTCTTTCTTTCTTTGAAACAGTAGCATCAACCACCCATTTAAGCTGTACAGTTGGGCATCATCCCTAAGACTTTCTTTTCCATCGCTTCCTGTTTCAGTCAGATAGATAGGCCCTGTTAAATCTGCTTTTTCACTACCTGCTCTAAACTCATATTATTGTTATGGGTAGAATTTATGTATGAGCTTCACCATGCATGTATGCAAGCTGTAACTGAGTATGATGGTGTTAGAAGGTAGACATTTTCAGAGATAATGGGGTTTATATTCAGTCATGAACATAGAGCCTCATGTGATGAGTTCCACGTTATACCAGGAAGAGAAAGAATCATCAGAACTCTCTCCTTTATCTAGGACACTACAAGAAGTTTGCCCAGGCCACAAGAAAAATTAAGATTTCTCAATATAGTATTCATTAGTATTTTTCCCCATTTTATCATTTTACCAAGACTTGTGGAGCTCTTGGTTGGGAGACAGCTCTTCTGAAGAATATTGTATTTTTTCTTAGATGTGTAGAATCTTCCAGAGTTCATTCCATTGGCTTCCACTGCCCTCTGACTTCTATAGCCTAAGCTCTTGGCATACATTCAGGCTGCTTCTTGGTAATATTCTGTCTGTTTCCAAGTGAAACTGTCATCAAAATGAGGTAAAAGCAAAGGCCACTGTTATCACCCTTCCTCTTATGGCTTCCCAGGGTCTACACTTTCCATATAGGTCAAGAATCGTTGGTTTCTGTATAACTTTCCCATTACTGTGAGCAAATACCTGACAAAAAAATATTTTAAGGTTTACTTTGGCTCCCAGTTCAGGAAATAGAATCCATCCTAGTGGAGAAAGCATGGCGACAAAAGCAACTCAGTGTGGTAGCGAAGTCTTTCCCACATCTATGTGGATGAGGAAACAAATCGAGATGAATGCTGCTATTGACTTTTGAGCCCAGCTTCTGGGATGGTGGCTTAACTTTCTCAGTATAATCTCTATGGAAACACTGAGATGCCCAGAAGCATGTTTTCTTGGCTTGTGGTTGAGTCACAGAAGTCGCCCTCTTGTAGCTCAGTGTCTCCTGTTCAAAATTAAAAGGGTAACATTTTGTGGGATTGTCATAGTAACAGTATGTTGTATGCTCTCACCAGTGGCAGACATTACTAATCAAGCATAATTCTTTTATACACTAAACCCCACATACCTTTCTCATCTTCCTTTTCTAAGGTAGTCATTCATAACAAGCTGATGACTGGAGACATAGCTCAATGGCAGAGTTCTTGCCTCCCATGCATTAAGCTCTGAGTTAGATTCCTAGGAAGGCCAAATAACAGCAACCTAACACCTCACATCCCAAATGTAAATATAAAATGACATACTTTTACAATAACTTCTGCCCAAATGGCTACATAGACTTGGTGGTGTCAATATTACTACATCTCAACCACTTAGACATATAGGGAGACGTGATGAGTTTCAGAAGGTCAAAAAGAACAGGGAATACCTGAGTAAATTCCTAACATTTTTCCTTCTTTCCTTCCTTTCTTCCTACCTTACTGTTAAGATATAATCAATTTTGAGACATAATCCAGAGTTTTCCCTCTTCTATATTAGCATGTCGTTTGTGTCGCTGTGCTCAACTTCTCTTTAGGTAGTGATTCCAGGAACATAGCCTCTCTGACACTTCTAGGAGACACAGTCTAATCTGTCATAGAACTCTAAAACAGGGAATCTCACATTTGCTGCCAGTATTAAAGGTGGAAATTTTACAAAGCTTATTAGACATTGCTGATTTTCTCTTATGTATTGTTTTGGTTACACAGACTCCAACAGATTCAGCCAATATGGAATTAAACTGTTTAAAGTTGGAAGCATTTATATTTAGTTTCATTTTCTTATTAAAAATGCTTATATTATCTAATTTTGGTATTATCCTGAAGGGAGAAGATTATGATATTATGATAAGTAACTTGGACTCTGTCCTGCCTTATATTCCTCAAGAAACTAGAGGCAGACAAAAGAAAGGGGTAGGAAAAATCAACCTAAATTCACACAATACCCAAGTCAGCATCCTCTGCTGAGTATTTTATTAATAAAGCCAACTTAGCACTGAGCACTTAAAAAGTCACCAGCACATAAAGCCCCCCCCCCCCCCCGAAATGAATTCAAACCCAAAAACCCTGGTTTGCCTTTCACAGGACACAGGATGAAAGAACAGCCTTGCAGGGCTTCCTGACCCATCCACACAGCTGCAGTGGGAACAGTCCTGAGTGTGTATTTTCAGACAATTAGGTTTGAATGCAGATGGAGCTGGGATGGAGGTGGGGTGCAAGGGTCTGGTGAGGGATTGTGCATGATGATGCCAGGTAACTGTGGCCTTCCTACCACCAAGCTCACTTTCACTGCAGGAAATATTTAGGTTTTCCTCTCATGTGCCACAGATCAACACTTTCTGTTCAAATAGAGCCTTATTACTCAAAGGCCTCACACTGTAATGGGTAAAAACTTGAAAAATGCCAGAAGGAAATTAGTAGCATTATTTCCCCACTCACTTTCAGCCTATTAACATCATCCTAAAACTTAGACACTAACAGAAGAATGTTCTGCTCTCCAGGGTCTGCTTCTATGCTGCTTCAGTTTTTAGGAACAATCTAAGAACAAAAAGCACAGGGCCTGAGGTTTCTTCACAGCACTTTCAAGGGAAGTAAAAAAATTAGGGGCTAGAGAGATGATAGTTCAGCAGTTGAGGGCACCCATTGCTCTTACAGAGTACAAAAGTTTGGTTCCCAGCATCCTCAACAGGAAGCTCACAATTATAACTACCGTTTCCTGTAATCCAGGGCCCTCTTTTGGCTTCTACAAGCTCCTGATTTCACTGGAATAAAACTCACACAAATACACACACACCTACATATAATTTTAAAATGAAAATCTTTTAAGGCATTGAAAACTGAGTGACTTCAAGTGTCCATAGAGTTAATGATTCAGACTGAGCTTGTCTTCATGAAACATCATTAAGAATTACCAATAATCGCCAACCCAACGTCATCGTCCTCGCAGAAGCAGATTTATTGTATTACTGGGAGATGATTAATATATAATGATTAAAGATTGCAGCACAGCAGGCAAGCCTCTTAACCGCTATGTCATTACACTGATTACAAAGGTATGCAAATGACATAAACAGAAAAAAGGGTGTTTTTCTTTTATGCTAATTTTAGCCTGGCCCACCTGTGCATTAATTAACTCATATTCAATTAGCTGGTTCACCAAGGCAGAATTCTGTCTTGTCAGCCTGCCCTCTGAGGCACACAAGGCAGTTGTAACTTATCCTAATTTTAAACTTATATTTTTAACCTCTGCCTTTTCCTTCTTAAGACAATAAAATCCAAGCAAATAACTGTTATTGGCTGGAGGAGGTTCGTAGGTATTGTGTTATGATGCTGGTAAGGACCTGTCTTTCCTAACCAGTAAAACAAATTGGAACAATAATCCCAGTTGCATGGCACTCAGGATTTGTTCATTTGTTAGGCTGGTGAGTGTTGAAGAAAACATCTTTATTTTTTAGTATAAGATCAAGTTTACTTTTACTACGTGTATGTGCATGTGGTTTTTTCTTTTTTCTTTTTCATACTTTCTTTACATTTCAAATGTTTCCCTCTTTCCAGATCTCCCCTTTGGAACCTCCCCATTCCCTCCCCCTCCCCCTGCCACTATGGGGGTATTCCCCCACCCACCCACCCATCCACTCTCTTCCCACCTTGGCATTCTCCTATACTGGGGGATCTAACACCCTCAGGCCCAAGGGCTTCTGCTCCCCCTGATGTGCATGTGTTTATGTGCGGGTGTATGTATGTGAGTGCAGGTGCACCCAGAGGTTTCAGATCCCTTAGAGCTGGAGTTACAGCTACTTCAAGTTCCTCATATGAGCACTGAGAACTCTACCAGATCAGTTATATATTCTTAACTGCTGAGCCATTTCTCCAGCCCCCATCCTTAAGACCTTGTGCTGGATAATTTGATGTCAACCTGACACAATCTAAAGTTATCTGGGAGGGAGGAACCTCAATTAAGTAAATGTCTCCATAAGATTTTCTTAATTAGTGATTGATTGGGGGAAGGTCCCAACCCATCGTGGGTGTTGCCATCCCTGGGCTGGTGGTCTATAAGAAAGGAGGCTGCACAAAACATAGGGAGCAAGTCAGTAAGTGGGACTCATTCATCATTTTTGCATAAGCTCCTGCTCTCAGCTTTCTGTCTGGCTTGAGTTCCTGTCATGGCTTCCTTCAGTGATTTGGAATTTTAAGCTAACAGAATCCTTTCCCCTTCAACTTGAGTTTTGGTTATAGTGCTTCATCACAACAATAGAAACCTGATCAAGAAATACCTGACATTAGTTATGCATTATATCAGTACCCAGCTTTGCTTCCATTGCAAGCCAAGACTGGATGCAATAGGAAGGATAAATGGCTTTAGATTTATTTCCACGGGGGCAAAAATGACCAATTCTACTATCTCACTGGCCAACTTAGAGCAAATTTTGCAAGTGAACCAGTGCAAATTTAATAGGAAAGATCAGGTGGGCTCTTCAGTAATACACATGCATAAAAAAGAAGTGCTTGTGAATTTGATAAGGATTGCCTACCCTGTATGGGAATTTGTATTCTGTGCTGGGTATTTCCATGTTATTGGTCTCTTGTTCAAAATTAAAATAAAAGCCCATGAACAGCAAAGTATGGAGAAGTATAATTCAAAGCAAAGGGATGAAACATGTTAGCAGTCAATCCTACAAGTGAACATACTCATAGAGTTCCACTGTATTGCTCAGGGTCTCTATCTGTGGGACCTAAAGGAAGGAAGGGCTGATTATTAAGGGTGTTGTTGTCATATTTCTCTATATAATTGACAGATTGGCTTATATAATCACTTTTATACTGAACATATCCTTTCCCTACTGTATCTAATTTTTATCACATACATACCCCATAATGTATAAGATAGTAAATATGAGATTTTCCCTAAAATTTCACTTTGGGACATATTTTCCCCTATTGTGAGAACATCACAAACCACTTTAGGTTGAGGCCTTTCCGTTCTTGTAACACTATATAAGCAGAGTATGGGGGAACAGAATCTGTCTGAGTTTGATGGCCATTAAGGGGAGAAAAACATTCATTGCTCAGAGTGGGGTATACTTACATCTCTACAACATGGGGATTACTGACATGTTGCTAGTAAACTGTTCAGAGAGGTTTGTGCAGATTGATATACATAGAGAATATCTCAGAATTTCAGAACATTATTAGAAGAGGGAATTGCAAACCCCATATCTAGTGGACTAAGCTACATGTTTTTGCTGCACTAGAGCTGGGAATACAGTAGCTGTTTACTCAGTACCTAACACCATTGGATTTGTAGGCCAACATCCTTGGTTTAAAGGCCAATTTTTTTGCCAAACATAGCTAAGTGAACTTGGCAAGATTTTTGCTACATATAATTTAATTCTTTCAGAAAGAATATAAGTAAGTCCTTCACCTGTAAAATTATAACCAAGATTGAAGGAAATAGCATATATAGACTTTGACAGACCTTTATGTAGTGTCTGTGATAGAGAAGATGCTCAGATAATGCATACTTAAATTTATAAAAGGAATGAAAATGCTTGTCTGCACCTGTAGTTCAATTTTTACCCTTTATTTTCACCAAGGAAACCCATGGAATGATGAAGAATAGTCCTGCCCTGTTGACATTGATAATCCACAAATCCCCCATCATTAAGTCTGGCATCAGAGTCTTATCATCCAGGTGGTTAACTGATGTGAAGTCATCCCAGAGTTTGGAGTGAGAACTGCAGAGGCCAGAGGATCTGCAAACCAAAATGGGCTTTTCCAATAAATTGCTTTGTACATACATGCTCTCTTATCTTTCATGTGCCACTCCAGATGTAACACCAATAAACATAAATGGATTGTTATTTTTCTTTCCTTCATTGACCTTAGAAGGAATATGGTGTTGAGGGCTAAACCTTTAGATTCAGGAACTAGTGTCTCCCTGCCTTTTACTGGTATTGCTTACTGATAAACTGCCTCCTGCAGAAAACTTTACATTTCTTGTGTCATATGGCTTTTTTGTTTCTTTGTTTTGATGACCAAGGAGCAGAGCCAGGCTCTTACCTAATCCAGGGAAGCATTCTATTCCCGACCTCTGTTCTTAGCCATGTGTATATAACTTTTGTCCTTCCTGCAAATCTTTTGTAATAGTTTGAATGTGAAATATCTTCCATAGGCTCACATGTTTCAACACTTCCCCTACTTGATAGTGCTACTTTTGGAGGTTGTGGAACTTTTAGGACTGTGCTGTAGCTAGAGGAAGTGGGTGGGCCTTGAGCTTGATAGCTGGGCTCTGCTTTGTTTCTTCTCTCTGGTTCCTGGTTCACTCAGGCAGAGACATCAATTTATTGATTGCAATGTCATTCTTTAATGGATTACAGCTTAATTAGTTAAGTAATCACAGGGTCTCCTATAAGCACCTGTACTTCTGCAACTATGGTTAAGCTCTGAGCAGGTTTGATATGTTCAGTCCAATGGAGACGTGAGACCAAATCATTGTTGTCCTTCAAAGTTCATGCAGCTCCTGCAAAGGTTATCTTAGCATCAAGAGTTTCCCTCTGGAAGTGAGGATTAAGAGTCACTTCACAGCAACCATAGGGCTGAGTGTGAGGTCCCAGATAGAGGACTTGGAGAAGAGACTGAAGGAGCTGAGGGAGTTTGCAGCCCCAGGGAGGGAGCAACAGTGGCAACTGGCCTGACCCCTCGATACTCCCGGAGACTGAATCACCAGCCAAAGAATACACATGGAGGGACCCATGGTGCTGGCCACAGATGCGGCCATCGGGTGAGTTGAGGCTGAGGGTGTTAGATCCCCCAGTATAGGAGAATGCCAAGGAGGGAAGATGAGAGTGGGTGGGTGGGTGGTTGGGAGAATACACCCATAGTGGCAGGGGGGACGGAATAGGGAGGTTCCAAAGGGGAGACTTGGAAAGGGGGAAACATTTGAAATGTAAATAAAGTATGAAAAAAATAAAATAAAATAAAGAGGGAGATGTAAGCATTTGAATTATGCTTAGCATCCTCATTGCATGATTTGTTGCTGGTATTAAGTCAATGTTTTTACAATGGTTAATTTGGCATATCTCAGGCTTTTTTAGGTTCAGTGTTAAAGGCTATTGTCAATGGTATTTGTTGTTCCCTATAACCTGATAGTAAGGCTCCATTGCTGAAGACAGCACTTACTCGAGTTGTCAAATATGGACAAGTTGTGATGCTGCTTAAATAGAAGTTTTATCCTTACCAAGAATCATTTATGGAGCTAGAAGATACTCTTTACCCTACCAGAGGAGAAAGGTTATCATACACATCACATAGCTAAAAACTTTGCAAACTACAGTGGGGGCTTACCATAGGAGTGTAATAATCGCATAAATATTATGGGAGTAACTAACCATGCTTTAGAAAAATGGATTTAAGGCCCACTCCATGAGATGGAACTTATATCTGATACTGTTAAAAGGGTAAAGAGCCTGTGACTAGATAGGTCTTTGGCCTAGGGAGGAAAACTTTAACCTATTGTTCTGCTAAAAGAACATAGCAATAAAATGACTGCTGATGACATCCTCCTTTACCCACAGATTAATGCCTCACTCAGCATAACCAGAGATTCCTTTTCTTGTAGTATATTAGAAGTAACACAGAAGTTCATAGCTGGATAATGTTCCAAAGGTTAAGAGACTTCAGAGCATCCAGTCCTAAATAAAAGCTCACTAAAAGTTCAAACATAAATCTAAATCATAAATTGAATGAGAAGTTTGCAACTGGGATGTTCACATATGTTCCATTAAGACTGGTTATCTAGCTAGATATTCATTATGGTTACTAGTACCACAGGTTCATAGAGAGTCTAAAACTATAATTTTGTGTTTAAGTTAGCATTGTGGTTTTGTATAGATAAACCCAGTCAATATTTCATCTTCTGTCCTTGAATCTACAATAAATTATTAGTTCCCTTTTATGACTTTTGGCTGATTGTTTTACAATCTCTTGATATGTGTTTAATTTAAGTTGTAAATGCCTGCTTTCTATCTCAGAAGCAATTAACTGGAGACATGTGAAGACTGGCAGAGTTCTAGCTGCAGTTTTCATATCAGAGAGGGAAGGCTTTAATAGCAGTCCTATTATAGAGCTCTTAATAATTACTAGTATAATTTTAGGAATATCTATTTGTCTACATAACATCACTACAAGACAGTACATCTTAGTTGAGGTGCAGAAATTTTTTATATATTCAATAATAACAGGAAAGGCATATTAATAACAGAATTTTTTTTCTTAAAATGTAGTCCCTTTTGACCTTTCCTGAAAATGGCTCATTTCTTCCTGTTTTACAATCCATGGTGAATCCAGGAAGATCACTCAGGAAGATCACTTGCTAGTTTATAGCCTCTTCTTTATGGCTCCTGGCATGTTATTTGTCTTTTGCTTGTATCTTCGATTCTCATTTTTTTTGTTTTTGTTATTTTTATTGAATATAGTTTTCCATACACTATGTTCTGAACATGGTTTCTCTTCCTGAAACTCCTCCCCATATCCCTATCCACGCCGTGCTCTCACCCCACTCAAACAAACCAAAGGCAGACAAAGTGTGGGGGAAGAAAAACAAGGGAGAAAGAACAAAAGAAACCCATGCACAATCGCATGTACACACACACACAAGAAAAAAATCTGTAAAAAAACAAAATTGGTAACCACAATATACAAGTAAGACAAAATATTTGAGCTTTCAAATTCCCATGATAAGCTGCAAACTGGTTAGACATCCAGAATGTCATTTTATGCAGATAGTCTAATTTTAATAAATAGCGTTTTTTAAATCCCCATCTCTTAGAATCAACTTTTTTTTTTTTGAAACAGATTCCAAGCCTCTTCCTGTTAAGAGCAACAGATTTATAAAATACAGCTTGTATCATTTTGATACTTGCAACATCCTGATTAGGCTTATTGAATTTAGGGAACCAGTATGATTCTGTGAGGCATATGCAAGGATAAAAATTGACGGCAAAAGCCAGAGAACACATGGAATACAGAAAGGGACAATGAAGTAGATTGGCCCCATCATGTGTGTGCACCTGGACTGTGAAGTGCTCTCATTCTGGTGCAGGAAATCTTGTTTACTTAGCAAGGGTTTGTAGGTGTTTTTCTATGGCATCTCTGCACTTTGGGGAAGTAAGTCTCCTTTACTAGCTGGAGAACTAAAGGATGTCAAACATTCAGAGTGTCTAAGGTTTACTGCCTCAGTAACCCTGGCCTTGTTTGTGTCTTGGTGAAAATCAGCTTGTTAAGACAATGTAATAGAAATTGTCTTCTGAAAACACTGCTTTCATGACAATCTGCTGGTTTTATCTATCAACTTTTATAGTGACTTAAAAATCTCCTTTCCCTTAATTTACACACATTTCTAATGTTGTTATGACAGTTGTTTCAGAACAGAGTTAGGCTAGGCATGTATATTAAGGGCAGCTTTAAAGTCTTGAATAGATCCAGTAGATAAAAGTCAGTGGAAGACAGATTCCTGCAGACAGTTTAAAAAGAATGGTTTAGAATACCAACCATAGGATTAACTAGACCAAAGAAGGAGAAATAGATCATCTCTTAAGGGAACCCCAATGCATTCTTGCCTCCCTGGAGCACCAGATGGGAGAGGATCCTGAGCTGAGACTTGGACTTACAGGGAGTGCATTTTGACTATTTAATGACACTCATTCCTGGCTTCTGAGGCATATACTGGGATGTATATGCTAGGTCAAATTCTTTCGGACTCATTTCAAATATAGCAGCTTGTAGAGCATTGGGAAATATTGTTCTGAATTAGTAGCTTAAACCTGTAATCCCAGCACTGGATAGACCGAAGCAGTAAGCTTGCCCCCTGTTAAATGCCAGTTAGAGCTACCTAGTAAGTTTGAGGTCAGCCTGGGATATAGAGTGGGGCCTTAAACAGACAAACAACAATAAAGACAAGAATGACAACTGTGATATAAGTATTTACTTTGGATTGGGAGAGTGGCTGGTATAGTGAAAATCCAAAACTCTGCTGACAAAAACCTCAGTCATTGGTTGGTAACATCCGCATGCTTCTGTATGCTCAACAATACAAGCAGGGTTTAACAAAACCTTTCGATTAGCTATTTAGTAAATATTTTGGACTTTACAGGCACATAATCGGTGTAGGAACTACTTAGAGAAAGAAGCTACAGGCAATATGAGAGTAATGGGGGTGGCTGTTCCTGTCAAACTTTATTTATAAAAACAAGTCATTTTATAAAAAAGAATACAGACCATACAGCATAGTCTACTGACTCTTAGCATAGGGATCCTTAAGAAATTATTATTACTCTGTGGATTCTGGGAGATATAAAAACATAGTTGCAGAGTTGAAGGGGGAGGGAGTAGTTGCTATGAGAACTTCTGCAGTGAATATGCTCAGTTATTCTCATTGTGCCTGGAGGGTGCACATCTCTCTTTGCCAGCAGAATTACATTATGCAGTGAGGATTGCAAGGCAAACCACTAGATAGCATACAGCAAGGAGTAGTCAGATGTTCTGACCTTTGTCTCTGATGATGGAGTTTTTTTCAGCAAACATCAGGGGCATCTGACGGACACTGAGTGAAAATAGCAAATGGTTTAATATACCTATGTCTCTCCCAATATTAAAATATTTAGCTTGTCAGTCAACATATTCTTGAGAACATTTTATTATGGGGTTCTTTCTCTGAAGCATTTTTGCTGGAGTCTGAATATCTGCAAATAGCCAGAATGAAATGAAAGTCCTAATATTCGCATGTATTTTTTCCTATCTTTTTAGTGTTGTTTCCAGCAGCCGTTTCAGCGTTATTGAGATTTTAAAAACATGGTTTTTTGGGGGGGGGGGGGGCAGTGCGAGGGCAGAGGTCCTACTGTGGTAGCTATTTTCATTGCTTATAAGCTTTTAAAAGTGGTTTTAAATGAATAACTTTAATCAACTTAAAAAAAATAATGCTGTCACTAAGTCTTTGGTATATTATCTCTAATGAGAATTGTTTCAAATGTTTTCTAATTGTTCTCTGGGTGATTCTGTACTAGATTCTGAGTGGATGTGTTGGGATGCCTGGGGATTTGGTGAAGAGGGCACAATCACTTCTGCTTTATTAATACTCTAAATAAAATTCGTTTTGCATGCTTAAGGCTTGGCTCTACTGAGCTAATGGTAATGAAGTTTAAGAAGGAGATAAAAGAAAAATGAACCTACTAGACACCATTCTGGAGCGAGAAGAGATGTATGTGTCTGTAGGAGGAACAGCAAGCCTCACTGACAAGGTTGTGATTTCTATCACAAAAGCATGGGGGTTGGGGGTTGGGCACAGCTTCCACAAGAGAGTCAAACTGAAGCCTGCCTGAGAGTCTAGAGATTGGCGAGATGCAGACAATTACAGCCAGTCAGGAACTGCCACTCGAAGACACACTTACTTGGGACCAATAGGACACAGGTGGAGAGTAGAGAGGGCATGCAGGGAGAATTAATAAAAGAGCTTGCTGTGGCGTTCTCACCTGCTCCTGGAGTCTGAGCCATTGATTCCATGCCACCTCATCCCCAACCCCCAGGGGTGAGTATGGTTGGTGGTCGGGCAGTCCAGGGCATAAAGCAGCAAGTGTCAATATTTCTTGCTTTGTCTTATCACTCCACTCTTGATAGAGCATAAAATCCCACCCCAAATAGCCCACAAAACTTACTGAAGTCTACTCTTTGTCATCTTCTAAAGCTCGGTTCCTAGAAGGAAAGTCGGCTGGCTATGGCACCACCAGGCTGCTAAGTCTATGTATTTTTACTTTTTCAGCTCCTTCTTGCAAAGCGCCACACTGTTACAACTGTTAATTTACTCAATTCACTTCTTCATTGCAAAGAATGATTGGATTTCTCCTGTGTAAGAAAACGCCTATGTCCCATCTCTCCTCCCATCTTCTTTGGTCTTCTAACCCAAGTGTAAAGTTTTGGGTCAGTTTTCTTTCCAGAGTTAGATGTCTCCTTTCTTCCTGTCAGAACAACTTTCAAATACAATCTCCACTATAGAACTGGGAAAAGAAGACAACAATAATTTTTAATGGCACGGTTTATTTCCTATGTATTTCTCAGTGTTCCCAGATAAATGGTTTTCTCTTTACTTTCTATTGATCATGAACTGAATTACGTCAATTAAAGTTTACTGCATGATTTTCTTTCAGCGTTTGCATGGGCATGTTTACTTGTTCAATCCAGGTCAAGTGTTCTCATGTTCCCGGCTTCTCGATTCAAGGAATTGAAATAAAAGACTCAGACATTTGTGACGGTGGCAAGGAAATTTTATTTAAGCAAAGCAAAAGAGAGGGTCAGGACACTGCAATTGAACAGCTGGTCATGTGAATGCAGATACCCAAGGGCCTATTATTGTTTGGGGCTCCATTTTATGGGATTTAAGAGAAGGAGTATTGTTGTTAGTTCTCTATTCTTACTGTCAGATTTGGCAATTTAGCTGATGCTCGAGTCCCCCTTATAATGCACTTATTTTTAATTATCTGTATGCCTAATATGCTTAAGATAGTAAGTAGGAAAGTCTCCTTAAAATTTCTCATAGTTCTTAGGTTGTGTTTCAGGATGTGATCAACAGAAGTGATAATACGAGGTAGCTAATGGGTGTTACTTATTTTCAGAGTATAAAGTAGATATAGGTATAGGCTGATGGATGTGCTGTCTTTGGGTTGTCAACTGGTTCCTAAGTACAGTGTTTGAAAACAGCATGTGTATAGTGGATGCAGTTAAAGGAGCTAGACCTCAAGTTGCATTATAGTAGAGAGAACTGTGCATATTCCAAGCCAAGTGGAGTTCTAGGTTACAAAGACATTTCCTATGCATGATTGCCTCCCCAATCCTAGCAAGTGTTCTATTGATGGGCATTGGCGAATGTGAGTTTTTTCAGTGCTTGAGAAACTTAAATGAGGGGTGGAAAGGTGGCCTAGAAGTTAAGAGCATATATTGTTCATGTAAACATCCTGAATAATTTACAGCTCCCTTCATCAAATGCATATGCACACACTCAGACACAGAAATATAAATGCAATTTAAAATAGAAGAAATATTTTACAAAAACAAAATTTACTTGATTTGTCCAAACTTACATTATCTTTATTACTTCTGTTTTTATTAGGATTGTTTCCCAATGACCAGGAGAACTGTACCAAAGACTCAAATAGGAGAGTCCAACTTTTTGACATTGCAACACAATGCTGTGGTCTATCAATATGTTTGGTAGTGTTTATAGCTGTCTTGAGATGTACTCAACCACTGGACCATATGTTGGTTAAGCCTGGACTGAAGCAACATTGTTAAATTGTCTACTTACTAGTTTTAGTCAAATTTAGATGCTTCAATCATTTTGGGAATGAATATTTTTATTATCATGTGTTGACTTATTCCTAATAACTCTCTGACACATTTCCTAGTTTCCCTGATAGAAACCTCAATTTTGTAACTTCTTTTAGTTTATCATTTTCTGACATTGTTTTCCATGTTGAGCTTTTTGTCGTTGTTGTTCTTATGTATTCCCTCACAGCACAGAGTAAAATTTTAAGACATTGCCAACTCTTTAAAATGGAAATTACACTATCAGTTTGATGATTATTCTAACACTGTATTGATAATACATTTGTTTTGGTTGTTCATCTTATATTTTTAGTTACTTCTCCTATCTCATTTTGGATGGAGGTTTTTGGTTTTTTAAAAATTATTATTGGTTATCTTATTTATTTACATTTCAAATGTTATCCCCTGTCCCAGTTTCCTCTCCACAAGCCCCCTATCCCCTCCTCTCTCCTCTCTACCCCTATAAGGGTGCTCCCCAACCCACCCACCCAATCCTGCCTCAGCAGCCTAGCATTCCCCTATTCTGGGTCATAAAGCCTCCACAGGACTAAGGGGCTACTTTCCCATTCATATCAAATAAGGCAATCCTCCGCTCTATATCCAGCTGGTGCCATGGGTATCCCCTATGTACTCTTTGGTTGGGGGTTTAGTCCCTGGGAGCTTTGGGGGGTCTGGTTGGTTGATATTGTTGGTCTTCCAATGAGGTTGCAAACCCCTTCAGCTCCTTCAGCCCTTGTCCTAACTTCCCCATCGGGGGCCCCATGCTCAGTCCAATGTTTGGGCTGTGTACATCACATCTTCATTGGTCCAGCTCTGGCAGAGCCTCTCAAGGGACAGCTATACAAGGCTCCTGTCAGTCAGCCCTTCTTGGCATCAGCAGTGATGTCTGGGTTTGGTGACAGCAGATGGGATGTATCCCTAGGTGGGGCAGTCTCTGGATGGCCTTTCCTTCAGTTTCTGCTCTTATTCCTGTATTTACTTTTGACAGGAGGAATTCTGGATTAATGTTTTTGAGGTGGGTGTGTGGTCCTATCCCTCAAATGGGGGATGTGCCTATCCACTGGATATGGTTTCTTCAGGTTCTATCTCCCCTTTGTTGGGTATTTTAGCTGAAGTCCTCCCTGTTGGGTCCTGGGAAACTCTTGGGTCTTTGGCATCTGGGACTTTCTAGTGGCTACCTCCAGTTCCCCCTCACCCACGTACACTCCTTCTTTCAAATTCTTGACCCTCTGTACTTCTCCCCCATCTCCTCCCATATTTGAACTCCCAACCCTTTTCCCTTTCCCTCCTCTCTCTGTCCCATATCCCTTTCTACCTCTACTTCCCAGAGATTATTCTCTTGCCCCTAGTGAGTAGTACTGTAACATCCACACTTTGGTGTGATCTTCTTTCTTCATGGGTTTCATATGGTCTATGAGTTTTATCATGGGTATTCCAAGCTACTTTTTGGATAATATTCACTTATCAGTGAGTACATACCATTTGTGTTCTTTTGTGACTGGGTTGCTTCACTCAGGATGATATTTTCAAGTTTCATCCATTTGCCTGTGAATTTCATGAAGTCATTGTTTTTAATAGTTGAGTAGTACTCCATTGTGTAAATGTATCACATTTTCTGTATCCATTCCGCTGTTGAGGGATATCTTGGTTGTTTCCAGCTTCTGGCTATTATAAGTAAGGCTTCTATGAACATAATGGAGCATGTGTCCTTATTACATGTTGCATCTTCTTTTGGCTATATGCCCAGGAGTGATATAGCTGTGTCCTCAGGTTGAACTATTTCCAGCTTTCTGAGGAATTACCAAACTGATTTCCAGAGAGGTTGTACCAGCTTGCAATCCCACCAATAATGGAGGAATGCTCCTCTCTCTCCACATCCTCTCCAGAATCTGCTGTTACCTTAGTTTTTGATCTTAGCCTTTCTGACAGGTGTGAGGTGAAATTTCAGGGTTATTTTGATTTGCATTTTCCTGATGACTAAGGATTGAACATTCCTTTAAGTGCTTCTCAGCCATTTGAGATTCCTCAGTTGAGAATTCTCTTTTTAGCTCTGTACCCCATTTTTAAATAGGGTTATTTGGTTCTCTGGAACATAACTTCTTGAGTTGTTTGTGTATTTGTATATAGGGTTGGTAAAGATCATTTCCCAATCTGTGGATTGCTGTTTTGTCTTACTGACATTGTCCTTTGCCTTACAGAAACTTTTCAATTTATGAGGTTCCATTTGTCAATTCTTGATCTTAGAGCATAAACATTGGTATTCTGTTTGTTTTTTAACTTTTTCGATCTCTGTCATATAGAATTTTTTTACAATGTTTCTGTACTAGCTTGAAAATCATGTAATTTATTTTTTAACATGGAATTGCTCCTATATTGTAAATTTTATTGTCTAAGGATGATCAAATCTTTACTCTCCTAAACAACATGGAGACCTTAGGCTGTTTAAATTCCCTTCCCTTCTGAGTGGCTTGCATGGCCACCATTTCTCAGAGCTTGAGAGTTTTGTCGTTTCTTTTTAACTTTGTTTGTTAATGAAGGTTCAGCTATACTTATCTATATAGACTCACCCATTTGTTGGTTAATTATTCATTACATATATCGCAATTTTCTTTGCAAAGCACTTATTTTTACTGTTTCCTCAAGAGGAAGGTTAGTTCTGAATTTTGTTTCTTCTGAAGATATCAGGTAATATAATTGCTTTGTTCTTAAAAGTGATTTTCCCAGGAATCACATTTCTTTTCTAATTGACAATTTGACAATGTTTCCTTTCAGATTTTTGGATGTATTTTATTGTATTCTAACTTCAATTTTTTCTTTGCTTAAAATGAAGTACTCTGACCATCTAATTATCATACTATCTTTTTGTCTCTAGCTGCTTTTGATATCATTTTATTAACCTTCTATGTTTTTGGTGCCACAGTGCCTGGAGCTGATCCTGTGCCACAGCACTTTATACACAAATACTGCCAGGAGAGAGCTAGTCTCCAAGGAGTGTGGACATGCATGTGAGCACAGGTAAAACCACCACTTTTGCTCAGAGGGACCCGCTCAGAGGTCTCAGGTCACAGACATAGAGGAACAGCCTAGGACAGGATCCTTCCAGTTTCCATCTGTGCCCAGAGCTAACCCTGTGCCACAGCACTCCATACCCAAATACCGACAGGAAAGAGCTGGTCTCCCAGGAGTGCTGACACATCTGTAAGCACAAGTAAGACCACCACTTCTGCTCAAATTCCTGCCCCAAGAATGACCTGCACAGAGCCATCAGGACACAGGAAGCAAGTGGCAGGATCTTTCTGCTTTCTGTCTGCACCCCTGAGCCAACCCTGTGCCACAGCTCTCCATACCCAAATTGCTCCTGGAGAGAACTGGTCTCCCGGGAGTACTGACAAACAGGCTTGCACAAGGGACTAGCCACAGTCAGAAACAACAAGACCAGCTAACACCAGAGATAACCAGTTGGTGAGAGGCAAGGGTAAGAACATAAAAAACAGAAACCAATGCTCCTTGGCATCATCAGAAACCAGTTTTCCCACCACAGCATGCCCTGGATACGCCAACACATCAGAAGAGCAAGATGATGATTTAAATCACATCTCCATGATGATGATAGAGGGCTTTAAGAAGGACATAAATAATTCCCTTAAAGAATTATAGGAGAACACAAGAAAACAGATAGAAACCCTTAAAGAGGAAACACAAAAATCCCTAAAAATTTTCAAGAAAACACAATCAAACAGGCCAAGGAAATGAACAAAACCATCCAGGATCTAAAATGGAAATAGAAACAATAAAGAAATCACAAAAAGAGACAACCCTGGAGATAGAAAACCTAGGAAAGAGATCAGGAGCCATAGATGCAAGGATCACCCACAGAGTACAAGTGATGGAAGAGAGAATCTCAGGTGCAGAAGATACCATAGAAAACATGGACACAACAGTCAAAGAAAATGCAAAATTCAAAAAGCTCCTAACACAAAACATCCAGGAAATCCAAGACACAATGAGAAGACCAAACCTAAGGATATAGAAGAGAGAGAAGATTCCCAAATTAAAAGGCCAGTAAATATCTTCAACAAAACTACAGAAGAAAACTTTCATAATCTAAAGAAAGAGATGAGCATAAACATTCAAGAAGCCTACAGAACTCCAAATAGATGGGACTAGAAAAGAAATTCCTCCTGTTACATTATAGTCAAAACACCATATGCACAGACAAGGGAAAAATATTAAAAGCAGTATGGTAAAAAGGTCAACTAACATATAAAGGCAGACTCTTACCAGAGACTATGAAAGCTAGAAGATCCTGGGCAGATCTCATACATACTCTAAGAGAACACAAGTGACAACCCAGGCTGTAATACCCAGCAAAACTCTCAATTATGAAAGTTGGTTAAGCCAAGATATTCTATGACAAAACCAAATTTACACAGTATGTTTCCACAAATCCAGCCCTACAAAGGATAATAGATGGAAAACACCAACACAAGGAGGGAAAATACACCTTAGACAAAGCAAGAAAGTAATCTTTGAACAAACTCAAAAGAAGATAGCCACACAAACATAAAAATAGCATCGAAAATAACAGGGAGCAACAATCACTATTCCTTAATATCTCTTAACATCAGTGGACTCAATTCCCCAATAAAAAGGCATAGACTAACAGACTGGATGCATAAACAGGACCCAGTATTTTGCTGCATATAAGAAACATACCTCAGAGTTAAAAACAAACACTACTTTAGAGTAAAGGGCTCAAAAACAATTTTTCAGGCAAATGGTCCCAAGAAACAGGCTGGAGTACCTATTCTAATATTGGATAAAATCAACTTTCAACCAAAAGTCATCAAAAAAGATATGGAAGGACAATTCATAATCATCAGAGAAAAAATTTACCAAGAAGAACTCTCAATTCTGAACATCTATGCTCCAAATGAAAGGACACCCACATTCATAAAAGAAACTTAGCTAAAGCTCAAAGCATACATTGCTCCTCACACAATGATAGTGGGAGACTTTAGCACCACACTCTCATCAATGGACAGATCTTGGAAACACAAACTAAACAGAGACCCAGTGAAACTAACAGATATTATGAACCAAATGGATGTAACAAGTATCCATAGAACATTTCATCCTAAATCAAAACAATATACCATCTTCTCAGCACTTCATGGTACCTTCTCCAAAATTGACCATATAATCGGTCACAAAACAAACTTCAACAGATATAGGAAGGTTGAAATAATCCCCTGCCTCCTATCAGATCACTACAGATTAAGGCTGGTCTTCAATGGCAACAACAACAACAACAACAACAACAGAAAGCCCACATACTCAAGGAAGCTGAACAACGCCCTACTCAACAATAACTTGGTCAAGGAAGAAACAAAGACAGAAATTAAAGACTTCCTAGAATTTAATGAAAATGAAAGTACAAAATGCCCAAACTTATGGGACACAATGAAAGCAGTATTAAGAGGAAAACTCATAGCTCCGAGTGCCTCCAAAAAGAATCTGGAGAGAGCACACACTAGCAGCTTAACAGCACACCTGAAAGCTCTAGAACAAAAAGAAGCTAATACACCCAAGAGGAGTAGAAGGCAGGAAGTAATCAAACTCAGGGCTGAAATCAACCAAGTAGAAACAAAAAGAACTATACAAAGATCAACCAGGAGCTGGTTCTTTAAGAAAATCAACAAGATAGATAAACCCTTAGCCAGACTAACCAGAGTGCACAGAGACCATATCCAAATTAACAAAATCAGATATGAAAATGAAGATCTAACAACAGAATATGAGAAAATTCAAAAAATCATCAGATCCTACTACAAAAGCCTATATTCAACAAAATTTGAAAATCTGGATGAAATGGACAATTTTCTAGACAGATACCAAATACCAAAGTTAAGTCAGGATCAGATAAACCATCTAAACAGTCCCATAATCCCTGAAGAAAGAGAAGCAGTCATTAAAAGTCTCCCAACCAAAAAAAGCCCAGGACCAGATGGGTTTAGTGCAGAATTCTATCAGACCTTCAAAGAAGACCTAATACCAATACTCTTCAATCTATTCCACAAAATAGAAACAGAAGGAACCGTACCCAATTCATTCTATGAGGCCACAGTTACACTGATACCAAAACCTCACAAAGACCCAACAAAAAAACTTCAGACCGAATTCGCTTATGAATATTGATGCAAAAATACTCTTTAAAATTCTTGCAAACTGAATCCAAGAACACATCACAACAATCATTTTCCACGATCAAGTAGGTTTCATCTCAGGTATGCAGGGATGGTTCAATACCCAGAAATCCATCAATGTAATCCACTACATAAACAAACTCAAAGAAAAAAAAAACACGCGGTCATTTTGTTAGATGCTAAGAAAGCATTTGACAAAATTCAACATCCCTTCATGATAAAAGTCTTAGAAAGATCAGGAATTCAAGGCTCATACCAGAGTATAATAAAAGCAATATACAGCAAACCAGTAGCCAACATCAAACTAAATGGAGAGAAACTTAAAGTAATCCCACTAAAATCAGGGACTAGACAAGGCTGCCCTCTCTTTCCCTATCTATTCAATATAGTACTTGAATTCTAGCTAAAGCAATTAGACAAGAAAAGGTGAAGAGAATACAAAATGCAAAGGAAGAAGCCCAAATATCACTATTTGCAAATGATATGATTGTACACTTAAGTGACCCAAAAAACTCCACCAGAGAACTTCTACAGCTGATAAACAACTTTAGCAAAGTGGCAGGATATAAAATTAACCCAAACAAATCAATAGCCTTCCTATATATGAAGGATAAACAGGCTGAGAAAGAAATTAGGAAAATGACACCCTTCATGATCGTCACAAACAATATAAAGTGTCTTGGTGTCACTCTAACCAAACAAGTGAAAGATCTGTATGACAAGAACTTCAAGTGTCTGAAGAAAGAAATTGAAGAAGACCACAGAAGATGGAAAGATCTCCCATGCTCGTGAATTGGCAGGATTAATATAGTAAAAATGGCCATCCTACCAAAAGCAATCTACAGATTCAATGTAATCCCCATCAAAAACCCAACTCAATTCTTCATAGACTTAGCAAGAGCAATTCTCAAATTCTTCTGGAATAACAAAAAGCCCAGGATAGCAAAAACTATTCTCAACAATAAAAGAACTTCTGGGGGAATCAGAATCCCTGACCTCAAGCTGTACTACAGAGCAGTAGTGATAAAAAATACATTGTATTGGTACAATGACAGGCAGGTAGATCAATGGACTAGAATTGAAGACCCAGAAATGAACCCACATGCCTATGGTCACTTAATCTTTGACAAAGGAGCTAAAACCATCCAATGGAAAAAGACAGTATTTTCAACAAATGGTGCTGGTTCAACTGGTGGTCAACATGTAGAAGAATGCAAATTAATCCATTCCTATCTCCCTGTACAAAGCTCAAGTCCAAGTGGATCAAGGACCTTCACATAAAACCAGATACACTGAATGTAATAGAAGACAAATTTGGGAAAAGTCTCAAACACATGGGCACAGGGGAAAAATTCCTGAACAGAACACCAATGGCTTATGCTCTAAGATCAAGCATTGACAAATGGGACTTCATGAAATTGAAAAGCTTCTGTAAGGCAAAGGACACAGTCAGTAAGACAAAATGGCAACCTACAGATTGGGAAAGATCTTTACCAATCCTATGTCCAGTAGTGGGCAAATATCTAATATATACAAAGAACTCAAGAAGTTAGACCCCAGACAACCAAATAACCCTATCAAAAAATGTGTAACAGAACTAAACAGAGAAATCTCAAATGAGGAAACTCGAAGGGCTGAGAAGCACCTAAAGAAATGTTCAACATCTTTAGTCATCTAGGTAATACAAATTAAAACAACCCTGAGATTCCACCTCACACAAGTCAGAATGGCTAAGATAAAAAACTCAGGTGACAGCAAAAGCTGGTGAGGATGTGGATAAAGAGGAACACTCCTCCATAGTTGGTGAGATTGCAAGCTGGTACAACCACTCTGAAAATCAGTTTGGTGGACCCTCAGCCAAATGGACATAATACTACCTGTGGACCCAGCTATACCACTCCTGGGCATATACCCAGAAGATGCTCTAACATGTAATAAGGACACATGCTCCACTATGTTCATAGCAGCCATATTTATAATAGCCAGAAACTGGAAACAACCCAGATGTCCCTCAACAGAGGAATGGATACAGAAAACGTAGTACATTTACACAATGGAATACTATTCAACTATTAAAAACAATGACTTCATGAGATTCACAAGCAAATGGATGGAACTTGAAAATATCATCCTGAGTGAGGTAACTCAGTCACAAAAGAACAAACACGGTATGTACTCACTAGTAAGTGGATATTAGCCCAAACGTTTGGAATACCCAAGATTCAATTTACAGCAACTGTTGGACTAAGTGTGGGGTCCTAGATGGAGGAGTTGGAGAAGGGACTGAAGGAGCTGAGGGGATTTGCAGCCCCATGGAGGCAGCAACAGTGTCAACTGGCCTGACCCCCGATGCTCCTGGAGACTGGACTACCAACCAAAGAATGCATGTGGAGAGACCCATGGTGCTGGCCACATATGTGGCAGAGGAGGGCCTTGTTAGCCATCAAGGTGAAGAGAGGCCCTTGGGCCTGAGGCTGTTAAATGCCCCAGTGTAGGGGAATGCCAGGGAGCATAGACAGGAGTGCGTGAGTGGGTGGCTGGGTGGGTGGGGGAATACCCTCATAGAGGCAGTGGGAGTGATGATAGGATTGGGGGTTTCCAAAGGGGAGATCTGGAAATGGAAGAACATTTGAAATGAAATAAAGTATCAAACAAAACAAAGCAAACAAAAAAGAAAATAAAATAGAGAGAGAGAGAAAGAGAGAGAGAGAAAGAACCA
Source organism: Rhynchomys soricoides (assembly GCA_019843965.1). Taxonomy (NCBI): domain Eukaryota; kingdom Metazoa; phylum Chordata; class Mammalia; order Rodentia; family Muridae; genus Rhynchomys; species Rhynchomys soricoides. The sequence goes on from JADRCH010000362.1 coordinate 2,648,096, forward strand.
AGGAGGGAAAGCGGGGGTAGGGCGGATCCTATAGTCTTTATATAAAATATATGGCTTATATAATGCATATATTTTCATTATCTATTCATCCACTGATTTACATTTAAATTACTTATAAAGGTTAGTTATTATAATGCTGAAATAAACATTTGAGATGCAAAAAAACCACAAAAAACAAAACATTCCATTTGTTTACTATATCTATCTGGCTATGATTTTTTTCATTAATTTTCTTCTAACACTCCTTATGTTTCTCAAATCTGAAAATTCATGCCTTCTAAATGGTAAAAATTTCTTCACCTACTTTTTATGAGTTCTCCAAATCATGTGAGGTTCTATCCTTATCATTTAGTCCAAGTCTGTTGAAAATGCCTAATTGATAGGCCCACAGGCCTGTCTAATGGAGAAAATTCCTTAATTGAGATTCCCTCTTCCCAGATGACCCTGATTTTTGTCAAATTGACAAAAAATCCTGTCCAACACAGTATTTGAATAGTATACTATGTTCTATCCTGTTATTTTTATACATTTGGTTGTGAGCCTAGCCTTTAATGGCTGAGCCATCTCTCTAGTCCTATCCTGTTTTTCTTTCAGTATACATGTGTATTTTTATTTAAATCCGATTTACTATAGAAAGGATATTGTTGGGACCCTATTGGTTGGGGTGACATGTGTATTTAAGGTGTGGTTAGCTGTCCGATATAATCTCTTTAATTTGATGACTAAAACTTGAAACAAGGAGAAAATGAGTTATTCAAGATGAGAGCTAGTGACTGTGTGGATAAAGCAGACATTGATACAGGACACTCAACTTAGTGACTGTTCCATTGGAGACTGACCCTGTTTCAACATTTACAGCCTTCTGAGGACGTTTATCACATATTCTCTTGTTTATTTTGATTTCTGAAGTAGTGTTTCAAATCAAGGTCAAAAGTATTATGGAACCATTGTTCTGGGTTAATTGGAAGCCCTTGACTTTCTAGCTTCAGTGACTTGTTCAAGTTACAATATATAGTCTTTAGCAACAAGCAGATCCTTTTGATAGTTCCAAAGACTCTAAGCAACTTGAAAACCTCTGTAATACCTCTTGGATCTGTAATACAAATCCAAGCAGTTCAAATCCCCGGTGCTCCATAGGAGGAGGAAGAAAGAGTGCATATGGGTGCATATTTGGCCTTTGACCTCTTTTTAATATTCTTCTTTCCCGAATGTTAATTGTTTGCTCTTTCTACTGTGTGGGGAATCCCTCCCTGAATTCTCCTTTGGTTTCTTTTTACTATTTTATTTTTGTCTGTGGCAGGATCTCATTATATAGACCAAGCTGACCTTGAACTCAGAGATCTGCTTTTCTCTCCTTCCCAAATGCTGGGATTAAAGGCAACACCACTATACCTGGGATCTGTTTAGAAACACTTCCAGAAATATTTTTTGGACATGAGGAGTTTGATTTATTTTTTAAAGCATCATGATGGTAGAAACAAAGCATATTGCAAATAGAATTATATCCTGTTCAATAACTTGGAGAGCCTATTTTCAAGTTACTCAACTCTGCCTTTGTCATAGCTAAGGGACAAGTGAATGTCATTGATGACCTGCATAGGTTCACTGACACATCATAAAGGTGTGGAAAGAACTCACTTACAGGATGACAGACATCCATTTTCATTTTTCCTTGGTCTACTAACCAACCATTTGGACTTGGGTTGGTAAGTTATCTGGGGCTTAGTAGTATCCATACTCGTTAAATAAGTGACATGATGTTTCCAGACTTTGAACATTGGTTATTCAGTTCCATTTTAATGCTGCTTCAACATTATTTAAAGAAAGAAACACATTTTTCTTCAGTATAATATTTATGTTAAATACATAGAAAACAAAGTTTTGCCCCAAGGTAAAATTATTAATTTCTCAGAATCTCCTGTGCTAAGATTTTTGTTCTCTTTCTGTTTAGCAAGACCCTGTTCCTAAACGTAACAATTTCTTTCATGATTTTGAGCTATTGTTCAAACTACTTTTTCTGTGGGTGGGGGGTAGGTGGGTGAGTGAATTTGTGATGCCACCTACAGCCTGATATGCATTCTCTTCAGAAAACATGCAGCTATGAGTTTCCTGTTACATGTAGTGTGACTTTCACAGTCATTGAGCAGTGCTATTTCTCCATGTTTTGATGGCGAACAAAGCCGTGGGTTCAACACACCAGTGAGACCATTGCCCATGTGAAATGGTATCTGCTAAGGTGAAATAAACCACTCTCTCTGTGTTAAAATGATGTCTTCATTTGTGAGCAGAAGTCATGATCATGCGTCAAGATGGGTTATCAAGTATGGTTTTAGATTTGATGGCTAGCACTTAGCTTTAGATCTAAGGAATAAAGCAAAGGAGCAGTTAACCTTGCTGAACCTTCACTTCCTTAAATAGAGTCAGAACTGTGCTATTTCTACAACATTAAGAAACTTGATATATGATAAAGAATATCATGTATATTTAAATATTAATCCATGTCTAGGGTTATCAATCAGGGTTACATAAAAATACTTTCCCAAGGATAGAGAAATAGCTCAGATGGTAGGAATACTGGCTGCTCTTTTTGACGACCTAGTTTTCATTCTCAGCTCCCACATGGCAGCTCACACCCATTTGTAACTCTCGTTCTAGGGGATCTGACATCACCCTCTATCTTCTGAGGGTTACTACACCCACATTGAGCACTCATATACATGCAGACAGAACACCCTTGCGCACAACAAGGTTTCAAGATGCTTTCTTTCCTATAATACTTACTGCTTCATGTTATCTGAATCCTTCTAAAATGGAATTATAAGAGAAGAAATGCAGAGCTCTTAGGGAGTTGGGAAAGAATGTAGAACCGCTGTTCTCAAATTGTAGGTTGCAACCCCTTTGGGGTCAGATTCAAATATCTTGCATATCAGATATTTATATTATGATTCATAATAGTAGAAAAATCACAGGTATGAAGCAACATCCATATAATTTTATGGTGGGGCCACCACAACCCAAGGAACTGTTTTAAAAGATGGCAGCATTGGGAAGCTTGGGAACTGCTGTTGGAGAGTTTCTTTCATTACAGCTATAGGGAATAGCTCTCATCCTCACAGGAGCAGGGAAGGACTAGGCAGGCTTTTCTTCTTGTTTTTCTGAACTGACTGCTCTCATCTCTCCACTTTACAGTCTTCTCTTGGAGTTAGAAACTAGTAACATTTTCTCCTGCTGAAAATACATCTGATTCAACTTGCAAGACACAAAATACTCCTCTTTCCCACTCACCTAACTGATCTTATTTTTGTGGGTCTTATTTTCCCTGCATTTGTTGCCTCTGCCAGGCTTAAGATGTGTGTATGTCTTACTAGGCTATAGAATTGGGTGGCACTTGCTCCTCTTATTCCACAAATGCATATTTATTTTCCCTTAGCACATTTTACATAGTGCTTTGGCAGTTACCTCTCAACTTGCCCTCTGCCCTCCCTAGTCTGGCCCTAAGCCACAACTCCCACCCTCCTCATGACAAATATGCTTGAAAGTCTATCAGGCTCTTCAAATTCTGCATTGTCTCGTCTTCCAACAACCTGCTTTCTCATGCAAGGTCAAAATACCTAGAATACACCATTGCTCCTGTCTCTCCTTCACTAACCACAGAAACTCATTAAGAAGGACTGTCTGATGCACAGATGACATCAGAACCCCCTTTTTCCTGCCTCATCTTTGATCACCTACTGAAGGCTGCATTATCATAATCCATTAGAGAGCTTTTGCTGTAACCTATGATCATCTTCATACATTTGCTTATTTTTAATTATAGTTTAAAATGTTGTCTTATATTCTATTAATGTTGCGTACACATGAGTGAATGTGTGGTTAGGCACATATGTAGTATGGTGTACTTGTGGAGGACAGAAGGCACCTTAGGGTAGCTGGCTTTCTCCTTCCACTAGGTTGGTTTTGGGGATCAGACGGAGGTCATCAGGCTTGACAGCGGGCACACTTACCCACTGAGACATGTAAGCCTCCATGCATTGTTTGTTTGTTTGTCTGTTTTTGTCTCATTGGCTATTTATTATCTCTAACTCTTTGAAGAGATGGCTTTTTAAAAAGATTTATTTTATTTTAAAATTATATCTGTGTGTTTCTGTTTAGTGATTTGTAGCTGTGAGTTCAAGAGCCAGTGGAGACCAAGACTATTGTATTTCCATGGGACTGTGGGACAGCTGCCTATGACTCCAGTCAGCTGAGAGCTTTACTCAGGTCCTCTGTATATATGCTCTTAATATATACTCTGTTATATGTTAACATATATGTTATATGTTAATACCTATGTTAACATGGCTCTGAAACATTCTCCCAGCCCTAGAGGGATAGTTTTAGGAATGAAATCCCCACCTTATCCCTCTCATGCTTAAAACTCCATAATTACTGACTGTTAATTATTCTACAAAGAACTTCCTGCTAAGGTTTCTGCTGGAGTCTTTGCCTGCAGTAAATGATTTTTCCTATCCTCATTATAATGCCATGGATATTAGTATTTCACATATTTCCTAGTATTTTCTAGTATTTCACATATTTCCTTCTTTCTTTAAAATCAGCTCTGCTTTTAAAAGCAGTAAGGCACTTATACTCTGTAGGGATTTTACCTTTTATTCAGTTAGTTACCTTTACTGTGGCTTTGATGAATACTTCAGAGATACAATTTAATGGAGGAAAGGTTCATTTTAGGTCATTGTTTCACAAATTTCAGTCCAAGACTACTGGATTCATGGCTCTGGGTCCAAGGGAATGCAGATTATTAAGCTGCTGGAGAAATGTGGCAGATGCTGCTTACATTGTGACCACCAGGGGGCAGAGGTGAGCATTTTTGGCTGGTGGGCTGCCTCTGCCACTCTTGATCTATTGAGGTCTCCATCCCATTATATTGTACTATACAAGCCCATGGTTGATTTTGTCACTTTGTATTCTGCTGCACATGACCACTCTATCCCTCTCATTCTTTGTCCTCCAAAATGTGCTCTACTGGTTTCCCTGGCATTTCTCAATCAAGGCAGGTTGACAGTCCAGTCCATCACAAATGTTCCTGTCATGGATGGACCTGTGCTGAAAGGAAAAATCATTGGTTTAATTAAAATGTTTTCTGAAGGAGTGACATTAGTGTACTGAGTGTAAATGCTAACATTTTTGGTTATCTTTTGGGTTTTTACTGGACATGTGTACCTGAAGAGAAAGAGCTATGACAATGGTTGAATACATTATAAAGTCAAGAGAAGCAAAAGTAATAAACAACTAGGAAATGGAAATTTAAAGTTATTCTGGATATCTCTACTCCTAGCCATGATGGAGTAGGTGCATCAGATTTCCCTTTGCATTAAACAAAGTGGAAACATACAAAAAGTCTAATATAATGAAATTTTACAATCATTTGAAAATAGGAAGCTCAGGAATTCCATCCCTGAGGAAAGGGGCAATGTTGAAGGGGACTCTAACTACTTGTAGGTAGTTTACAAGCTACAACAAAAGAAATGCCACTCAGGAATGTGGATGGCAGGTCACTGGACAGAACAGAGGAAATAGAAAGAAATAGGGAACAGAGGTCTTCTCACTCGTCTTTGCATGTGTGAGAAGAAACTGTTCATAGCTATGGAGATGGATACTGGAAAGCTGTCCAGTAAAGAACTTTCAGAGCATCATTGATACCAGTATTTCCTATCCTTATAACCGGATGGACAGATTTCTGAATATATGGAACATCTTTTTCAGTTCTTAGGCTACATGTTTAATACTTGGGATATGTTAACCCATACAGTAACGGCTGTTTTAGATCTGCCCTAAACAGCTTGGTTAGTTAGGTTTTTCATTGTTATGAAAAACATCTGTCATAATGAGCTCAAAGCACAAGGATTTATTTTGGATCCAGAATTCAGAAATGTTAGTCCATCATGGTGGGAGGATCATGCAGAACAGAATATTCATATTGTGAGATCCAAGAGACAGAGAGAAAATATAGGAGGGGACCAGGGTAGAACAGAGCCATCAAGGACAGTTCCATAATGACCTACTTCTTGCAGCCAGGTTCTGACTCCAATCTTTTACCACCTCATAATTATGCCACCACTCTATGACTCCATCAAGGGTTGGCACTTGCATGATCTTATCAGTGGTATCATAGATACTTTCAGAGGTCCTCTTTACAGATCATATAAGAGTTATAACCTGTCATATACTGTGCCTTCATCCTCAGCCCTAAGGTACCTCCATTTTTGGTGTTGCTTCTGAGCATCCATAACTAATTCTCTTTCAAAATGAAACTTTCTTTTTTCATCTGTTTTCATGTCTTGCTCCACAGTCAATGCCAGGTTTTCCTCTTAAGAAGGTAAACAAGCATGCTGTATCAAGAGATACTTAGAGACGGAAACCCTATCTTCTCTTTCACCTGAATATTTAATGGGGAAGAAAATATTCCTGTTATATATAGTTGCATAGAAAATCCTGCTAATACCTAGATGTATAAAGCAACCATTTAATTTTGCTCACAATGTATCTATGTCCTCAGATTCAAGAAAGTATAGAAGGGAAAGTAGCTCTCTGCTCTCCAATGTTGGAAGCCATAAAGACTCAATGGCTTAGAGCTGGACTCATGTAGGATATTTGTCATTCATACATAAGAGTTTGGATGAGTCTCTAGCTGAGCTCAGCTGGGTTATTACATTTAGTGAAAACCTGTGCTTTTCCCAGACTTGAGAGTTACTGCAATATAGTCACATATAGGTAGCTGGACTGTATACCTGATAGCTTCAGGCTTGGAGAGAAAGTTTCAGCAATGAATACATAAACCACAAGATCCAGCCATGGAAGACATATGGGACTACTTCAGTTGCTCTTTATTGGCTATTGTCATCATTCATGTGCCTTAGATTCAAGAAGAGGAGCTCCTAATGGGAGGAGAGTTAAGGTTTTAAAATCATCTTTTAAACCTGCTGTGAAACAGTGAATAGTGTACAATCTGAAATTTTACCCTGGAAGTAACCATTTTTTTAAAATCAATAGAATATCTTTTATTTATTCTTTGACAAGTTCATAGGTGTAAACAATACAATACACCTTGATCATAGGTGGCCCACAGTCTAACCTTCCTCTCTTCCCTGGATCTTCTTCCTTCACATTCCCTCCAGGAACGCCCAACACTATACCCTTCGTGCTCTCTCCTTTCTTGTTAATAATTCACAGAGTTGAGTTAGTGCTGTGTGCTAGAATGTTGACTGACCTTGTTGATTTGGTCTTGTGTAGGTGACTATAGCTGCAGGGAGTTCATGAGTGCAGTGGCCATGACATGTCCAGAAGACAGCATTTAATGGCACTCCTCTCTGTCTTCCAGCTCATACATCCCTTCTGTCTCTTCTTCCATAGTGTTCCCTGAGCCTTGGAGGAAAGGGGTTGATATACATATCCCATTTAGGGATGAGCACTGAAGAGTAGAATGACCCATGAGAGAGAGCACAGTTTACCTTTTACTTCTGGGCCATAGATTAGCAGTAGGTTTTGGAAGTGTTCTTTCAGTCTCATAGGTAAAAAAATCTTCTCATTGTGCTACAAATATTAATACAGTACATTCTGTAAAATATAAGTATTATGTGAGATGTGGATTATTTGATCAGATGATCAGTAGAGAATGGTACCTCTCAACCTACTCTGTGACTCTAAACCTCATTCTCAGAGCAGAATTGGAATTGATTGCATTGGTTCATATAATCTGGTGTCTGTGCAATAAATGGTCCAAACATGACAGTTCTACCTAGGCTGTCCCCCCACCACCACCAAGAACAGGAGTGGTAAACAGGAGGTTCTTATATGTTACTGACAGTCTACTTTAGTTAATTCATTACTGAGCAGTCACTACCAAATGCTGTTGACATATCTCCATTGTGGTAAGGCTGCTTTGACATCCAGTCCTCTCAGGAAAGCAATTCTGTGAGGAAATTGCCTGGGATAGCAGCAGTGGACTAAGTCAGGTGACAGCCATGTCATAGCAATCAATACAGAACCAAAAAAAAATCAAATATTAATGAAAGATGGATTTGTTCATGCATAGGCTCAGTGTTTCTTTGTAAATGCTATTTTACTTCCACTGTCTGCTGTCCAGTCAAGACTGCGTAGAAGCTCAATGACAGTAAACTCAAGGTGACATTTTTCATATCAATTATTTCCCAAAGTGCCATCTTCTTCTTTTCTCTCTTACTGCTTGTCAAGAACTGCCAATGACATAATGAAATACTCCATCAGCTCCAGAGTCTGGTAAAGCAGGAGAGAATCTTGTCCAGCTGTCTAAATGCAGAATAGTTACTAACTGGTAAGCTAGGATGGGGTATGAAGAAGACCTTGGGCTCAGATAAAAATACTGGGATCATTTTACCTTAAAGAAAAGTTTTGCTTTCTGTTTAGCCAATTTACCTGTTAATTCAATTTAAATTGGAAAATCCAGCAAGCAACTCATGAGAATGACTGTACTAAGAGGTATCATTTCTTAAGTACCTGTGCTATGAGACTCACTGTTGTTTTCTGAGATGATTTTGGTCATTTTTATCTGTTATGCTTATGGATTCTGCAAATATTTTGTTATGAATAATTATTTTGTATATTATAGCAACAGTCAGAAAAATTCATGGTACTGAGAGAAGAAGCAATAAGAATTGTTTGGTAGTAGACTGGCACTGACTTGCTGAATCATTTCTGAATTATATGTTTGAATCTGACTAAGTAATTACTAGGTCACTTTTGAAGGTCAGTCTCAGAAATGTAGCTAGTTAAATCCATTGAAAGAAGTTGGTAGGTTATCACTTGACTTTAAAAACATGAAGCACTTAACTCTTACCATCATTGTGCTTCATGTTAGTTACTTTTCTGACTCTGATTAAATAACTGGACAAAACAACTTAAAGAAGAAAGGATTTATTTTGAGAGATAGAACTCATCATGATGGGGAACTCTTAGAAGAAGTTACAGAAAGCATGATGCCAGGAGCAGAAGCTGGCTGATCACATTTTTGGAAATAAAGAGAGAGAAGGGGAAGTGGGAGTCCCGCTATAAAGTCTTAAAGACTGTCTTTAGTGACACTTTTCCCCAAGCAAGGCTGTACCTCCTAAAGGTCCCACAACATCCTTCCCTAAACAGCACTAACAATTTCAGATCAAACTTTCAAATACATAAGCTTATAAAGGACATATTTGTTTACGCCAACCCCTACATAACCAGTGCATGAAAGACTCTTAACATTATGACCTTTGTCTTGGCTTACAATTGACTTTAATGACTCATTTTTGACACTGAGTCAGTCAATGTCAAACAAAACAACCAAAGACAACAGTGCTTTTGAACCTCTAATGATTGACATGTTTTTCAATGAAGAAAATATACTTATTCTAGTGTTTTATCAATTTCAGTTTAAACTCACAACAATTTTGCTGAGAGTGAGAGTGCAGTAGATGCAGAGGATCCTTAGAGAAGGAAAGAAAAAATGTCCAACTTTGAAAAAGAAACAGGGAATAAAATTTTGATTTTATTTCAGGAGCCAAGAAAATCAAGGCAAAATAAAAGGAGCCTTGCTGTAGGCCAGGTGTGCTAGTGGGTGTTTGAGGCCACATCAGAGCTTGTTGGAGACTTCAGTCCGACAGAATTATAAGATAACAAGCCCATGGAGTTTCAAGTCATCTTTTTAAACAAATATAAACTCTGTCCCCTTCTTGTCCTACCTCATCCACATCCACAGGGATGTGTTTCCACTTCCTTCCCTGACTCACCCCAGTCACTCATGTCTTCTCTTCACCAGCAAGAGAAGATTAAAATACACAATAATGAAAAAACAAACCAAATCAAGGCTCAGCTGTTCTTGCTCTATGTGTGGGAACTGTTGGACAATAGAATAACAATTATCTTATGCAAGTGGTTGTTTGTTAAAAATATGCAGGAATCAGAGGCATAGGGGCTGTGACTGCTTTTCGGGGTAGCATTGAGGGCTTGTTAAGGGATGATACATAGCTGGAGATGTCAGCATGAAAAACAAAACTACCCACAAAAATGGCATCACAATGGAGTAGCATGGATGGAGTTGGAGCAACGGCCATTACACTGTAGAGGGATGGCCAGCATTAGCCATGGATATGTAGGCAAAGGCTGCTTTGTATGTGTCACATATGATCTGGTTAAACTGCCACCGTTCTTTTTATCCTCAATGAAAAAAGCATCAATAGCTCTCCCACATGGAATTTCAAGTTCGTTCTATGTTTGGCTAAAGAAGAATTCTCATTCTTCAAGGGATGGGGATTGTCTTATTAGTCTGTTTGGTTCTAAGCTCCACTAGACATGGACCAGTGATGATTACAAGGGCTAAGCTATCAGCATGGACTGACTTGGCTGATTTGACTTTTCACTTGATGGTTTAGAGGTAATGCTTACTGGCTAACCTAAGCATGCTGCATGGTGGAGGTCTCAGTCCAGCAGCTTTGGTTTCCAACCTCTTTCCACCTTTAGATTTTCATCCCCTACTGATATTTACAGCTTGCTCCAGGATATTCTGAGGTTTTCTCTTCTATAAATAGTTCTTCTACAAGTTTGGGTAGCTGGTTAAAGGACTGAAGGCCCCCCCTCTGATTTTCATTGTACCCCCTCCTGCTAGAAAGAGATAGCGTGGATAATCAAGGCACTAAATGTTTTCCTTGTAATTGCACTTTATACAACCCACAGGCAACTATTGAGTATCATGACTCTTTGCTTTCTGATTGTTGTTGTGTTGTGGCTATGTTCAAGGTTTTTGAGTTATAGTAATAGATAGCAAGGTGTGACTTATAGCAGTGGTGAATAACTGAGATTACAGTAGCAAGAATTGCATTGTTCACAATTTAACTTTGCATCAGGCAATGATTTTGTTTGTTTACCTTCTCACTATGCTCTTGAACTTGTCCCATTTCATATTTAAAATGCCTGTTTCACCCTCCACTTCTTCCTGGTCTTTTTTAGTTTACGCTTCCTGTCTTATCAAAATGTCCCTGATGCTTTCACAGTAATTAAATTCTATGGCTTTCTATCCCCTCAATCCTCATTGTTTTTTATATCCTTATATGCGACATCATAGGCATCCCCCTTCCTTCTTACACTGTGATCTGTCCATGCTTTTCTTATGTTTTCTCTTGTTACAATTTGCCAACGTTTACAGTTTTTATCTTTATCTCTGCTTTTACACCTAAATCCCATAACCCCATTACAATACATAATCAACTGTGCTTTCTGCTTTTGTAGTTTAACCTGATGATCTCATGATAAGATATTTCTGTTTGTGCGATGCTAGCTCCCTTTACTTCCACATCATGACTATGTAATAGACTAGGCACCTATGAGAGAGTTCTGCTGGGGTCCTCATGGTCTCTCTGCCTAGTGTCCCCTGAACAGTATATGAAACTTACTAAGCAGGTTATCTCATGGATGTAGTCTGCAAGTCCTCATTTGTACTTAATGAAACTTAAACTTTAGGATGCTGGATATATATGGTTGAGAAACTCCATGAACTGGAGATTTCTATAGTAACTGTTTCCAGACAGATCTGTAGTGATGCTACTGGAAATAATTGCTGGATTGTCCGAAGTAGTTCAGAGAGAAGGATCTACTTAGGACAGGTGCACTGTACTGCTTACAATGTGGAGGTTGCCAGGCATATTAGGCAGTTTTAGTGAGATATATTTTCTCTATTCAACTACTTCACTTTCTTACACTTTTCCAAGACTGGGTAGAGGTGACATATTTTCTCATGAAATGTCATTTGGCGTCTTCCATTCCAGCAAGTTCCCTTACAAATAAAGGAAACAATTTTTTCAGAAATGGGAAAAATGATAGCATAAACTTTGTGTTTCTGGCTCCATGAGGCATAGGTGGCTCAGTTAAAGCATAGCTTCTAACCATGTAAGGCTTTAGCTCACCTCCAGACAAACTAATGTTCTATTTCCCAGCAGGCCCTCTAACTTTACTCTGTTTCTGTATATGAAATAACTGACTGTCCAATGCATCACTTTAGCTCTGATTCAGGGATCTTTCTTTGCTCTTTGAAATTCTGTTAGAATTAGCTTAGTTGAGTGGCCATGACTGTGGAAATGGAGAGGGAGGGAAAAGCACAGATAATAAAGTAAATGATAAGCTTAATGAGACTTGAGACTTCATTATGAAGAGTAGATGAAGGAGAGGGTGGAACTGGTCTGCAGTAATAGTTAACAGTCATTGAACCCTTATTTTACATGCCTGGCATTGGTCCAAGTTCCTCTTGTATTATCTTCCATTAAGGAACTGAATACAGATGGCAGCTGAAGTTCTAACCAGAACTGGCTGGGGGTAGGTGAAGAATATTTATTCAAGGGACTGCCACTTGCTGGCCAGGTCCACAAGCTGAGCAGCAAAGCATCTGTGACACAGTGAACACAGAAACCAAGGGAGTAGAAACCCTTGGTGATACAGAAAGAGGTTTGACTGAATGTAATAGTGAAGTTTCAAGTTCTCTGTTTTATGGCTTTACTTTTGCATTTCATGTTTCACATAAGACATCTTTATGAGAATTCATACATGAATCTGTTTCACTTGTATGTCTATTTTTGACAGGAAACACAGGTTTCCAGATTAGAGAATCAGCTATGTATTAGCCACAGAGCATATGTGCTTCTGCTGAACCCTCCCCAATATAGTGAAAGACCAGGACAAATCATCAGATTGTTACATTTGGAGTTTACCTGGTGTGGCTGGGAAGAGTGGACCATCCTCCCTTTGTAGGGAGAAAATTCCTTTTTTCGTGGAGTACCAACTGATATTTACAAGAGAGGAAGGATACCAGGGTCAATGGCTTCCCAAATCTCTAGATAAAGCCATCAGTTTCTAGATAGAGAAGTCTCTAAATCTCATTTGAATAATTTATGATTTCAAAATTCCAAGATGTATTTGCTATAGACTCATTCTTTACCTGAGTCAGCCAGGGCTTAGAGAGCACCAGCTCAAAGCATCAAGGTGAAATCCACACAGGAGATTCCATTTCCATAGTACAAGTACAAGGCAGAGATTCATCTGCTTTACTCCAGATCTGTCAAAACCTCTCTAACCTTATTACCTGCTTTATTGCTGCCATTCTTGGTAATGTCCAAGAACCTCAAGGGACTTGGAAGTGGTGGAGCCAGAGAGCAACACTTCCTGGAATATTGTGTGCCTGGTACACTTTTCTGTGAGAAGATACAGAGTAAAAAAGATTGAGAACATTGAGAGGACTTTTCCTTGTAAGCTTCAAGAGTTTGTAAGGGCTTGTGTCAGGGATTGAAATCTACTATAAAATGCCATGGGAACTGAACTTTGATACCCCTATAATAGATTCAAACCTCCCCACAAACATGATTTGAATCCACCTCCTTCTTAATTGTATATCCTTCTAACTCCTTTAACTTAATTTAATTAAAAACTCAGCTCCAGCATCTCACAAGCTCAAAGGTAATCCACAAAGAGTTGGTACATGCATCTCTTGATACAAGATTTATTTATTTATGGGAAGATGAAGAGGAGTGAACGCCTTGGGCAAATTGGGCAGACAGGGAGCAGGGTCTTGATATACCCTTGCATGTTCCCTCCTAATCTTCACGCAAGTTTTCCTCTTAGGAAGACAACCTTAGGCTTAGGGAAGGAAACAAAGCACATCATCAGGAAGCCAAATCTTCACAGAAATGGAATTTTGAGATGCTGCAGGTTTAATTTGCCAGATAATTTATTTCCTACATATGGCTTTCCCTACGGCACAATGAAATGCATTTCATTCAAAATTGCCTCCCAGTTCCAATCAGCATTAAGTGCATAACACATATTCAACAGATACAAAAACTTCAAATGGCTAGAAACTGAGTCCAGATCTATGTATATTTCTGCTGATATTGACACCTAAGTAGAATCTATCAGAAATGGCTCAGAATGCTCTTATTTGCTCTCACAAATAGGAATATGAAATTACTTGCCAACATTCACACAGATGAATTCAGAAGAGCCATGGACAAATCCATTCTCTGTGTATTTATCATGGTTTTCTCTATGGTCCTTACTCTAGTTGGGTTAATGTTTTCCCTGGTATGGTCATAGTGTTAAGTGAACTGATTGGCTGATGTAACAATTCAGCTCAGTCTGTGGTGCTGACTTTTTTCCTTGCTACAGCAACAGGGGTATATTAAGGAAGTTTTATTTAAGAAAGATGTGGGCTCCAGACGCAGGGACTGAGGAAAAGCCTGGAGGTAAGAGCCTGCCTGCTTCCACCTGTGGCCAGAAACCATCCCTGGGCCAATAAGCCTCCATATACAAGTAGCTCAGGGAGAAAGCTACCTGCCCACTTGTGCTGAGGAGCCAGCAACAGGAGGACTCCAGACACAAGGTCTGAAGAACAGCTGGAAGAGAGAACTGGTCTCCCAGGAATATTGACATCTGAGCTTGAAGGAAAGACAAACCACAGTCAGAGAGAGAAAGACCAGCTAACTCCAGAGATAACCAGATGGCAAAAGGCAAGGGCAAGAACACAAGAAACAGAAATCAGGACTACTTGGCTTCAGCTGAACCCAGCTCTCCCACCACAGACAGCCCTGGATACCCCATCACACCAGAAAAGGAAGACTCAGACTTAAAATCACTTATCAAGAGGATGATAGAAGATTTTAAGAAGGAAATAAATAACTCCCTTAAAGAAATACAAGAGAACACAGGTAAACAACTGGAAGCCCTTAAAGAGGACGCACAAAAATCCCTTGAAGAATTACAAGAAAACACAATCAAACAAATGACCAAAACCATTCAGGAATTAAAAACAGAAATAGAATCAATAAAGAAATCACAAAGGGAGACAACCCTGGAGTTAGAGATCATAGGAAAGAAATCAGGAGTCAAAGATGCAAACATCACCAACAGAATACAAGAGATGGAAGAGAGAATCTCAGGTGCAGAAGATACCATAGAAAACATGGACACAACAGTCAAAGAAAACACAAAATGCAAAAAGCTCCTAACCCAAAACATCCAAGGTATCTGGGATGCAATGAGAAGACAGAACCTGAGGATAATAGGTATAGAAGAGAGTGAAGACTCCCAACTTAAAGGACCAGTAAATATCTTCAACAAAATTATAGAAGAAAACTTCCCTAACCTAAAGAAAGAGATGAACATAAATATACAAGAAGCCCACAGAACTACAAATAGACTGGACCAGAAAAGAAATTCCTCCCATCACTTTATAGTTAAAACAGCAAATACACAAAACAAGGAAAGAATATTAAAAGCAGTAAGGGAAAAGGGGCAAGTAACATATAAAGGTAGACCTATCAGAATTACACCAGACTTTTCACCAGAGACTATGAAAGCTAGAAGATCCTGGGCAGATCTCATACAGACTCTAAAAGAACACAAATGCCAGCACAGGCTGCTATACCCAGCAAAACTCTCAATAATCGTAGATGGGGAAACCAAAATATTCTACTACAAATCCAAATTTGCACAGTATGTCTCCACAAACCCAGCCCTACAAAGAATAATACATGGGAAATGCAAACTCAAGGAGGAAAACTACACTCAAGAAAAAGAAGGGGAAACTACACTCAAGAAAAAGTAAGAAAGTAATCTTTCAACAAACTCAAAAGAAGATAGCCACACAAACAATATAAATAACATCAAAAATAACAGGAAATAACAATCACTATTCTTTAATATCTCTTAACATCAATGGTATCAACTCCCCAATAAAAAGACATAGACTGACAGACTGGATCCATAAACAGGACCCAGCATTTTGCTGCATCCAGGAAACGCACCTCCGTATTAAAGACAAACACTACCTCAGAGTAAAGTGTTGGAAAACAATTTTCCAAGCAAATGGCCCCAAGAAACAGGCTGGAGTAGCCATTCTAATATCGGATAAAATTGACTTTCAACCAAAATTCATCAAAAAGGATGAGGAAGGACACTTCTTACTCATCAAAGGAAAAATCTACCAAGAAGAACTCTCAATTCTGAACATCTATGCCCCAAATGTAAGAGCTCCCACTTTCATAGAAAAAACTCTACCAAAGCTCAAAGCACACATTGCACCTCACACAATAATAGTGGGAGACTTCAACACCCCACTATCCACAATGGACAGATCTTGGAAACATAAACTAAACAGAGACACAGTGAAACTAACAGATGCTATGAACCAAATGGGTTTAATAGATATCTATAGAACATTTCATCCTGCATCAAAAGAATATACCTTCTTCTCAGCACCTCATGGTACCTTCTCCAAAGTTGATCATATAATTGGTCACAAAACAAACCTCAACAGATATAAGAAGATTGAAATAATCCCATGCCTCCTATCTGATCACTACAGATTAAGGTTGGTCTTCAATGGCAAAAACAATGACAGAAAGCCCACATACACATGGAAGCTGAACAATGCACTGCTTAATGATAAGTTGGTCAAGGAAGCAATAAAGAAAGAAATTAAAGACTTCCTAGAATTCAATGAAAATGAAAGTACAACTTACCCAAACCTATGGGACACAATGAAAGCAGTGTTAAGAGGAAACTCATAGCTCTGAATGCCTCCAAAAAGAAACTGGAGAGAGCATACACTAACAGCTTAACAGCACACCTGAAAGTTCTAGAACAAAAAGAAGCTAATACACCCAAGAGGAGTAGAAGGCAAGAAATAATCAAATTAATGGCTGAAATCAACTAAGTGGAAACTAAAAGAACTATACAAAGAATCAACAAAACCAAGAGCTGGTTCTTTGAGAAAATCAACAAGATAGATAAACCCTTAGCCAGACTAACCAGAGGGCACAGATACAGTATCCAAATTAACAAAACTAGAAATGAAAACAGAAATATAACAACAGACTCTGAGGAAATTAAAAAATCATCAGATCCTACTACCAAAGTCTATATGCAACAAAATTGGAAAATCTGGAGGAAATGGACAAGTTTCTAGACAGTTACCAATTACCAAAGTTAAATCAGGATCAGATAAACCATCTAAACAGTCCCATAACCCCAAAAGAAATAGAAGCAGTCATTAAAAGTCTCCCAACCAAAAAAAGCCCAGGACCAGATGGGTTCAGTGCAGAATTCTATCAGACCTTCAAAGAAGACCTAATACCAATACTCTTCAAGCTATTCCATAAGATAGAAAAGGAAGGAACACTACCCAATTCATTCTATGAGGCCACAGTTACACTGATACCAAAGCCCCACAAAGACCCAACAATAAAAGAAAACTTTAGAACAATTTCCCTTATGAATATCGATGCAAAAATACTCAATAAAATTTTTGCAAACTGAAGCCAAGAACACATCAAGATGATCATTCTCCATGATCAAGTAAGCTTCATCCCAGGGATGCAGGGATGGTTCAATAGCAGGAAATCCATCAATGTAATCCACTACATAAACAAACTCAAAGAAAATAACCACACGGTTATTTCATTAGATGCTGAAAAAGCATTTGACAAAATTCAACATCCCTTCATGATAAAAGTCTTAGAAAGATCAGGAATTCAAGGCTCATACCAGAGTATAATAAAAGCAATATACAGCAAACCAGTGGCCAACATCAAACTAAATGGAGAGAAACTCGAAGCAATCCCACGAAAATCAGGGACTAGACAAGGCTGCCCTCTCTCTCCCAACCTATTCAATATAGTACTTGAAGTTCTAGCTAGAGCAATCAGGCAACAAAAGGAAATCAAAGGGATACAAATTGGAAAGGAAGAAATCAAAATATCACTATTTGCAGATGATATGATGGTATACTTAAGTGACCCAAAAAACTCGACCAGAGATCTGCTACAGCTGATAAACAACTTCAGCAAAGTGGCTAGATACAAAATTAACTCAAGTAAATCAGTAGCCTTCCTATACTCGAAGGATAAACAGGCTGAGAAAGAAATTAGGGAAATGACACCCTTCACAATTGTCACAAACTATATAAAGTATCTTGCTGTGACTCTAACCAAACAAGTGAAAGATCTGTATGACAATAACTTCAAGTCTCTGAAGAAAGAAATTGAAGAAGACCTCAGAAGATGGGAAGATCTCCCATGCTCATGGATTGGCAGGATTAAAATAGTTAAAATGGCCATCCTGCCGAAATCAATACACAGATTCAATGCTATCCCCATCCAAATCCCAACTTAATTCTTCATTGACCCAGAAAGAGCAATTCTCAAATTCATATGGAATAACAAAAAACCCAGGATAGAAAAAACTATCCTCAACAATAAAAGGTCTTCTGGGGGAATCAGCCTCCCTGACCTCAAGCTGTACTACAGAGCAGTAGTGATAAAAACTGCATGGTATTGGTACAGTGACAGGCAGGTAGCTCAATGGAATATAATCAAAGACCCAGAAATGAATCCACACATATATGGTCACTTGATCTTCAACAAAGGAGCTAAAACCATACATTGGAAAAAAGAGTGCATCTTTAACAAATGGTGCTTGATCAACTGGCGGTCTACATGTAGAAGATTGCAAATTGATCCATTCCTATCTCCCTGTACAAAGCTCAAGTCCAAGTGGATCAAGAACCTTCACATAAAACCAGATACACTGAATCTAATAGAAGAGAAAGTGGAGAAGAATGTTGAACACTTGGGCACAGGGGAATTGTTCCTGAACAGAACACCAATGGCTTGTGCTCTAAGATCAAGAATTGACAGATGGGACCTCATAAAATTACAAAGCTTCTGTAAGGCAAAGGACATTGTAATTAGGACAAAACAGCAACACACAGATTGGGAAAAGATCTTTATCAATCCTACATTTGATAGAGGGCTAATATCCAATGTATACAAAGAACTCAAGAAGCTGGACTCCAGAGATCCAAATAACCCTATCAAAAAATGGGGAAGTGAGCTAAAGAGAGAATTCTCAAATGAGGAAACTTGAATGGCCGAGAAGCACCTAAAGAAATGTTCAACATCCTTAGTCATCAGGAAAATGCAATTCAAAACAACCCTGAGAATCCACCTCACACCAGTCAGAATGGCTAAGATCAAAAACTCAGGTGACAGCAGATGTTGGCGAGGAAGTGGAGAAAGAGGAACACTCCTCCATTGCTGGTGGGAATGCAAGTTGATACAACCTCTCTGGAAATCAGTTTGGCAGACCCTCAGAAAACTGGACATAATACTACCTGAGGACCCAGCTATTCCACTCCTGGGCATATAACCAGAAGATGCTCCAACAAGTAATAAAGACACATGTTCCACTATGTTCATAGCAGCCATATTTATAATAGCCAGAAACGGGAAACAACCCAGATGTCCCTCAACAGAGGAATGGATACAGAAAATGTAGTACATTTACACAATGGAATACTACTCAGCTATTAAAAACAATGACTTCATGAAATTCGTAGACAAATGGATGGATCTTGAAAACATCATTCTGAGCCAGGTAACACAGTCACAAAAGAATGAACATGGTATGTACTCACTGTTAAGTGGTTATTAGCCTAAAAGTTTGAAATACTGAAGAGTCACTTTGCAGGAACAGTAGTACAGAGTGCGAGGTCCCAGATGGAGGGCTTGGAGAAAGGACTGAAGGAGCTGAGGGAGTGTGTAGCCCCAGGGAAGTAGCAACACTGGCAACTGGCCTGACCCCCCTATTCTTCTGGAGACTGATCCACCAACTAAAGATTACACATGGAGGGACCCATAGTGCTGGCCACAAAGACTGCAGAGGAGGGTCTTGTTACCCGTAGGGGGGGGGAGGAGATGCCCTTGGGCCTGAGGGTGTTAGATCCCCCAGTATAGGAGAATATCAAAGAGGGAAGACGAGAGCGGGTGGTGTAGGTGGGGGGGTGTGTTGGAGAATATCCCCATAGTGGCAGGGGGAGTGTGGAGGGAATGGGGAGGTTCCAAAGGGGGGATCTGGATAGGGGGAAACATTTGAAATGTAAATAAAATATGAAAATAAAATAAAAAAAAGAAAGATGTGTATATGTCTATGTTTATGTACATACTTGAAATATATATATACTTAAAATAGACTCCAGGGTTGCCAGAATTGAGTAAAACACATGGAATCCATACCATTCATGGTATAGAAGGACAAAGAAAGGAACAAAGGAAATTCCAATTCAGTTTGGAACTTCATGTTGCCTCAGGAGGTTTGACAAAACAGAAAATGGAAGTTGAATGTACTTTGCCCATGTCAGTGCACATATTGCAGTTCTGCTGCCATTCAAGCCTACCTACCACTCAAGACTGAGAATGAATGAACCATCTCTGTTTTAAGCCAGACTAAGCATTGTTTTTTTGAAAGCAGCTGGAAAAAAAAAAGATTGAAGCATAATACAAAAAAAGGGGGGGCAGGAGTTGAGGAGGTGGCTTAATCCTTGATGAGCCTGCTACACAAGCATGAGGATCTGCTTTAAAATCCCTAGCAATCCTCCAAGATGCTTGATGTGAGGTTCTCTGTTCAACTAATCCATCTAAAATTGTGAGCTCCATGTCATTGAGAGACTCTATCTCAAAAAAAAACTAAGGTAAAAGGCTGTCACGATGGCCACTCAAGCATGGTGACCTGAATTGGATCCCTGGAGCCACACAAAAGTGGAATAATTGACTCCACACTATTTTATCTGATCTTAGCAAACATTTTAGACATAAAGAAATAAGATAGAGAAGCAATTAAGAATCACATTCATGCATTAACTTTTGTCTTCCCCACACCCCTGCATTGGTAAGCACTCCTGTACACACACATGTGCACACATGCATACACTGAACACAGACATAAAATGCCATTGCTAGTGATTGCATGAAAAAGTAGTCCTTCCTTAACTCAGTCAAAAACAAAATTTCAACTAGTTAAGAATTACACCCTTAGTACATCTTTAATAAAAACAAGTTTCAGTTTGTATGATTAATAAGGGGGTAAATGACATGGTAAGGCTGATTGATTGCCAGAGCATTTGAGTAATGTAGAATTTACACAAGTTGAAAACTGTTACCTTAAACTTGCTAGGTTAGTTACCAAGCTGGTTAATGTTCCACAGGGCAATAAAAAATTATCACCTTAATATCTGAAAATATATTTTATACTGTATGTAAATCTCCATGTTAACCTGTAATTTTCCAGTGACTGGGTCCAGTCAAATAGTAAATAGCTAGATCTTTCATACAATTCTGTGCTTCTAGAGATTTCAGTGCAGTCATGTGCTGCATAATGTTTCAGCCAAGTATGAACCACATATAGGACAGTAATCCTCAAAAATAATGCTGGATAGTGACATCATTGCTGTCTCATTGTGCACATACAGTGACTAAACTGCTTAACAACATATTTCTTACAACATGACACCAACATTAAATGATGAATCAGCTTAAGCTCAGAGTGGACCTTTGAATAAAAATCATAGCAGGTCTTATCAGCACTCCTTGGGGCTTTCTGCCTCTGTGGTATCCTCAGAATCTGGCTCCCTGGGGTCTTCCACTTGGGCTTGCTGTTCAGGGGTCCCACCCCAACTTCTTTTCATTCTAATGGTCTTACAGACTCTGACTAGTTTTGCAGTTCTCCCTGTCACCTTTGTCATCATTAGATACTGGCTTGTTATGGCAGTGATAACAGTATTACACTCTGAGGTCAGGTTCAGAAATCAAGAGCTGGTATTCATGAGAAAGGAAAAATTGGAGAAAAGGATGATGGAGAGGGATGGGTTGAAGTGTGTGTGTGTGTGTGTGTGTGTGTGTGTGTGTGTGTGTGTAGTTTTGACTCTAGTATAATCTGTAAAGGTACATGATCTTAAAAAGAGAATAGAATAGAATAGAATAGAATAGAGTAGAATAGAATAGAATAACAGAACAGAACAATAGAATAGAGAAGATTAGAGTAGAGTAGAGTAGAGAAGAGAAGAGTAGGGTAGAGTAGAGTAGAATAGCTTGAAAGGGTTTCTTCCTCCCTCCCTTCTTCCTTCCCTCCCATGCTCCTCCTTTTTCTTTCTACTCTCTCATGTTCCCAGCCTCTGTCTCTGTCCCTTTCCCTCTCAGTATTGAGGTTAGGGCTTTGAGCACATTAGGCAGGTGCTCTAAGGGGCCATACAGTCTTCTTGGTTCAGAGCAGTGTGTTTCCTTTCTCTTGTGTCATCTCTATATGTCTTGAGGTATTGCTGTATTTGATATCGCCTTGAAAATGCCTAGCTTTCAGTGAGTAGTTCTGGCAGAATTATTTTCTTTTGTCATTTTAAATTTTTACCATGGATCTATAATTATTATTAAATATTTGGTCAATTTTGTAGATACAAATTTCAAAAGTCATACTGTTTTTAAAGAAAGGTGTTTTATTTGTCTTTATTGGGGGTTCCTTAATATATACATACAATGAAATATGATCATATCTAATTTCCATATCCCCTCCAACTTCCCCCATATTCCACCAACTCCTAACTTAAGGCATTTATTTACTTTTTTAATAACCCATGAAATCTAGTTAGTATTGCTCATATGTGAATAGATATAGAGCCATCCACTGGAGTGTAGGAACCCTACTGGGAAGCACCTAAAGAAATGTTCAACATCCTTAGTCATCAGGGAAATGCAAATCAAAACAACCCTGAGATTCCACCTCACACCAGTCAGAATGGCTAAGATCAAAAACTCAGGTGACAGTACATGTTGGCGAGGATGTGGAGAGAAAGGAACACTCCTCCATTGTTGATGGGATTGCAAGCTGATACAACCTCTCTGGAAATCAGTTTGGCATAGCCTCAGAAAAATGAACGTAATACTACCTGTGGACCCAGCTATACCACTCCTGGGCATATAACCAGAAGATGCTCCAACATGTAATAAAGACACATGTTACATTATGTTCATAGCAGCCATATTTATAATAGCCAGAAACTGGAAACAACCCAAATGTCCCTCAACAGAGGAATGGATACAGAAAATGTAGTACATTTACACAATGGAATACTACTCAGCTATTACAAACAATGACTTCATAAAATTCGCAGGCAAATGAATGGAACTTGAAAATATCATCCTGAGTGAGCTAACGCATTCACAAAAGAATGAGCAGGGTATGTACTCATTGATAAGTGGTTATTAACCCAAAAGTTCAGAATACCCAAGAGTCACTTCACAGAAACAGTAGGGCTGAATGTGAGGTCCCAGATGGAGAACATGGAGAACGGACTGAAGGAGCTGAGGGAATTTGCAGCCCCAGGGAGAGAGCAACAGTGGCAACTGGCCTGACCCCTCAGTACTCCCATAGACTGGATCACCAGCCAAAGAATACACATGGAGGTACCCATGGTGCTGGTCACATATGTGGCAGAGGAGGGTCTTGTTAGCCATCAGGGGAAAGAGAGGCCCTTGAGCCTGAGGGTGATAGGTCTCCCAGTATAGGAGAATGCCAAGGAAGGAAGAAGAGAGTGAGTGGGTGGTTGGGGGAATATCCCCATAGTGGCAGGGGAGGGGGGAGGGAATTGGAAGGTTTCAAAGGGGAGATCTGGAAAAGGGGAAACATTTGAAATATAAATAAAGTATGAAAAAAAAGAGTAGATCTTCCCCTAGCATGTATCTACTGCCAGTGGCTCCTCAGTGAGGAGTGGGGTTTGGGTTGGCTTGATCTTGTGCAGGTCCTATGAAGAGCTTCATTTTCACTGATCTGCTAAATTTCTTTAGGTTGAAAATATGTCTTCTGGTCTTCTTCTAGAACATTAGGTCCTAGGCTGATAGTGGTTACTACACTGACTCCTCACTCCTCATATTAATCCAGATAGCACATCCGTAGAGAAGTACTACTTTGAGTGATGAGGGTGTCGAGCATGCCTGGTTTTGGAAAGTCCATGCAGATGCTCTTGCACTGGGCACTGTGTTATGTTTCTTCCATGCAACCTATCCTTCTACATAGGATGCCAGACTCCTCATCAGGTCAGTTTCCCTTTTAAATTCTATAGGTGGGAAATAGTGAAGTTTTCTCTGATAAAGTCATGGTCCCTGTAGATGACATCCCTGTCCCACACATACCAGATCAGTCACTACAGATTTCCCCCTTCAAGTGCCTTTTATGCTACTATAGTAAGGTAACATTGTCATACTAGGACTTGTTTAGCTCAGGGGACTGACATTGGTGAGCCTAATGGATTTTTTCTAGCCAAGTTGCAGTTGTCTTATTGTTCATGTACCAGAGCTTCAAAGTAGCAGCCACTTCAAATAGGTGAAGTAGGAAAGGAATGATTTAAGTAATGCTATGTTTTTCCACCATGCCAATTTGAAAAGATTTCCAAATGTAAACTACTGTTTAAAATGTAAACAGGTCTGTGAATGAACCAGGTGGTTTAAGATATATATATATATAAACAGTGACCATTCCTAATTCATTTAAAATCCAAAAGAGAGGGGAGAGAAAGAGAAAAGCAGAATGGAAAATCTGAAACTTTGCAAAGATAATGTCCTCTGGCATAGGTGGGTTGACAGGTTAGTACTAACCATGAGTTCAGGAGTTCCATTAGATACACTTAACACCTGTGATTCTAACAGCAGTTCTGATGACTCAAATATGGCTTCCTAGCACCCACTTGGTTAGTGTATTTGTTCTTCACCTGAAATTATCGCTCCAGTTACTACAAAGAAGATTGTAACTAGGTTGATAGGTAAGAGGGGGAGTGATGTGCTTCTGAGACCAGAACTTTGTGGATTAATTAACTGGGAAGATGATGCCATTGTGGGTAAATTTCCACAGAAGAAACTGCCATAAAGAGGAAGCCAAATAAGAAGGGACAATAGAGAAGACTATCTGCTTTGCCATATCACAGAACTATTGTTTTTGTTTCACTAGCCTTACTGGGGAAGATGTACCATTACTGAAGTATATGCTACTGGCTTTGTTGGTGCTTTCAGAAGACTGATAACCTGATCCACACTTAAATGATGTGGTAGAATATATGCTGCCAAATACTGTCATGAAACAAAATGGTCAAGTCTTTGGGTACCAGTTTTTCATGGGTATTAGAATCAACAATGGAGAATAGTTTATGATAATCATAGTTTTAGTTTTGAATAGCAAGACAAAGTAAAATAATAAACTTCAAGTGACACACATACATATGATAGATAATCAAAACATTGTCAAATCACATGTTCAAAACATGCAACAGTAATTGAGTTGGGATGCCTCATCAAGACAGTTAACTGAAATTTATGATAGGTTTCTAGGTAGAGTAGTGTTGCCTTAAGTGAGACTTTCAAGTAAAATAGCAAATAGCAGGAGAAATGTAACCTCATCCAGTAAACTGCCTAAAAACTTCAAGTAGAAACCAGCTGCGGAAGCAGAAGTAGTCAGCTACATTTCCCAAATGAGCTGTCCCTTTCTGGATGAACTTCCAGCTTCTCTTCACACTGTAAACATTTTATATTATGGGATAGCTGAAAGTAACATCTGTTGGAAATAGTTTAACATTTAGCTAATGTTAAATACATGCTGGTTTTAAAATGGGCTAGTTTGCTGTTCTTTCTTCCTCTTGTCACAGAGTTATGAAAGCTGCCCATACACAGTCACGGTGCCTTGGAAAACATTGAGACAAGTGTGCTTGGGTCTGCAGCACAGGGGACAAACTCTACTTTCATAGCCAGCTTCTTAGAAGAATTTACCAAAACCAGGAATGAGACAAACAAACGAATTGCTTCATTACTGGAGTAATTTCGAAAGTTCTAATTAAATTTAACAGATATAATGACTGCTTAAAGAAGTGGCTGATCTAGGCACAAGAAGGTAAAAGAATTCTAAAGACCACCCCAGATACAACAATCAGTTCATCAGCGTGTGAAGAGAGGTCTCAAGCCAATGGGGTTCCTCTGTTGTTATTCAGACAATCTGAAGTCAGCCCTATTCTGACACTCCAATGAGATAGGACAAATATCAGAAGTTCAAAGGCAAGCTAACCACTCTTTCAAATGTCAGCCCGCAGATCCAGCCACCCTCACTTCAGCTCAGCTCAGTGCATAAATTTCCTTCACGTCTGACAATTTGCTAGAATGATTTCTACCAGTCAGGAAAGAGCTACCTTGTAGTTCTAATTTTATTTTAAAGGATTTAATTCACCAAAGACCAAATACCAGAGATGTAAAAAGCAAGATATGGTGGAAACGGACCAGAGGACT
Organism: Rhynchomys soricoides; assembly: GCA_019843965.1. NCBI lineage: Eukaryota > Metazoa > Chordata > Mammalia > Rodentia > Muridae > Rhynchomys > Rhynchomys soricoides. Next base: position 2,674,291 of record JADRCH010000362.1, read on the forward strand.
CCCACTCACTCTGGTACCCCATTCTCCCAGCACACTCTTGTGTTACACACATAGAAACATCTCCAAAATTCAGAAGTTGAAATGTTAACTGAGGGTTGGTGATGGATGGGGTGATGTCATAAATCATGTTTGTATGATTGAATTCAATATCCAGTCTCACTCTTCGTTCCAGAGACTCTGTGACAGGGTTGAAAGTTGTGATCTCTGAAATGGTTTGGACTCCTTTGTGACTAGTTCACACCTTGGACCCTAAAAGTTATTTAGGCTTCTTGTAGTGAGATATCTCATTCCAGTAGGATTTAAAAGGTACTACAGAGTCCCAAAGACACGTCTACTACTCAGAAAGTTCTGAGAGTTTCCTAAGCTCTCTGTCAGGTACGGGAAGACAAAGCTTGAATACCTGTGTTTTATTACACCACATCTTTCAGTTTTGTCTTGAATAAATGTTGTTGTCATGGAAGGCCATTTGTCTTCTTGACTAATCTGCAGCTTTCTGCAAGGAGACATTTACTATCTGCTGCTGGACTGCCATATGTAGAAATATTAGGAGTGATTATGTGAGCAGTTTGCATTTCTTGTATATAAAAGGATGAGCATAGATTGGTTTATAGATAATTTTGCAAGTGTCTGAAGGCTGTTAGGATATATAAGAAAAATAAATTTTTATTCATATTGGATGGTACATTGCCATGTAAGGAATACCGGGTTGAGTAAAGAATAGCATCCAAAAGATTGCTTGTATTTTATGATATACTTTTGTAAACACAGAAGAGAAATCATTAACACTTACTGAGCATTTCTAGTCAGATTTTACACTCAATGTTTCTAAGCATGCTAATGGTTGCATAGGTACCCTCACAATTTCCATTTGTAAATAAAGAAATACAGACAAATACAAGGCATCAGAAGGATTCTTCAAGGTTACAAGTTAACATCATAACTTGAATTCTGATTTATTGGAGTCTGTTTACCTAAACTATGCACAAAAGCCCTACTCTATAGCCTGAAAACAGAGGAAGAAAACCTGTAATATCTGTTGACCTAAACTATGCACAAAAGGAGGTATTTACCATCTCCTAATCTGAGGAAAAGTAGCCTGAAGTAGCTATAATATTTAATTAAACTTAAAAGAACTTATAACTTTCGTCTCAAGACTCACCAGAGTGGAGCAGTGACTGCCAACTTCAGAAGCCCCATCCTTGGTTACCATGTTCCCTTGTCTTTCAGCATCCTTCACTCTTAAGCTGTGTTGGTTGGATCCAGTTAGCCATTATCTGATTGTCATTTTATAACTCTTTGTGGCTCACATGTTTTTGTTTCATCATTTTTAGTTGCTTCAAGAACACACAAGGAGCATTTTTCTCAGTGTTACAGAATCTTTAGTGTGTATGGAATTCATCTTATTATCATGAACTTTAATATCAGCTGAGTTTACTCTTTCAGATCTGGAATGAATTCTATCATAAAACTAATCTACCATTTAAAAATGATTTGTTGAGATGTTACTTTTTATTCTTTCAAATTATCAGGAGAATCAGAATAACAATAAAATGAGAGGGTAAGGTGCCTGCTCTTATTTGATGTTGACTTGTCCATCTCCTCTCCGTGTTTAGGGACTTTAAGAACATGGTGTGATTCCTGGAAGGAAGACATCACTAAGAGGGAATCTGGACAGAGATGAGCAATGGTACGAGAAGCACGGACTTAATCTTAACAGAATGAGGCAAGCAACATTTAGATACTGGTGGTTATGTGTAATGGTTCTGCATAATAGGAAGTTTATAAATATTTTAACCAGGGAGCAGGTTAATTTCTAAGTTAGCATTTCTGAAATTTGGGTAGTATGCTGCATTTTTCAAAGGTTTCATGTAGAAGTCGCTTAATTATTTTAAAACTTTATCTACATTTTATGTGAATGGTTGCTTCGCTTATATGTATGTCTAGGTATGCATGTGTGCAGTGCCAGAAGATGAGATTAGATTCCTTGGAACTAGAGTTATAGAAACACTAGAGTTATAGAGTTCTGGGAACTGGACCTGGGTCCTCTGTAAGAGCAACAAGTGCTTACAACCCTGAGCTGTCTCTTCAGCCCTTGCTTAACTCTTTTATGACTTAGAGTAATGATAATGTAGCATAGTATTTCCCAAGATCATCTTACATAATACTTTTAAAAGAAAAGGGAAACTTCACCTGGAATGTAGTTTTTAAGAAAATTCAACAATCTTAAGAAACTACATAGCTGGGTGGAAAAATCTTTAGATTGAATATCAACCAGGAATTAGTTTAAACCCTGGTTCTCATATTTGCTAAGGTCACAAAGATGGTAAATTTTTGAAGTGTACTGAGCCTGTTTTCTTTCTTTAAAAAGGGGGTGGGGGAAGAATATGACTCAAGAGAAACAAAAGCTCCCCTTAAATTTCTTATTGAAGTTTCTGGCAAACAAACAAAACATACTGTCAAGGTGAGAGATTTTTGTTTGTTTTTGGTTTTTTGGAGGAGGTTGTCTCAGAATACGATTACAACGATCTAAATACTTATACTTCTATCCTTCGATTTTAAAGATATTTTATAAATATTCGGCTGTTTTTCTTTTCATAAAATAGCCAGTGGTATCTGTCAATGTTGCCTTTTCTTCCTTAGTGTGCACCACCGAGATGGTGAGCAGGTGCATGCCACATCTGGCCTCCCTCTATACTGTGGTTTATCACTAAGCATTCCTGTTAGAAAGTTGTTTTACTGGAATTCATTGGCAATATGTAGTTTATTTCCATGTACAAGATGGTATCAGCCGGTCTGAGTTCATGTTTGTGGGGGTAAAGTGAGGGAGGGGAGGTAAGTTAGGTGCTTGTATGATTGAGACTGTCTGAAGAGCTTAGCTCTGTCTTTCACACCACATGTTTGGTTTGCACATTCTTAGGCTGTTATAGAAGACTGTATCTCTTCTGTAGATCAATATGATAGAGGTATGCAAGGTGCTAGCCACCTAAATCTAGAGTGGAAATCCCTTTAAAGGATGAAAACAGAACAAGCTGTTGCCTTTGAGATGCACTCAGGATGCTTAGGAGTGTAAGACACAGAAACAGGAGTCCCCACCCAGAGAGAAAACACCAAAGGCTGCAAAATCTACTCAAGTGCAAATCAGCACTTTGAACCTCAGCCTTTTAAGTTACTGCTTGGTATTGGATTCAACTTGGTTCTCAACTCACAAAAATATACGAGTAGCATTGAAATAGCTATAAAAAATGTCATCCCATGTGGATTTGGGTTCAGAAAGAGGCCGTTTACTTGGCTCCAGCTTTGGTAGAATTATTGAAGATATTTCTCTTAAATCTTATTTAAAAAATTTTCACCTTTTTTGTATTCCTTTGGATAGGTTTTCAGTTTGGACCTCAGGTTGCTCAAAAAATGTTTGTTTTTCAAACTGGCCTCAGACTTGCTTTCTTGCCTCTACTTGTCATGTAATGAGATTACAGGCATGTGCTACTGTGATTGTTTGAAATTCCCTTTGCAAATCATAGAATTAGGCTTTTTATTATATATAATCTATATACCTATTTTGCCTTTAAAATCATTTAATTAGATGTCCACTCAGAAGTATGCTCATTTCTGATATAGTTGGTCCTAATTTTCTGTATTATTTCCAGTTTAGTTCTTGTGTTCTGCAATGGCAAGATGGATAACACTGGGCAAATGAAGCAGGCTCAGAGAGGTCAAATCAGTTGCCCACAGCTCAGACTGGTATTTCAGTATTCAAGCCCAGGTAGCTGGATTTCAAGACTCACATTTTAAGACTTTAAATTCTGGAACTTTGTTTTATTTCATAGCATACCTTAGCTTGCAGAACAGTTCCCAGCCCATAGTAGGTGTGGGTTTTTTGAATGAGAAGTGTCCCCCATAGACTCTTGTACTGTAATACTTGGCCCACGGTTGGTGATACTATTTGAGGAAGGTATGAAACTTTAGGAGGTACAGCCTTGGTGAAGGAAGTATCACTGGGGTGGACTTCATAATCTCCCACTTCTCTTTTTCTCTCATTCCAACATGTAGAAGAATGAGTTCCCACCGTTCTCCTGCTACCATGCATGCCTTTCCTGACATTAAAGACTATGCTTCTAGAACCAAAACCCAAATATACCCCTTTTCTTTAAGTTACTTTTGATCATGGCATTTTGTCATAGCAATAGTGGAGTCACAGCTAGCATAGTTCTCAGCTACAAACTGTTTAAAGAAAAAAAATAAATGAGCAGTGTACCTAGGTAATATCTAGAATTTATATGTAAGTGGGGAATTGCTATCCATCATGGCTGACATCCTCTTATGCTGCCAGGCTGCTGTCTGAGGCCTTCCCACATACTGGGGATTACAGGTGCCTGTACTTCCTTTCAAAGCCAACATTGTCCCATGACTCTCTACTCTAAGTCTTCTACCCACTTTGATCAAGGCTACCCCTCTGTATCCAGTTTCCTCCTGTTTCGGGATTCTCCAAATATGGGAAAATCAGGCTGGAGATGTGATTCAGTTGTTAGAGCATCTCTTTCTCTTGCACCCACATTGCACAACCCATAACCACCTGTAAATCTACTTCTAAGGATTCTAATGACATTTTCTGACCTACCCAGACAGACATACACAGACATAATTTTTAAAACTGATTTTCAACTTTTAAAAATATATAGAAAGAAGTTAGAAAGATGGCTCAGTGGTTAAAAGCATATATTGTTTTTGCAGAGGACCTGGGTTACATTCCCAGCACCCATTTGTTGACTCACGACCATTCATAATTCCAGGTCCACTGGGTCCAGGGCCCTCATCTGACCTCTGCTAGCACCAGATTTTGGTATTTGCTGTTGATTGGCATTTTACAAAAGCAAAATCTTCTGTCGTCTATGGTTACATGATATCTATTATGTGTTTACAAAGTGGCTTATGTGTATTGGATATTTCTCTAGGCACCAGGTGGAAAAGATAGTGTCCAACATTCCATGATGTCAACTTACTAGCAAGCAGAAGTCAGATAGGCTTATACGACTTCAACCTTAAATCTCTATCACTGAAGTTCAGAGCATTCTAAAATTCAGAACATCATAATAGCAGAGTACAATTTAGTAGCCCTCATGTAGGAAAATGTGGAGGCAAGTTACTAGCTTTAGCTTAACAAAGCCTTTGCAAGCTCATTTTATGGCTTCTTTGCTTGGAGGGAAGTAACTCATTTTCCCAGCAGGCTGGAAGCCATCTTAACAGATGGTCCTGAGCTGCATGGTATGTGCCAGTCATGGAGAATTTGCCTGCTGTGTCTGCAGGTGGCTTTGCTCTTGTCCAAGCAGCAGGCTTTGGCTGGAGAGTGCTTTCCCTGGCTCTCAAACAGAGATGGTGAGGGAGGAGACATTGACATGAGGAAATCCAGAAGTGGTTTTCTTTCATTAAGAGTTTCCTGTAAGCAGCCTTAGTGGCTGGCACACTCAAGAGAGATTTAGGGATGGGTAGAATCTGAGAAACACATATCGTTTGGAGATCTCATAATCTAGCAGAGACTGCTAGGTGTTCATTGACACCTGATTCTTTTGGCTGCCCATGCATTCATGGCACATGGTTTCTCTTCTACCTGAGGTCTGATGAAGCACTGAAACTGGCTCCAACAATCCATCAAAAAAAAATCTCTGGACATTGGCTATGCTTGTCTGTTTTCTCAGAGCTAGGCAGTTTTTTGCTCCTGCCCACAAGACTGAAAGACTTTTGCTAGAAGACTTGCTTTAATAATAAATTCAATCATTTTTTCCCATTTTAGTAACATTGACTACTCTGATCTAGACTCTAGGGCTGATTATTGTAACTAATCTAGTCTCTTAACTTCAGAATTAACTTCAATATATAATTGAGAGGGATGGGAAAATGTTCTCCTTGGATATTTTACAGACTGAAATTAAGTATGCATAAAATTATTTATAAAAGATCTGCAATCTACCACCTAGAGTGAGATAGCCTCCCAGGAGTTCAGACAAGCCTGTGAGCTCAGATAAGACCACAACTTCTGCTCAGAGTGACCTGCCCAGAACCCTCAAGAAACAGGAGCCAAAGATATGCCTGGGACAGGAGCCTTCCAGTTTCCCTCTGCTCCTGGACCTGATCCTGTGCCACAGCACTCCATACCCAAATACAGCTAGAAGAGAGCTGGCCTCCCAGGAGTTTAGACAAGCCTGTGAGTGCAGGAAAGACCACTACTTCTGCTAAGAAGGACCCACCAGGAACTATCAGGACACAAGATCCAAGGAGATGCCTGGGATAGGTGACTTCCAGTTTCCCTCTACCCCCGTAGCTGATCCTGTGCCACAGTGCTCCATAGCCAAATAGCAGCAGGAGAGAGCTCATCTCGTAGGAGCACCGACAAAACTGTGAGCACAAGTAAGACCAACACTTCTGCTCAAATTTCTGGCCCAAGAGGGACCCTCTTAGAGCCATCAGGACTCAGTAACCAAGGAATTGCTGGGGACAGGATCCTACCGCTTTCTGTCTGCACCCCGAAGCAGACCCTGTGCCACAGCTCTCCAAACCCAAATTCCTCTCAGAGAGAGCTGGTCTCCCAGGAGTACTGACACTGACACAAAGGCTTGCAGGAGGGACAAGCCACAGTCAGAGACAGCAAGAACAGCTAACAACAGAGATAACCAGATGTGGAGAGGCAAGGGCAAGAATATAAGCAACAGAAACCAAGGCTACTTGGCATCATCAAAACTCGGTTCTCCCACCACAGCGAGCCTTGGATACCCCAACACACCAGAAAAGCAAGACTCTGAGTTAAAATCACATCTCATGATGATGATGGAGGACTCCATTAAAGAAATACAGAACACAGGTAAACAGGTAGAAGCCCTTAAAGAGGAAACACAAAAGTCATTTAAAGAATTACAGGAAAACACAACCAAACAGGTGAAGGAATTGAACAAAACCATCCAGGATCTAAAAATGGGAAAAGAAACAAAAAAGCAATCACAAAAGGAGACAACACTGGAGATAGAAAACCTAGGAAAGAGATCAGGAGTCATAGATGCAAGCATCACCAACAGAATATAAGAGATAGAAGAGAGAATCTCATGTGCAGAAGATACCATAGAAAACATTGACACAGCAGTCAAATCAAATGCAAAATGCAAAAAAGCTCCTAACCCAAGATATCCAGGAAATCCAAGACACAATGAGAAGACCAAGCCTAAAGATAATAGGAACAGAAGAGAGTGAAGATTCCTACTTTAAAGGGGCAGTAAATACCTTCAACAAAATTATAAAAGAAAACTTCCCTAATCTAAAGAAAGAGATGCTCATGAACATACAAGAAGCCTACAGAACTCCAAATAGACTGGACCAGAAAAGAAACTACTCCTGAATCATAGAAATCAAAACACCAAATGCACAAAACAAAGAAAGAATATTAAACACAGTAAGGTAAAAAGGCAGACCTATAAGAATTACATGAGACTTCACACCAGAGCCTATAAAAGCCTGAAGATCCTGGACAGATGTCATATATAACCTAAGAGAACACAAATGCGAGCCCAAGGTACTACATCCAGCAAAACTCTCAGTTACCATAAATGGAGAAACCAAGATATTCCATGACAAAACCAAATTTACACAATATCTTTCAACAAATACAGCCCTACAAAGGATAATAGATGGAAAACACAAACACAAGAAAGGAAACTTCACCCTAGAAAAAGCAAGAAAGTAATCTTCTTTCAACAAACCCAAAAGAAGATAGCCACACAAACATAAAAATAACATCAAAAAACAGGAAGCAACAATCACTATTCCTTAATGTCTCTTAACATCAGTGGACCCAATTCCTCAGTAAAGAGACATAGACTAACGGACTGGATTAGTAAACAGGACCCTGCGCTGCATACACAAAATGCACCTCAATGTCAAAGACAAACACTACCTCAGAGGAAAGGGCTGGAAAACAATTTTCCAAGCAAATGGTCCCAAGAAACAAGCTGGAGTATTCATTCAAATATCAAATACAATCAACTTTAAATCAAAAGTTATCAAAAAGGATAAGGAAGAACACTTCATACTAATCAAAGGAAAAATCTACCAAGAAGAAATTCCTATTCTGAACATCTATGTTCCAAATGCAAGGGCACCCACATTCATAAAAGAAACTTTAATAAAGCTCAGAGCACACTTTGCACCTCACACAATAAGACTGGAAGACTTAAACACCCCACTCTCATCAATGAGATAAATCAAGTAAACACAAACTAAACAGAGACACAGTGAAACTAACAGAAGTTATGGATCAAATGGATTTAACAGATAACTATAGAATATTTTATATTAAATCAAAAGAATATACTTTGTTCTTAGCACCTCATTGTATTTTCTCCAAGAATGACCATATAATCAGTAATAAAACAGACCTCAAGAAATATAAGAAGAATTATGTAATCCCATGCATCCTATCAGATCACTACAGATTAAGGCTGGTCTTTAATAGCAACAAAAACAACAGAAAGCCCACCTACACCTGGAAGCTGAACAATATATTCAATGATAACTTGGTCAAGAAACAAATAAAGAAAGAAATTATAGACTTTTTAGAATTTAATGAAAATGAAGGCACAGCATACCCAAACCTATGGGACACAATGAAAGCAGTGCTAAGAGGAAAACTCATAGTTCTGAGTGCTTCCAAAAAGAAACTGGAGAGAACATACAGTAGCAGCTTAACAGCACGCCTGAAAGCTCTAGAAAAAAAAGGAAGCTAATACACCGAGGAGAAGTAGAAGGCAGGAAATAATCAAACTCAGAGCTGAAATCAACCAAGTAGAAACAACAACAACAACAAAAACTATACAAAGAATCAATAAAACTGGGAGCTGGTTCTTTGAGAAAATTAACAAGATAGATAAACCCTTAGCCAGACTAACCAGAGGGTACAGAGACAATATCCAAATTAACAAAATCAGAAATGAAAAGGGAGATATAACAGCAGACTCTGAGGAAATTTAAAAAAAAAAACAAAACACATCAGATCCTACTACAAAAGCCGATATTCAACAAAATTGGAAAATCTGGATAAAATGGACAATTTTCTAGACAGATACCAAATACCAAAGTTAAATCATGATCAGATAAACCATCTAAATAGTCCCATAACTTTTAAAGAAATAGAAGCATTCATTAAAAGTCTCCCAACCACAAAAAGCCCAGGACCAGATGGGTTTAGTGCAGAATTCTATCAGACCTTCAAAGAAGACCTAATATCAACACTCTTCAAACTATCCCACAAAATAGAAACAGAAGGAACACTACCCAATTTGTTCTATGAAGTCTAGTAACACTGATATGAAAACCACAGAGAGACCCAACAAAAATAAAGAACTTCAGATCAATTTCCCTTATGAATATCAATGCAAAATTACTCAATAAAACTCTTGCAAACCGAATCTAAGTATACATCAAAATGATCATTCTCTACGATCAAGTAGGTTTCATCCCAGGGATGCAGGATGGTTCAATATATGGAAATCCATTAATGTAATCTACTATATAAACAAACTCAAAGGAAAAAAAAAAAACACATGATCATTTCATTGGATACTGAAAAAGATTTGGCAAAATTCAACATCCTTTAATGTTAAAAAGTCTTGGAAAGACCAGGAATTCAAGGAAGGTCCATACCTAAACATAGTAAAAGAAATATGCAGCAAACCAGTAGCCAACATCAAACTAAATAGCGAAAAACTTGAAGCAATTCCACAAAAAACAGGGCCTAGGCAAGGCTGTCCTTCCTCTCCCTATCTATTCAATATAGTACTTGAAGTACTAGCTAGAGCAATTAGACAACAGAAGGAGATGAAAGGGATACAAATTGGAAAGGCAGATGTCAAAATATCAGTATTTGCAGATAATATGATTGTATACTTAAGTGATCCTAAAACCTTCACCAGAGAACTCCTATAGCTGATAATCAACTTCAGCAAAGTAGCAGGGTATAAAATTGGGGAAAAGTTTCAAACACATGGTCACATGGGGAAAGTTCCTGAAGAGAACACCAATGGCTTATGCTCTAAGATCAAGCATCGACAAATGGGACTTCATGAAATTGAAAAGCTTCTGTAAGGCAAAGGACACAGTCAATAGGACAAAACAGCAACCAACAGATTGGGAAAATATCTTTACCAATTCTATGTCCAATAGAGGGCTAATACCCAACATATACAAAGAACTTAAGAAGTTAGACTCCAGAGAACCAAATAACCCTATCGAAAAATGGGGAACAGAGCTAAACAGAGAATTCTCAACTGAGGAAACATGAAGGGCTGAGAAGCACCTAAAGAAATGTTCAACATCCTTAGTCATCAGGGAAATGGAAATCAAAACAACCCTGAGATTCTACCTCACACCTGTCAGAATGGCTAAGATCAAAAACTCAGGTGACAGCAGGGGCTGGCGAGGATGTGGAGAAAGAGGAATACTCCTCCATTGCTGGTGGGATTGCAAGCTGGTACAACCACTCTGAAAATCAGTTTGGTGGACCCTCAGCAAAATGGACATAATACTACCTGTGGACCCAGCTATACTACTTCTGGGCATATACCCAGAAGATGCTCCAACATGTAATAAGGACACATGCTCCACTATGTTCATAGCAGCCATGTTTATAACAGCTAGAAGATGGAAACAACCCAGATGTCCCTCAACAGAGGAATAGATACAGAAAATGTGGTACATTTACACAATGGAGTACTACTCAGATATTAAAAACAATGGCTTCATGAAATTCACAGGCAAATGAGTGGAACTAGAAAATATCATCCTGAGTGAGGTAACTCAGTCACAAAAGAACAAACAGGGTATGCACTCATTGATAAGTTCGGAATACCCAAGATTCAATTCATAGCAACTGTTGGATTCAGTGTGGGTCCCAGATGGAGGAGTTGAAAAAAGGACTGAAGATGCTGAGGGAGTTTGCAACCCCATGGAGGGAGCAACAGTGTCAACAGGCCAGGCCCCCAGGAGCTTCTGGGGACTGGACCACCAACCAAATAATACACATGGAGGGACCTATGTCTCTGGCCGCATATGTGGCAGAGGATGGCCTTGTTGGACATCAATGGGAGGAGAGACCCTTGGGCCTGGGGCTCTTCGATGCCCCAGTGTAGGGCAATGCCAGGGGGGCAATATGAATGTGGGTGGGTTGGTGGGGGAGCACCCTCTTAGAGGCAGGTGGAGGGGTGATAGGATGGCGGTTCCTGAAGGTGAGAGCTGAAATGGGGAAAACATTTGAAATGTAAATAAAGATAATATCCAATAAAAATATTTATAAGAATCAGATTATTTTTCACATGTTCCTGCTGAAGTTATTGTTAATCAGGCAGATGTTATTTAGAAGTTTTATATGGTATATCTGAAAGGAATACAGGGTTCTGAGATGTGTACAGATTTAGGTCTTGTTAACCTTTGTTACTGTAGCAAAATACCATAGATTATTAACTTTGGAAGAAGAAAGGTTTACTTTGTCTCAGAGGTATGAAGATTTCAGTCTATGGCCAGTTGGTTCCATGGCTTTTGTTCCTGTGGTCAGCCAGAACTTCATGATAGAAATAAAATGCTCAGCTGATGGTCCTAGGGAAAGAGCAGAGGTATAAAGGAGCTACATTCCTGTTACCCTATTCAAGGACACACACCTGTGGTGTGAGCATTTCCACTGTGTCTCAGCTCTTAAAGGTTTGACTGCCTCAAAATAGTTCTTACATAGATACCACTTACTTAAACCATAATTTGTCATATAGGGATGGCAATACCCAGTGTATTGGTTCATAGGGAGGCACAACTGAACTGAAATCTGTCCCCTTATCACTACCCAAGTCATTACTCTCTTACTTCTTGTTATTGAAAGTTAAAAAATATTATTTACCAAAAGTTTCTAACCTGAAATAAGCATTTCATACTCATGAAGTATGTTTCTTCTTCAGTGTTATTTATTAGGGAAAAGCCATTTTTCTGATTGTTCATGAGAGGTGTGGTGACTTATATTCCCACATAGGTCTTTTCTGGATGTGAAATAAATGGCCTTCTTTAGGAAGTTGGGAATGAGTTGAAATGAAATTTCTGTTATTACTGGATTCTGTTTAGTCATAATCTTGGAAGGGACAACATTTAAGTCAGCAGCAACAATGCCAATTGGCATGTGACTCTCATTGTTCCAAGTTTTCTTATGCATTATTGCCAATTAACTGACCTTGTAAGGTGCTGCTGTTCTTAGAGCCAAACCATTATCCTCTTCATGAGAGCAGCTGTGTCTATGAGAGAAGATGTCAAAATCTGGCCATGAACTGTAACTATTCCCTCCTTAAAGGAGGGTGTGGGGAGGATCATTGGCCCCCTCAACTGAGATACCCCCACTCCTCTAAGCCAATTGTATAAAATTCTGTTCTGATGGCATGTGACCTTAGGGTCTCCTGGGAAGGAGGTCGTAGAGAAGCTACCATTCATGCTGAGTGAAGACTTTCCATGTGGCTGCTTTTGGGTCAAATACATCCCTACTAGTCACTCTTTACCTATACTCTGTAAGTAAGGCTTCCCATGGTAAACTGTGGTAGAAATGTACATTAGTCCATGAGGACTGTATGAAGAAGAAGTAGACATCACTCAGGTCTTCCCTAGGAAGTAATTATCCCAACTATAAATTACCATGGAATCTCTGAGTATTTTTCTGAGATATTTGTGATGACTAGACACTTCAACATATCCCATATAACCAAAGTTCATTTGGCTTTTCTTTGGGTTGCCATGGAATCTTTCCTCTTCTTGTATAAACAAATGCAAAGCAATTGAAAGATTCTTCCCATCACATTTAAACAAATTAGAAATTGTCATGTGCACTGAACATCTGCCTCTTCATTAAAATTAAAGCTGTGAATAGAATCCATGTGCTTGGTTTAATTCCAGTTCTGTGAGTGTAGGTATTCTGAGAGGAGAATTCTGTGGTAGCCTTTTTATTGTGCATTTGCCTCCCTCCTTCATGCATTAACATGATAAGCACCTTAGTCTTAAATAGCCAACTGTGCTAATGTGTGGACACCATTGTCTTCTTTTCAAGTTCTGTGTGGTTTAATTCTGTGAGAGTGATGGTGTTTGAATATCATCTTTATTCTTTTGAAAGAATTTCATTGTATAAAAAAATTGAAAGCTGATTGCAAATATTCCTCTTTAGAACTATCTGAGAATAAGCTTTGTGCTTATTCTGTAGTATTGCAGATTGCTGACAATTCCCAAGCATATTTTCCCTGGACATTTCTTCCTGTTTATACACTAGTAATAGATAACTAGCCACAGCAGGAAATCAAGGAAGCTACCTCACTAGCATGAAGTCCATAAATCCCATTTCATTATTGTAGCTATCCCAACAATGTCCTTTACACCCAAGGGTCCCAACACACCTCAGTCACATGTTACCTACAGTTGTCAAATCCCGTGAGTCTCTTTCAATCTACAGGCTATACAGCTTTTATCTGATGGTTTTAAGGGCCTGGGGAAGTGCTGAGGAGATGTCTTAGAGGTTCAAAGTATTCACTGCTCTTGCATGGGAAGGACTGGAGTCACTAGAACCCACATCAAGCTGCTCAAAAGCAACTATCATTCAGACCCAAAAGGATCTGACACCCTCTCCTGGCTTTGGTGGGCACCTGTACTTATGTGCACCTGAGCATGTGCATGCATATGTGCATGTGTATGTGTACATACACACACACACACACACACACACACACACACACAATTTAAAAATTTGACATACATACTTTTAAAAGGGTCTGGGAGATTTGGCAGTTTGCCTGTTTAATTTTTTTCTTGATTTCAGATTATGTGTGTTTGGCAAGAATATCTCGCAGACAATAGTTTTGTGTTTTTTTTTTTTTTTAATGTATGCCTGTTAGCCAGTGGTACATAGCTTCACTGTGACCACTCCTGCTGATATTCTCTGTGACTCCATAAGATTAGACTTTCAAGGTATTTTTACTGTAAGGTGATTTTTATCTTGAGTGTTTGATGATGCTTTAGTGTTTGAATATATCAAGTCTGTAAATACTCTGGTGTTCATCAGCTTTTCTGTCAGGTTAGTAACATCTCTCCTGTTGGTACCAATCATTTCTCCACTCATCCACATTCTATTTAAAAGTGTTTTGGGTTTTTGTTTGTTTGATCATTTTAGTCTTGTTGATTGCTATGTTATTTTTAGAAGAGCCATCAACATCATTTATGTTGATATGCAGTCTGTTGCAGATTTGGTTTCTGAGCACCACTGTTCAGTTAGCCCCATGCCTTCTGACTACTGGATCTGTTCTGTTCAACAGTTCCTTCTATCACTGTAACGTTGTAGAGCATTTTGTTCTTTCCCTGTGTCTGTCTCCCTGTCAGTCCTAAATTCAACCATTTTTTTTCCAGGAGATGCTCCTTCTTTAACTGATAAATGACATCAGCTATCTAGCTACAAGGTGTCCTTACTGCTCACAATGATGGCCTTGGAACTCACCTTCTTTCTGTATTTCCCTCTATCTCACTTATGAAAATGTAAAAGTTTTTTTGACTCTAATTACAATTTTAATGCCAATGTGCTTATATAATGTCTTCTTCTTCTCCTCTTCCTCCTCCTCCTCCTCTTCCTCCTCCTCCTCCTCCTTATTCCCCTGGTGTTTTCCCCTCTATTTTTTTCTAGTGATGTGTGTGTGTGTGTGTGTGTGTGTGTGTGTGTGTACATATGTGTGCAGGTGTTCATGGAGGCAAGAAGAGGGCATCAGGTCTTCTGAAATGGAATTTACAGAAGATTGTCTAGTCAGTGTGGATTCTAAAAATCAAGCTCAGGTCTTTTGTAAGAGAATCAAGTCAATGAATGGCAAGATATATTTAGCTTCTACCTATGGTGAAATTTTTTATTTGTTTTTTGTTTGTTTGATTTTGAGGCAGGGTTTTTTTCATGTAGTCTTCTTTATTCTGGAACTTACTATATATACTATATATCTGGCCTTAAACTCATGGAGATCCACCTATCTCTACCTTCCAAGAGCTGTAATTAAGATCATTAAGGATCTTCTTTGTTATTTTTATTTTTTGAGAGACAGGGTTTGTCTTTACAGATCTGGCTGTCCTAGAATTGGCTATGGAGACCAGGCTGGCCTAGAATTTACAAATATCTGCCTGCTTTGGCCTCCCAACTACTGGGATTAAAGTATATGCCATCAAACTGAATATTTTGTTATTTAATTATGTGCATGTGTCTAAGGAAGTGAGAGGGTTATCCTATCTCCTGGAGTTACAAGTTGTGTTCTTAATGTGTGTGCTGGGAACTGAATGCAGGTCCTATTCAAGAACAATTAAGGTTCTTAACTCCTGAGCCATCTCTCCAGCTTGGCCTTCATTTTTTGAAAAGATATCCCTACCAATATACAACTAGATTGGCACTTTTCTCACCATGGACACTCTTTTACATAGCTGACAATGATTGAAGGGAATGAAAGGGCATCCAGACTCAGTGGCACCTAAAATTTTAATGAGCCCATCTTTCAAAACATAGTAGCACTGTGGATTTGACTTCTTGTGTACACCTTGTTCCTTCTTTCTCTTTTCAGTCCCATGCAGTGGATAATGTGGGAGTGCCTTCCAGTATCTTCTACTCTGCTTCTTATCATCAGTCTTTGAGTTTATTCTAGTTGTGAGCATTTCTTGGGAGTCCAGTCTAGATATTTTTGGTTGTATTTACCTATGTTGCATTGTTTTACTTCACTGCAGCCTCAGCTATATCTCTAAATGCACATGTTGATTTGTACTATATATGCAATCATATACCATAATACCCAGGGATAGTCACAGAGACACTAAGAGTCAGATTTGAGACTGTGTTAGAACTGTGATTCTTAATACACACAAAGCATCCTTTTAACCTTGTCAACATGGAGAAAATTGATATCTCTTAGGAAAGCATTATGTTAGAAGAATGTCTTATCTTTTAAAATGGCTATTTAATTTTCACTTAAAAGTTATTAAGTTAATTTTGGCTCTGAATTAGAACTGAATTTCCAACAATTTCTGAAGTCCCCTTAAACTGACTTGGTTTTATACTAAGTGTTTATTAGAAGTGGGGTGGCTTTGATGACTCTGTGAGAATACCTATCAACTCTGAGAAATGCTTAGGATGCTCTGTGTCCTCTAAAATCAGATAGATTTATTTTTACATAAGATTAAGCATAATTATCTCATTAATTGGCAATTTTGCTTTCTTTTTTAAAAAATGGTAATTATATATCACCAAATAATCATTTTAAGATATATCCTTTTATAATTTATTAACAGAAAACATTTTATATGTATTTGTATATGTAATATATATAATATATTTGATATCACATATACATTCTTAGAAAGGACACATGATGAACAGTTGAAGAAGCCCTGGGATAGTTTATAATTTTTGTATAAATATTATGGTTCAGCACCCACTGTGGACCATTCTTTGACTTTTCACAGTAGAAGTTTCCATTGCATTTTCTCCTTTCATTTATTTGATTTTTAAGTAGATGGTCCTTTCTAGATAATGGTATAGTATAAGGATTGGGGCTAAGACAATGGACTTCTCTTTTTTAGAACAAATATCTTTTTCGTTTTGTGAAATGAAAGATCTTTAAAAGAGAACTTGTCTGCCTTAAAGTTAGTCATAAGCTGTATGGAATTTTAATAATTAACAATTGGATCACATGCACAGCATTTGTTTTTCTTGTGTTCATTTGCTGTGTTTGATTTGGTGGTGAGAGGATTGAGACAGGCTTACTCAATGACAGGCTACCAACTGGCAGTTCAGGAGACTAGGCCTAAGTTTCTGTTTCTCAGAACTGGGCAAGTCTGGGTAAGTCAGTTCCTGGAGAAAACACAGCCTGCAGGCAGCCAATCAGGAGTTGCCTCACCATCTGGCCTGAGGCAACAATAGTTAGGATGAGTCAGCAACACTTTTTAGGCTCCCTTGGAAAATCCCCAAACCCCTAGCCAATCCCAAAGAACACCCATACCACTAGAAACCAAGACAGACAATCAAGAAGAAGGTCACTTACCCTTCCCTGGACTTTTCCTACTTGGTTTTAGATTAAGCCTGTGAGCTCACCACTGCATCTCCATTTAAATGAATGGTAGACCCCTGAGGGTTGGATTTCTGCAGAATAAATGCTCTTTGTATTTACATACAATTAGAGTCTGGGATATCATTCTTTGGCCAATCATTCTTTCGTAGTTGTTGTTTGGTGGGTATTATGAGAATTTTGTTGTGTTGATCAGGCTGGTCTTGATATCCTTTTACTGGGTCAGCGGCCACAACCTACCATCTAGGGTTTTTTTCCTCACTAATTTATTTATTTACTCACTTTACATTCTGATAACAGCCCTTCTCTTTCCACAACCCTCATATAGCCCTTCCCTCCATCCTCCTTTCTCTTCTCCTCTGAGAAGGAGGTGGTCCTCCCTGGGTACCAACCCACTCTGGTGTATAACATTACTGCAAGACCAGGCACATAATTTCAGATTTTAATCTCATTATCAGCTCAGTATCCTAAGCAAAGCTACCACCTCAGCTTGCATTTATCTCATGACCATTGCCTTAATGTATCCCCTTTTTTCTAAACCAAAACCAATCAGAAAATCATTACTGTTAAGATCTTATGTTAAGAATTGGTTTTAATGCTTTGTCTTGATTTGGCCCCCAAGTCAAGAATCTGAATGTCCAAATACTGAAGGTCCCTGTCCCCAACTGGTTTTTGATTGATCAATAAAGAACCAATGGCCAATATCTGGGCAGTGAGAGAGAGAGGGGTGGGGCATAGGACTTCTTAGGTTCCTGGGAGAAGAAACACAGGGGAGAAAAGAGAGAAAGGAGCTCCAGAAAAAAGGGAGGTAGTAGGTCAGACCAGGCTGAAGGAATGTAGGTACCAAAAAGGAAAGTGGCCCCCAGAAGGACTGCCTAGAAGTGTATTGGGCAGCAAAGATAAGGGGGCCACCCAGAAGGAGCCAGGGCAACAAAATAAAAATATAGATTTAAGAGGCGTTAAATCAGGAATGTTGAAGGGAAGAATGTGCTGGCTACAGGGAGATTTAGAAATGACCAGCCATTGTGCTAGTCAAGATAGATCAAAATTAGCTGACATATGTGTGTCTTTCACTCTTGAATTCAGGGAGCTCTTGGGCAGGTATAGCTCATGTGTGACATGCTAGGAACCAAAGCAGTTAACTATTTCACTACTATAATCTTATTTTTCACCAGTCCTCTGCCTCATACATCCTAACTAGAATGGCTTCATGTGCCTCTTTGAAGGGTGCCTGCACAGATTTTTATAGCCTTTAGTTTTTCATTCACTTAATTCTGGTTTTAAGATTTTCCAACAAGATTTCTTATCGCTGTGACAGAATACCTGGAAGAGCACCTTAAGGATGGAAGAGTTTATTTTGCCTTATAGTTCTAAGATATTGTCATAGGGAAGGCATGGTGGATGGAGAAGGAGGCAGCTAGATGTTGCCTGTGCCCTGGATGGCTCGCTGCCTGACCCTACTTGCCTTTGGGGGTCGAGGTGAGGTGAGGTGGCACAGAGTTAAGGACACAGACTCCAGGAGCAGGTGAGAAATGCTGCAGCAAGCTCATCTGAGCAAAGCTGCAAGTTCCTTTTATACCCTCTCCACCCTCATCCCCATTGATCTCAAGAAAGCATCTCTTCTAAACAGCAGTTCCTGATTGGCTGGCATTATCTGCACCAGCAATACTTGGTCTCTCAGGCATTCTTCAGTTAGGTCCTCTTGGAAGAGATGCTTCTTGCCGCTGTGCTGCTAGGCATTTACATAGAGGTGGCCCCACTGTTCCTGCTACAGCTGATCACATTTCATTTACAGTCAGGAAGCCAGAGGCAATGGATTGTTGGCATTTGACTTGTTTCTCCTTTTAACTCAGTCCAGGACCCCAATCAATGAGATGGTGCTTCCCATACTGAGAGTGTGTGTTCTCCACTCCATTAAGCTTATCTACATAATTCCCTGAGATATTCCCAGGGGTTTCTTTCCACTGTGATTCTAAATTCCATCAAGTTGCCAATCAAGATTAACCATCACAGAGAGTAAGGCAGAGTAAGGTCTTCAGGAGAGACTCAGCAGAAATGGAGCAATGAAGAAGATGAGTGTTTTTTCTTGGATGCATTCACACAGAGAGGAAAGAAAATGCCACCCATGTGTGCTGTCAATATAGTGAAGTGGTTTCTTTCCCCTTTCTGGCATTTAAGGGAACAGAGTTAAAAGGAAGGTCCATGTCACTCCAGATAATTTTTTTTCTAAAACTTGGTTGTAGTTTTATTTTAGTTGTGTGTGTGTGTGTGTGTGTGCGCGCGTGTGTGTGTGTGTGTGTGTGTGTGTGTGTGTGTGTGTGTATGAGACATGGCACATGTGTGGAGGTGAAAGGACTACTTGCCAGAATCAGTTTTCTTCTTCTACACTGTCCTTGGAATCTAAGTTAGCTTCTCAGCCTTGGTGGCAAATGCCTCTTTTTACTGAGCAAGCCTAACAACCTAGACTATATGGTTTCCAAGATGCTTTATCTCTAATTCTTCATGTAACAATGTCAAGTAAATAAAAGGAACAGGAGTGGGCTCGCTGTGTATGCAAATCATCTCATAAGTACCCAAGAGATGTCATACAACTTACAGAGGTGGTGTGTTCCTGAAGTCTCAACACTGACTTCCTCAGAGCTAAGTATCTGTCACTTCCTTGACAAGACCCCCCACCCCCAAGTATACCTAAGTTTCTCAAATGAGTATTAAGCCAGTGTCTAACATGGGGATAATTAAGTATATGTACAGATATGAAACTAAAAGAAAAGGCCCTTTGAAATGAATTCATTAGATACAAGAGAGAGGAGGTATTTGAAAGTCACTGAAGCATAAACCTAAATTAAGTAGCTAACTGCCTGTTTTTTATGTGAACCAATGTAGAGATTGCTATTTAGACCTTAATTCTTAAACAAAAGGCTGCTTTCAAGGTCTAGAGATAAATAGCATTTGTTCAGAGGTAAAAGGAAGCCCTGAATTAGGCAAATTTAAGTAATGGAGAATGCTCAGGGAACACATAAATATGCATTTGCCTGGTTCCCTGGAAGTGAGATGGATACTGTCTAACTCCCCACCATAGTGCTGACAGTCTTCATCCATCCACCTTGCTCCCTTCAGGATTTCTCTCTCTATTTGTTTACTGCCCTACTAATATCCATTTTGAATTCATCTCTTCAAAGGTAAATATGCCAGGAAGCATGGTCTGTAAATAATTTGGAGGAGTGAAAAACTATCCCCATGAGAAATATGTTCTAGAAATAATATATTGTATAATCCTATCAGTCTTCATACCATCTACCCTCCCTTGATCTTTCCCTTCTTGCTTAATCCCTCAGTTTTTCACATTTTACTTTTGAGAAACTTGCTTGCCTGATTCTTCTGTAAGTGGTGATAGGCTTCTTCGTGTATGTATGTTTCTCTTTTTCACTGATGAAATTATATATGTATTTGGGGTAAAGTGTACGGGTATTTTACTTTGTGATGTTCTGAACAAAGAAAGTAGAGTGTCCAGACCCTGAAATAGTTATCATTTCTTTGTACAGGAAATATATAATTCATTCTGAGAGGTTGTTGAGAAATGAGCTCAGTTCTCCTGGATGTCAAGTAGGTGCGTTACCACTGACTCCTGTATATCCAGTATATCTACAGCCATAAGTAGACAGCAACCTTGTAACTACCATCACCACACTGTGCTAATGAATGCCACTCTTCTGGTCCAACTGTGTCTTGTAAAGAGTAGCCCACCTCTCCACCTCTCCATCTTCTCCTCCTCCCCTTTCCTTCCAGCCTCTAGTAACCTCTATTCTATCCTCTATTTCTACAAAAATAAAAATGTTTTAGTTCCCACATATAAGTAAAAAATGTTTTGGTTTGTCTTCAGTTCTTGGCTAATGAACATGCCAAACATATCCTAGTTACAGCTATTGCTTAAAATTATATGATTTAAATTTTATGACTGAGTACTAGTCATCTGTATCTACATCTAATCTATATCTATACCTATATAATCTATACTTATTATATCCATGTATTATCTATCTGCACACACACACACACACACACACTTTTACTGTGCTTATCCTTTGTTTGTGAATATGTTTCTTAAGTTTCTTATTTTGAAAACATAGAGCACAGCATCTCTTTAGTCCAGTTCTTTTTGACTTGTTTTGGATGGTTGTCGGTTGCCACAGCTGTCCAAATCCCAAGTTTCATTTGAAGGCAGATTGTGATGACTGACAGCTAAACTCTGGGTAGTTAGGTAAAGTCTGTGTCTTGAAAGTGTTTAGGAACGTTCAGATCTTAGAAATAGTTGCTTCTACTTCTTGGTATTTTTAATTAAAAGAATGTTTATGAGTATTTTGCCCATTTACATATATACATACTATGTGCATATATAGTGCCTTCAGAGGCCAGAGAGGGCATTGGATGCCCTAGGATTCAGGTTAAAATCTCTCCAGGACCACTCTGTGGGTGCTTAGAATCAAATCTGGTTCCTCTTGAAGAGCAAATGGTCTTAACCACTGAGCTATTTCTTCAGCCCTAATAACCTCTATTTCTGACAGAATAGAACATCATCACAGACAATTTGGAAGAATACAAAATTTTCAGTAAGACCAGAAACAAAATTGAGATCTGTGTCACACAGAACATGTGGCCAAGAGAGAAGCAAAAATATAGTCCAGAATGTTCTGAACATGTGATTCTGAGAAATGCACATTTGGACTTTTCCTTGTTCCCATGCCAGTCCTGTATTTGGAATCTTCACAATGGTATCTGTTTGCCAAAAAAATTAACCCAAAAAAAGGAAAAGAAATAAAGAAACAAAACACAAACAAACAGTACTGTTGGATTTTGAAAAGGAGCTCACTTGTTTTTATTTTACTCTTCTCTTTTTATTTTATTTTTTTGATACTTTATTTACATTTCAAATGTTTCACTCTTTCCAGATCTCCCCTTTGGAACCTCCCTGTTCCCCCACCCCCTCCCCTGCCTCTATGGGGGTATTCCCCCACCCACCTACCCACCCACTCTCCTCTTCCCTACTTGGCATTCTCTATACTGGGGCATCTAATACCCTCAGGCCTAAGGGCCTCTCCTTCCCCTGATGGCTAACAAAACTCTCCTCTGCCACGTATGTGGCCAGGAGCTCACTTCTAGTTTGTTACAAATATGTCAGTTTTTTTACTTTGAGGCATTGGTCATCCATCCATTCAACAACTACTTGTGAGTTTCTGTCAGGAAGGCATATTAGACACATAAAATGAACATAGCGTGATCACGTCCACATAAAAATAATTGTATCCACGGCAAAACTCTGCCAAGCCTGCTGGCATGGAAATGAGCAGGGGATGGAGAATGCACAAGTGCCAGGTATAGTGAAGACCTCAGAGCCTGTTGGAATTTGTTACTAAATTGAAACCTGGGTATTATGGTTGAACAGACTTTAAAGAGGGATGACCTCTTGGGTTACTGCTGTTGTCTAGACTATCTTCCAAGGAAGCAGAAATGACTGTATCAAGGGGTTGCAAAATAGTGTATGGGGTGAGGTGATCCTGTGAAGCCACAGAAGGTGTTTGGTGGAAAGACCAGGAGCTCCATGAAAGATAGGTATAGAATAAACCAGATTCCCAAGAGATGAGCTCACGGAAAATTTTGTGTTGGGGGATAGGGTTCACATTCTGACAAGTATTTAGCCTCTTGCAAAGCTAACTTTTATTTAGAAAGTTCCCAGGTCTTTCAGCTTCACAAAAAGCAAACCACAGTTACAAAATTGCTTAAGCTGTATGATTATTAAGATGTCTCTTGAAACCTGAGGATGTTTACAAAATAAGATTTGAAGATTGAACTGGGATTTGACAGCACTAATGACTTGGATACCTCCACTTGCTCCCATAGTTCCTGTATCTCTACTGTCCTAGTCTTTTGTTGCTTTATCTTATTTGGCTTCCTGATAAACACAACATTACAAACATTCAGGAGCCCTTCAGAAATGGGAACTTGTTTATGTGTGTTTTAATCCCAAGGAAGTACTAGTTAACTAATCTTGAGCTAAATGGTTGGTTTAATCACTGTAAACAGAGAACAGACCACCATGGTTGCCACACTTTGGAATGTATATTTTCTGGAATGTAGAGGTACAGTCTTTTGTGAATGATTTTTTCCATCAAAACCATATTTTATATATAGCTTTGCTCCCCACAGGTAACATAATGGCTCCTCAGCAATTCCTTGTTAATTTTCTTATTGCATGCAATCCCTAGCAGAAACTTTAAGTACATATACCTCTTCAAAACATCAACTACCATCGTAATCACTAACCTTTGGCCTTATCATTTCATTAATACCTAAGATACAGTAAGAAATAAACCATTATTGGAGCAGACAAAGGAGGTTTGGGTGTGTATTACAGAGTTACTGAGCATAAGTTGCTCAATACGGACTAGTTTCTTCAAGCATTTAAATTTTAAGCTAATGGAATAATTCTCTTGGCTCTGCTGTGTGGAGTTTGAACAAGTCCAGTCACTGGAAGTAAGCAAAGACAAAATCAGACAGCTTAGATCCCATGTGCACTCTGGTGGCCAAAGAGGAAAGACCATGATTGTAGACTGGATGTAAAAGGGCTACCTACTGAAGGAAGTGTGGGTGACATGCCACCCAAGAGGGAGGCAAACATAGGTTGTTAAGAACAGCATTCTGTCCACTACAGCTTTCCTTTTCCTCATCTTTAAAAATTCTAGAAGCATCCTTGACTTCTCAGTATGGCCAGTTCACAGGTTTATGGACAGAGTGTTTGAAAAATATTTACAGAAATGTAAATGCTAAGCTGGGCAGTGGTGATGCACACCTTTAATCCTAGCACTTGGGAGGCAGAGACAGATGGATGTCTGAGTTTGAGGCCAGCCTGGTCTACAGAGTGAGTTGCAGGACAGCCAGGGCCATACAGAGAAACCCTGTCTCAGGAAACAAAAACAAAAACAAAAAGAAAAACAAAAAGGAAGAAAGAAATGTAAAGGCTGTTTGGTGTCAGTCTGTCCTGCATTGAGGAGGCAAAAGTTTTATTTTCCATTGGTGTTTGAGGAAGTCCAGCTATCTTGGGCTCCCATTTTAATTTACATGAAAAACAAAGCAAAGCCATGGATTCCTGTTAGTTTTAGACAGAGTTCACCATTCTGCTACATTAGCTCCCCAAAACCTGCACAAGAGATAAACAATACTTTCAAAATAGAAGCAGAGACTGGCCTTGCCTATACAGGAAGATAGGAGAGCAGTCCACTGTTCCCAGTTGACCTCAGACTTGAGAAGGGCAGGGGATTTGGACCCACATTGCCAGTTGTTACAGCATTTTTTTCTTATCATCTTGCCTCTCTGGCAAACATTCCCCTTAATATCTATACCTTTAAAAATACTGCCAGATTGATTCAGCACCTCTGGTTTGCACTGATGTTTGTGGTCAGGGAGAAATTGCATGCTAAATCTATTGAAAAGACCATCTTTAATTAAAATCTGGGCCCTCATAACACCAGGCTCAATGAACACCATTTATTATTCTGTACAGATGGAATCTGGAGCCAAAGGAGCATCATTCTTAGAGGGCCCATTTGGGGTTTTAAATCTGAATTGAGTTGTTGATAAAGTATAATTTGAGAATCTTTCTCCCTGTAATTTATCTAACTGTCTACAAGATAGGTCTATTTCCCTGAAAGAGCCGAACACAGCTGATGTGGTGACAGTGTCCTCACTGTCACCTTATATCTACTCTGGAGACTGGCTGCCTGACTTCTCTCAGAAGGATTGGGATGAAGTAGCAGTTAAAATAAAACCTTGTAATGAACCTCTGTCCCTGCTGAAGCACTGGTTCAGCCAAATGGGAACTGAAACTTCCCTTGAACTATATTTCAACAGATTTATTTTACCTTTGAGAACTGAAACATGGTGAATAAGAGATTTTACCTATGCTTCATGGGAAGCAGACCAATAAGGGCACATACTTTATTTTCCACATAAGGAAATGGAGGTCATGAAAGAAAAATCCCAGAGCTGTGGATTGGACAAGGGGAGCTCGAATAAAGGTCCTTTATCCTTTCCTATCTGTTCTGTCTCACTGAATATCTCCAGTGTAGGATTCTTAATCATCCCTGTGGTGGGTTCAGAGGCTTGTCAGCTGTAGTGGAGGAGCCACCCTTTTCAATATCTTTCAGAAATTTGGAAGGAGATGATCTTGATTGTATATCTCATTTTCTACTTCTGTATTTTCTCATCTTTGTGTAAGGTGATTGGCTTCACTCAGTTTTAGTAGATTTAATAATGTGGCTTTGATTCTATTGGATTCATTTCCAGTTAGGGGAGTGATGCAGCTTCATAATTTTTATCAGAAGTTCTGAAGATACATTTGGAAAGAAAAATTTTAAATAAGACAAGTTGATAGAAAAATAATAATAAGTAAAATGTAAAGGTAGCACGGGATAGATTTCTCCAGGTCTCAAGCTTGGGAAGCACAAGTCATAGGTCATGGCTTTCAAATAGATTTCAGAAATGATTGTCCACCAAGCCATAACCTCTCTCTCTCTCTCTCTCTCTCTCTCTCTCTCTCTCTCTCTCTCTCTCTCCCTTTGTGTGTGTAATAAAAAGCAGGAGGA